>VMKM01000876.1:0-218277 GCA_008360985.2 Macquaria ambigua
TATATTTACAGAGACCCAACAGTTCCCACCATGAGCAAGCACTAGGCGACAGTGGCAAGGAAAAACTCCCTTTATTCCTTCATCTGAAGTACTAATTAGTGACTCATTGGTTATTGCTGCAGTGCTAGTATGCAGTTGGCATTTACTTTTCCAGATATGGAGATAGTTTAGTGTACTCAGCACTTATGGGCAGTGCTGTTCACTCTTGGTTCAGTCTGAAACCCTCTAGGTGGCCAGGATCTGTTGATAATTATTATGGAAATGAATGACTATGGTATTTTTTGCATGGAATGCTCAATGATGGTACTGGCTGATGACCCCCTCCCCGCTCACCTTGCCCTTACAATTTCTGTGCATTCTGTTTCTTTTACTGACCCCCTTTAATGTTGTGTGAATCTGACGTAAGCTGAACGTTTCTGAGCTTAGCGCAGCTGAATGCCTAACTGTAACCACTGTGTGCATGCTGGCAGTTCTGAAGCGTTCTACACAGACAGGGTTCCTTTCTTGTTACTTGTGCATGCCAAACAAACAGTATTTAACGTTCTTAATTACTTACATGCCTATCTACAGTACCTTCAACCTGTCTGTTTTGTGCCAGAGCCTAGTTCTTCCTCTTCTTCCTCTTCCTTACACTCCTCCTGAGACTCCCTGATGAGGGAAAACTGACAAAGCCAGTCAAATAAATGTCATTCACGTGACCCCAAGATGATAGCCAGGCCCTTTTTTCCTAATACCATGTTGAATGTATTCTGTCAGATGTACTGTACTTTATGAGTTTGAAACAATTACAGAATTACTGTTGTTAATGCTCTTAAAAGTCAGTATTTTCCTTTTATATCCATTTTATTTTAGTTAAGCAAACTTACAGGGGAGTCAGTTTGTTCCCCTACAATACATGTTCTGTATTTTCTGTATAGAAAAAAATGCAAAGGACATACAGTGTGCATTGCTCTGCCTCTGAGTCCCCATACTTAACTTGTTCTTGGATAAAAAAAAAAAATCTTTACATTGCTTTGTACTATACTTTTAATGTATGTGCCATTGGCAAGTGATTATAAAATCTTGGTAAAGAGCAGTAAAGCACTATGGACGTTTGGTTTCACCAACCACATGTTTAGTGTAAACCCTGCAGTCCAGATTTACATCTTACCCCTACCTACATTCCAGTCACTGGCTGGATTTACAGATTTGTTTTTATTCTTTAACGTGACACATCTTCTTTGCATCCGTTTTTATGTCTGTCTTCATTGCATTGTTAATGAGGAATAATACTTTTCCACATTTCTGTGTCTTAACAATTATAATAAGATTAAAACAGTGTCACATCGTTGGAATAAAATTATGATTTATAACTGACTGTAAATCCAGCCATTCATTAAAGAAACAGAGCGAGCACCTGTATCTAAAACAGCTGAAACAGAGATGAAGTAGGCCATACTGTTACTGGACACTCATGACTGTTTCCTCAGACTAGATCTGAAATCCATGTGGGATAACAGAATGATTGCTCCGCATTAGTCAACTGTGGTAGAAAAACAAAAACACATTGCGAGCCACATTACTGTAGCTGTATTACATTTGCTGTAAAAGCAATAACATTGGCTAACCCTTGATGTCATTTTCATTTTATTTAGTTTTGTACCCAGTCAAATGTGTCACATGTTGTCAAAGTCTCTTATAAGTTAATGTGTTGAGTGTGTTTATGTGGAAGTATTCATGTCAAATACACAATAAATTCTACCTACTCAATACCAATATTAAACCCAGAGGCACACAGCCAAATTAAGGCCTAATTAAATTGACTTAGAGTTGGGAAACCTGTATTTAAAATATAATACAAATCAGCTTTATTTCATGAGCTTGTTGGTATGTTTTCATTATTGATTAGTTGGTCACTAATGTCTTGGTCAAAGCAGTGTGTTATGATTTTTTTAATAGCAGCATAATCTGTCTTTTGTGTCTGTTTTTAACAGTCAAGTATAGCTTAATCAAAAAGATGTAATAACTGCTGTGTAAATACTAGATGCACGCTTTCTTCTCAGTGTTGTAAGTGTTGCTTCTCATTTGCTTCCAATTGTGGTGGCATCTTTTTTTTTTTTTTTTTTTCTCTTCTAATGTATTTGTCTGTCTGTCTCTGTGTCCTCTGCTGACTTTAACATGAATAGCCCCTCTTCAAACCCTACATGCAAAAACTACCAACATCAAGTCGGGTTGTGTCATCCCCGTTCATGCAAAAACTACCAAAAAAAGGTTGTGTGTCATTTAGAAACCCAGAGCAGGTCTTGATCTAGATGGGGACTTCTTTATTCCTGTCTTGTCTGCTGCTATTGCTGTTGTGTTGCACTGAGCAGATATGATGCCCAGTCACAGTATGGACTTACCAGTTCCTAGAGGTACTAGCATGCTAATGCTAGGTGGAAAGTTCACATCATATGGTACAAAAACTGCAATGCACATGTGCCCTGTTTGTATCACATAGTAAGTATGTTTCAATGACCAGCTTTTGTTTCAGCCCTGACGGTAAGTCTCCTTTTACATGCTGTAAAAGTCAGGTCACTAGCCAAATAACCTTGAATCGTATGTTCATTGTGGGTCTTTTTAGTGAAATTGAATACTGTGATTTTTATCTTAATTTTGAGTTTGACTTATGTTCTGAATTTGTATGGTCAAGAGTTAAACTAGTCCATGAGTCAAACTATCAAATTGCAATTAAAATGAAGATACAAATCACAGCACTAAGACGTCTCTATAATGCACTTTTTCAGTCAGAACACTTCAAAATTCAAATTTCTTTGGCTAATGGCACAATTTTTAACACCATCATTTTAGTCTGACTGCTTGATGTTCAAAATGTTCAAACATCTTATTTAGCAAGGTGGGCCAGGTCAGCAGTGTTTAAGATGGGGTGTCCTGAAAGCATCTTGGTTTTAAGATCATCTTAGTCCTCTTTAGCAGGCAGCAGCTGGAAATTGTGCTATTGTGTAAAGCTAAAGTAGGATCAATTAAGAGCTTCATAGTGGCTTCTGTCTAGGTCAAAAACCACTGTCAGTAGTTTCGGCATTTTCGAATTCTGACCAGGTAATATTACAGACATTGTTAGGTTCATTAGGAATTGTTTCAAGCACTCACAATTCAACTTTGAGTGCAGGTACAAGGTGGGTAAAACCTGCTGAAGATGATCTCCTACCTAAGACAACATGGAATTCAGGCCCTGATCTTCTAAACAGTGACATGTTTGGCAGTTAAAAATATTGCTTCTTACTCTGCATGGCTTTTGATTGCTCCTTCAAATAGTGGCTTGCTGAATGTATCTATGGTTGTACAGTACATGTATCAAAGCCTGTGCTATGTTGATATTTCCTCAATACCTTTTTATAATGAGATGTTCAGGTGAATTGCCTTGCTGTATTTACAGTGTGGTTTTCTTCGCTCTGGGTGAAAAGACATAAAATGTGAGCTAGCAATAGTTGGCATATAGTTTGTTGTAAGGATGCATTAGTGATTAATATCTCAACAAATGCAAAAATGCTTCATTTTATGTGTCCAGTTTTGCATGTTGCCTCGTGTGTTAGATGATAAAGATGTTGTAACTAATTTACTTTAATATTTAGACACCTTTTTATATGAGGCAAAACCATTTATTATCTCACTAGAAGGCAGCCCAGTGTTGGCCAGTCAGTCTGTCTGTATTGCCATTAAATTTGATGTTGATATTCATGGTTCCTAGAAGATGTGATTTTTCAGTGTACTGACACTTTATTCCGTAACGTGGTATCTCAAAAATCTAAAGCTTGCTTTCCATTAAATTTGCTGCAGATATTCACGGTCTTCAGAGGATGAATCCTAAAGACCGATGTTTTTTTTTTCTCATACTCCTAAGAGGATGAACCATTTCCATTTTTGACAATAGTGCCATTCTCAAGCAAGAAATGCCAACATTTCATACAAGATATCTGATAATCAAACAGATTGAAGCAGGTTCTGAGGCAATTATCAGTGAGGACGAGTTTCTGCACACAGTAAATGAAGAGAATGAATCATTAGGAAGTCAAATTAAAGACCAGTCTAATTTTGGCCCGCAAAACTTCAAAGAATAATTGTGTGCCCTGAAGGAGAAGGTTCTTTTGTTAGATATGCCAAATAGGTCTATATTTGGCGAGGACTTCATCTGATCTTAGACCGTAAAAGTGTTTCTTGAAATATGAAATATCATATGGTTATCTCCGAAGATGCCTTGGAATTATAAACATACCTTAGTTACCTTGTTACATTGAGGAGCAGGCGGTACATCAGCTTCATGTCTGCTGATCCAAATGACTCGGTGTCTTGTTTTTGTCCCTTTCATGTTTCGTTTTCTTCCTATTCTTACCTTGTTCTTCCAGGGCCAAGGAATGTTGCCTTATTTTGCTAACTTCCGTCTGCTTGCTGAGTTTTCTACACCATGTGTGAACCAGCGGTACGTACCTGCTTACTAATGACCTGGGCTTTGGGTCTTTAAATTGAGGGTTGGAGCTCAATTTACAACATTTCTGCAGATTATAAGTTGTATTAATTGTTGGGATATTTAATTACATGAAGCTGGTTCTTTGAGAATATTTGAGGGTTTTCCAAATCCTTTTCAAACCATTTATCTGGAATAAAGCTGAAGTCATTTAAATCTTTATCCTGCTAGACACTGTTTTCTTAACTATGTATTGTGTTACAGCTGGTTCTTTGAGGTACTAGGTTATCCCAAGTCCTCCCGGCCCAACATGGCAAATGGCGTTGCCATGGCAGTAGTCTTTTTCATGGTCCGCATCGCTGTCATGCCAGTCTACTACAGTCGTATGTATGCGGTCTACGGCACTGAGGCCTTCTACCTGGTGCCCTGGGGTGGCCGTGTAGCATGGATCTGCTCCAGTATCTGCTTGGACGTCATGAACATTATGTGGATGCATAAGATTGCCCGCGGCTGCTACAAGGTGCTGCGCTCGGCACGGCAGAGCAAAACCGGCACACCTCAGGAGAATGGGAAGACGGATTAAGGGAACCAGGGTGTCAGTGGTGGGAAAACGCCACAACAGAGAAACAATGACGTCACTCTCAGTGCATCGCCAAGCAGCAGCTTAGACACTCACCTGTCACACCTGGGACGAGTGATATTACAGGACCGAATGTAATGAGGGAAAATTAGATTTTTTGGAAAGTCACTGAGATGTACTGATGGACCGTTTAACTGGCCGTCCCGAAGCCATGAAATGACCTCTTAGCAATACTCTGTGTGCATGGCCAATTATTTCTCTCTTGAACAATTCACCACTACACAAAAGAGGTTGTCCTGGGACAATGGACTGTTAGCCCAACCACAAATTGTCAAAAGGTTTACTGTTCTTTACTTAGTGCTCAACAAAAGACTTTTAAATGTTTTTTTTTTTTTTTGTATTATTACTGCTGCCTGAGTCCCAGGACAAAAGTGATGAAATATGAGTTCACGTTGACGATGAAGCAAAGATTTGAGGGAACCTCGAGAACATTCAGTGATTCCTCAATAATGGTCAGTGCCATAAAAATCATTGTCAGATGAGGAGAAGGGGTCAAGCATCTCTTTTACCTCCGTAAATCTTGAGCTACATTTGCAGGGACTTGACTGACACGAGAAGGGATTACATCAAGTGCAATCACAGAGAAGAATAAGTATGGATAAATCAGTTCATCACTCACCCACTGTCATTCAGTTAAGAGGTTCATTTTAAAAGCCAGCCTTTTAAGACGTTTATTGGACTATCTTGAGTCTTGGTTTTGTGTTTTTTATTTGAATGATTAATTTAAATAATGTAGGGTTGAACGGGCATCGGTACATTGTATGTGGTCTTTCTTTTGTCTTGCTGGGGTCAAGGCAAATGGGTTTTCAAAGATACAAACAATTAAAAGATAATTATTTTTAATGAAAAGGAGACTGATGTACAGAGTACCTTAGAAATGCTTAAAGGGAAACTGAATGTCAATGCAGTGTTTGTACACTGACATTAAGCAATGCAAGAACAGTAACTTTCCTTAAAGAAATGTTGAGCAACAGTTGACATCAGATTTTTAAATCCACGTGTTTTAATGTGTACACAGCCTGATATTTCACAGAATGAGGGGAATAAAAACATCACATTGCATAAACAAAGATCTGTTGTTGACACTGTTTTGTGGGAGCCTGCATTATATTTATTTCACATTGTGAAATCCATGTTAAGGACCTGGAGTGCTGATTTGGAATCGGTGTCATAGACAGAAACACAGTACAGGCAAAGAGCAACTGCTTTGAAATGTGCATTTATGCTAAGAGGGATGTCGGTTAATAGGATTTTGACGCTCTTTTAATTTTTCCAGCATCAGGTGTTGACCTTAGGTTTATATAATATTCACACTTCCTATTTATGATATCTTCTTAGGCACAAATGTTACGTTTACCCCGGGGCAACATTTGCCATCACGCTGCATGCTGCTATGTGTGTTTTCCATGGAGGGATTTGAAATTTTAGCCAGTAAATTAAATTCGATACATGATTTCAGTACATTCATTTGAAAAGTGACTGGATTGTTTCCGCAAATTTGAGTTTTACGTAAAATCAAAGACAACAAACAGTGTTTCAGATGGTAATAGTTCTGTGTATGTCAAAAATATTTTGTCATTGTTTTAGAGCATTGTGATACAAATAGCTTCGGCCTCATGTTATATATGATTTCCAATCAGCTGTTAAACATAATGTGCACTTCCATAATTATTCATCGGATGGATACAAGGATTGTGTTTTGTTTTAAGTGGACATGACTATATGGAAAATGTTATAATTGTTTTCTTAAGCATCATTCTTCTGACAAAGCAGTTTCATCGTACAACACTGAACACAGGAGCAAATCTGTTCAAACGTTTTTAAGACAAATGTATCATTTGTTCAAATTAAAAGTTACAATTCATCTATGATTTACGAAACATGTACTTGAACTTTCATTGTAAATGTATCTTTATATGAGCTGTACATCAAAATCTGTTGTCAAATGTTTTGTGAAACAGAAACGAGGATTGCTGGTTTTTAAAGTACACCTTGCTATGTTCGGCATTTGATTTTGTTGCCTTTTTAAAACGTATAATTGCACAGTGAATATTTTGTAACATCCAACTCCTCACAACACTGAAAAAAATGTGTCGCTTTTCAGTGATCTACTGTGTGTTTTCCATGTCTGATGCCTGTCTAACGTGATTGTTTGGCCTTTGTAATAGATCCGTTTCAAATGTAAAACCAAGAGGCTTGTTAAGGCTGGTTGTTTTAGTGCTTTTGTTTGTTATGGTTTTAAAATTTTAAAGATTTCTGTATTTGTGCCAGTGCTTAAGCCATTACTATTCCATGGTGAAGACAATTTTTTTTTATTAATCTGTGAGCATTTTCATACAACAGTGCCAACTTGCAACCATGATTTGATTGTTCAGATCATCTCTGCACGCTGTGGCTAGTCACTGTATGATGAGGCTCAGTTTAGTTTGGCATGGTAAAACAGTGTGAAAGACCTGTTTGGAACAGGACCCCCTGGACTTGACAACTCATTATAGGTGGTTGCCATTTACATTACATGTGGATATCACTATATCTCACATCTTAGAAAAGAGCTGGGATGTGGTGTTAGTTAATGTTTCACTGGAATTAATTGGAAATCATGCAAGGGTTTCAGGACAGCAGGCCACTTCTGGCAGAATCAGGGTTGGCTGTGTATGCAAAGTCATGCATGGTCAATATGGTCTTCTTCTTCATGCACCCTCTATAACTGCATGTGGTATTGCATGGGGATTGCACTGTAAACAAAATAGCATATACATTTGCAAGACAAATTTTGTTCTTTGTTTTCTTTTTCTTAGTACATGTACATAATGTTTACTTAAACATTATCCTTGCACTGTGCCACATAATATAATCCACAGATGATGATGATGATGATGATGATGATGTGATGGGAACATCATAAAGCAGATATTTAGTATAATGTCCAGCACAGAAATAATCAGTAAGGGAATACTTGAATACTAATCAGCACAGTTTATAATAATCTGGGCAGTGCAAATAAACATTAATCCTATGAGCATCCTGCGTTATATGCGTACCATTGTCTTTAATTTATTAATCCAAGAGAAGTAGACATAAAACAAAGCAGATGCTATGGTAATAGGGAGAGCATGGTGCTGCTGTCGGCTAGTTAAACTGGTGTTGGTGTTTCTGTTCTGAATGTTGTATGGAGGAGAGGCGTGAGTATGTGGAGTGTTTAGTGACATTCTATGAATGTATTAGAGAAGAGAAAATATTTGTCATTTACATTTTCATTTGTTCTTTACAATAAATACCAAATTAACTGATGTGATGTGTATCATTCGGCTTCTAACATGTCTGGCACCTTGAAGCCCAGAATTAATGGGCCTCTAATGTCTTAAATATGGATTCCATTGTACTTCCAAGAACATGATCAAAACCATCATTACAGACTGGGACGTGTCAATGTAAAAGCCTAGTTAGTTTTACACACCATTATTTGTAGACATTATCTGTGTTGCTTTTGCTCACATTATACAATTTGCATCGATAAAGCAATATACAGAAATAAATATAAATCAATAAATATTTAGAGTGAATTTAACTTTGTCAGTTTTATGGCTGACTTTTCCTGTCAGCTATTTAAATTCTTAGTTAGATACAATTTCTTAAAGTCATGTTTCTTGGCAACTTAAGACCACTTAGAGCACCTCCATGCCTTAGCATTACAATATCATTAATGGCTACCATTTTATATTGCATTGACATTGGAGACAATAATCAACAATAATGCCACTTTACATGGCAGAGATGCTGTCTACATTGTTTTCACATACTGTATTCATTTTCCAAAATAGCAGGAAAAGTAAGAACACTGAAATGTTTTGGTCGACAAGACTTGGCAAAGGATGATGCATTCATGACTTCATGGCTATAATTTCTGCCCCTTGCTGCTAAAGGAAGTGCAGTTTTGTCAGACAATGCCACAGTTTGCTACTGTGTTCATGTTCAGTTAGTGAAGGTGGTTGAAGTTTTTTGAAAATTTCCTGTGAAGACAATAATTGGCTCACATTCCAGCTGTTCACATTTCCTGCCCACAAACATGTAAGCACTAAGTAGAATCAGAATCAGCTTTATTGCCCACGTATGTGTACACATACAAGGAATTTGACTCTGTTTTTTCGTTGCTCTCAATGTACATACACAGAAATAGACATACATACAACTAAAAACAAGGACAACAAGCTCGATAAGGTAAACATAAACATTAAACTACTATGTACAGAGTAGGGAGCTGCTGCTCCTCCGACTAATAATTCACCGGTTGGATGAAAACCGGTGAAAAACTTTCTTAGTCTTGAAGCTCTGAGCAACAATCATTTTTACTTTTGTCATAGTTAACTGATTATATATAGGCTAAATAACTATTGTAACAATCTGCATGACATGCTTCGTTTCCATAACAGGTAATGTCTTACACGAGCCACTAGAGGACACTGTTGTCATGTATTTTAATTCTCTCTGACCTCACTTGAGATATTTGTTGGCACTGTATCATGCAGTGGGGCTGTGGTTTGCAGATCTTTGTTTTCTAATCGTCATCAATGAAAAGGCTAAACCAAAGATGTATTTACCATAGTCTGACCTTACAGTCTGTTCTGGTGCAGGTTTGCCTGACGTGCCATAAACCATACACTACTGTTGGTGTGTTAATAAACATAAGTACACAGTAAAAAGCCTAACAGAGTCATTATGGAGATAGCGGGAGAAGATACCCAGAACATCAAGGCACACTAAAGATTAAGATATCAGTTTTTATCATGGCAGCAAGATTAAAATGATGCAATTGGATGCAATCTCAGTAAACACTTTAATGCAGCGCCATGAGATACATAACTGCAGTTGGCTGAGCTAAAGTACACCTACATGCTAATAGTAATTCAGCTTTCTTTGTGTATAGTGTTGAAAATGTGGGTGATTTTATGAAAGTTAGCTTGCATTAAAGAATATTTATGGACAAAATAAAATAGTAAATATATTAAATAATAAATATAGTAAATAGTGTAAGAGTATGTAAGATGTGGCTATAATGAAACTACAACAAATTTAGCTCTATATCCAGAAAAAAATAACTTTTTATTGGTATTATTGAGTGGATCATCACTGCAGGATATAGATAATAAGTAGGCTGGCAGATGCCCCCACCACTCTGCAGATGGCCTCTGGCCAAGGACAGAAACACTTCTGTCAGCCAGCCACCTCATAAATATCAAGTTCACGTTCTTTCTGTCTTATGCACAACAATAACAGTGACGCAGTGAAATTCTTAGTTCTCAGGATCTCTCGAACAGTCGTCTGGCTCCACAGATCAAAGTGCAGTCATTATCAGAGCAGATGCTTGCTGCCTGCAGGGACTGAACCTGTGGTTTCTGCCTGAAGGATATTTTTGTCCTCAAGGCTCCTTTATCAATAGGCTACCTAATCCCCTGTGCAAGCACACGCACAACACATGTACACACCAAACCTAAAGAGGAAGTATTCAGAGAGTATTTGAAACATGTTGTCACTCATTTTAGACATTACTTTACTGTTTGAAGGTTAACCAGCCTCTTTAACCTTTAATTAAAGGACCAAATAACCTTTCAATAAGCCATAGAGGGACATGGCAGCCCGAGACTGAATATCGGTTGTTGCCGCAGTCAGATGAGGACAATAATTTAAAAATCTGAGATACCCCACACACACACACACACACACACAAACACACACGTACGTGACAGTAAAACATATATCTATCACTAGTGATGTAAGGTCATAAAGCAATATTATAACCTTGGTCACCAAAACAGATAAAAGAAGTTAATTAAGATCTAAGATAATCTGAATTCAAACTGTAACTCCCTGCAGGAATATTAGGCTGATTGTTCTACAAAATTCCCTCTGTGTGTGTTAAAATATTGAATATGCAGTATTCAACTCAACAAACCGAATCAAAAAACACGGTGGTCAATAAAAGTGGATTGCGGATTATGCAATCTACAAGAGAAGCCAAAGGTGCAGTGAGAGGTACATTTACAACAGGTAAGAAATTATCAATCAGTAGATGACTCAGAGTTTGACCTTGTTTTCTGTGGAGCGCATTTCGCTGAACTGAGTTGCGAGATTTTGATGAAATCCGCACAAAGGCTACAGATAAGTTAATAACGTCATTTTGCCAACCCCCCAAGAAAGACACGAGCTTTAAAGGGAGGGGTTTGCAACGTTGTCGGCTGCAGTATTTATTCAGACACCTCCGCGTGTTCGTCACTCCTGTGTCAGCAAACATGGCCACATACCTTTCCAAGAACGCAGAGGAGGCGCCGGAGCCCTTTAAGGCAGAAGTGAAAGGTAGGTCGAGTTTTTACACTGTGGAATGACCAACAGATGTAGTGACTTAAGTACATCGCTGAAGGTTTTGTGATTTTTCTGTGTTTCTTCTCGTTTAGGGAGTATTCCCAGCTGGTTGCAAGGCACACTGCTGCGCAATGGCCCTGGCCTCTTCTCTGTGGGGGACACCAGCTACAACCACTGGTTTGATGGGATGTCTCTCATGCACAGCTTCGCCTTTAAAGATGGTTGGTCTTGCATTTCTAACTTCAGTGTAATTCAGGTGTAATTTATGAAATATTGTAACAAAGATTCCGAAAGCCTTGTTTGCGTTACAGTTGTTGATTTGTGATATTCCTGTTACAATCACTGTATGTCAGTGAAGACAGCATACTAAACGCATAAACATGAAGTACATGCTTTTTTTCCTTACAGGTGAGGTGACCCACAGAAGCAGATTTCTTAGAAGTGACACCTATAAAGCTAACATGGCTGCAAACCGGATAGTTGTGTCTGAAATGGGGACAATGGCCTACCCAGATCCAAGCAAGAATTTCATTGTCAAGTAAGCATAGTAAGTAATTTTATTGAGACCAAATCTTAATTATTTTATTCCTCTTATCGTGTCGTTGTAGTAGTCATGTGAATTTTGTAACATCTGCAATACACAAACAACATGTTACAGTCTTGTAAAACAGGCGTAGTCATTGAGATGCAACAGTTTCTAAAGGATCTCATGTATTCACATAATCAGTCTTTTGTGTTGTCCTGTTGTGCTGTGGATTTGCAAATGACCCACACATTTCTACGGGACCCTCAGTATGACCCCCTTTCCTAATGCTGCTGCAAGGCTGTTGATAGGGCAACTCACACATCACACCCATCTTTATCTTTTTTACTCTGGCTTCCCATCAAGTTCAGGATTCATTTTAAGGTTCTTGTTTTCGCATATAGAGCCCTGCATGGTCAGGCGCCTGCGTACGTCTCTGACCTGCTCCATTCTTACATCAGCAGTAGGTCACTTAGGTCTTCTGCTGCCTTTAAAAAGCAGCTGAAGACTCATTTAATTCAAACTGACCTTTGTCTAGCCTCGTGCTGTATAGTGTTTGTAATTTGTGTGGGTTTTTAAGGTCTGTTGTTGATTATGTTTTATTGTTTGTTTCTTTTTAATGTTTTTATGGTCTTACTTTTAACATTTTTACTATTGTGAAGCACTTTGTGACCTTGCTCTGTGAAAGGTGCTATACTAAACACACTTTACTTACTTACTACCTCCCCTTCTAATGTATATAATTTCTTCTAATTTCTTCTTCTTTCTTTTCAGGGCGATTACCTTTCTCAACCACACAGTGCCTGACTTCACTGACAACGGCGCAAGCAATGTCATTAAATACGGAAATGACTATTTTGCCACCTCTGAAACCAACTACATCCGCAAGATTGATCCTGTGACCCTGGAAACTCAGGACAAGGTAGCGTCATCTGCTGAGCTTGATCACTCACCGATGATCACCATGATCACACATCCACGTGACATTTATTTCCGAGCTCACGAGCTGCTGAACTGTTTCACACAGGTGGACTACATGAAGTACCTGCCGGTCAACCTGGTTTCGTCCCATCCACACTATGACAAAGAGGGCAACGCCTACAACATTGGAACATCAATAGCAGAGAAGGGCAAGACTAAATACGTACTGTTCAAAGTCCCTGCTGTTGCAGAGAAAGGTATATAAACCTCATAACCTGCTCTACTATGTCCTGACCTTAAAATCCTCTCTCTTCCTATCAGCTGTACTTTGTAGAAGACCCAGAATGTTAAGATACAAAACAAGATAATTCTCATATTCTAAGGGCCCTTTATTACTAGTTAACAGAACTGTTATATTTATCATTTTATATATGCTACCAACAAATTAATATAACGCTTTGACACAATTTTAAGTGTCTTTTTCTTTAACTTCTCTCTTTATTTGTTTCTTTCTTTTGCTCTTTACTTTAAACCTTCAGACAAAGGCAAGACTGCCCCCGCGCTGAAGAATGTGGAGGTGATCTGCACAGTTGCTTGCTGCTCGATGCTCTCCCCCAGCTACTATCACAGCTTCGGCATGACGGACAACTACTTCATCTTCATCGAGCAGCCTTTAAAGCTGGACATCCTCAAGATGGCCACTGCGTACATGAGGGGAGTCAACTGGGCGAGCTGCCTGAAATTCTGCCCTGACGAAAATGTAAGGGGTCACTGTTGTATGTGTTTTGATGTTTGATCATGTATGTCGTTTTTTATATTCGTACTACTGAACCAAGAATGAAGCAGCTGTAGATACCAGGGGGAAAGGCTGTGCACGTGTCTACCAGTGTAATGGACTCTAGATCTAAATCATTAGCATAACTGTGTACTGTCTTTCTAAATGTTTGTTTCCTCAACAGACTCTGATCCACCTGATAGACAGAAAGACTGGCAAAAAGGTCGAGACAAAGTACTACACTGGAGCAATGGTCATCTACCATCATGTGAATGCTTTTGAGGACAACGGTCACGTGATCTTTGATGTCATCGCCTATGATGATAACAGCCTTTATGATATGTTCTACCTGAGCAAGCTGAACACCGAGTTCCAAGACGGCACCTACTTCAAACCAAGCTACAGAAGATTTGCACTTCCCGTCGGCTCAGACAAGGTGGGATTTTTAACAAATGGAATTGATTTCATCCTGAAACGTAGAGAAGAGGTTTGTCTAACACTTACTTTTTTTGGACTGGGTTTTGCAGGGCATTGCGGTTGGAGAGGACCTGGTGAAAGTCAAATACACGACAGCCAGTGCTGTGAAGGAGAAAGAAGGCAAACTAATATGCCAGGCAGAGGTGCTCTGGGAAGGTAAAATCAATGCCACTCAAATAGACACCTAATTGTAATTAATTGTAATGATTGATTACGTGAGTATTGTGTCTTTAAGAGTGATGGATTTGTTCATACAAACACAAAAGCTGTCATTTTATTTCCATCAGGTCTTGATTTACCCAGAATGAATTATGACATCAACGGCAAGAGGCACCGGTTTGTCTACGGGAGCTTTGTGGAGGAGTCTGCACTGGGAAAACAGGTAACATTCCCTGTTGTTTTTGATTTGGCTTTTGCAAAACGGAACTGGTGGGAACACCCGTCTATGTGATTTCTTACGGGTCTCATAAGTGTTATTTGCCAAGAAAGACCTGAAACTCGCAGACACAAGAACAGAGATTGTAAATGCAGGGCTATTAGGAAACACATTGTTCCAAGCAGCATTGTTTTTAGGTAAGAAGCAAATTACAGAACTGAGAATTACCAGTTGGCGCAACAGAAGGTAGGAAACACTTTGTTGAAGTGTGAATTACAAATTGCCCCAACAAAGACCAAACCACTTCATGGCTGTGGCTGTAATACCCACATATCCTTCCCATTGGGAACACTTGTACATCAAGGTACCAGAAACAATGGATAGAAGCGATAAACTCAGTGAGGCAACAAAGCTGTTATACCTGGGAAAAGAGTTTCCCTTGCGACTCATTGCATACCCACAGTACAGAGGTATAGTCCCTGCAAAGAGGAAGGTACAAAAGGAAACATTTTGGTTTAGACAATTAGATATTTTTATTTATTCCCACTTGACACAGAAAGGCAGCTTCGGGTTTTCTTTGAACTTTAATGGTGTTTGTATATGGGTTTTACACATTGTAAAACCCAAGTGAATAAAAAGCAGGATGAGCGAAAAGAAAAATGTTATGAATGTCATTGTTAGAGCTTCCTTTTAGGAAGATGGGGCCTTGTACATTTGCTTCAGGCCTGGAACATGTTTAAATGTTGTGCTTGTATTTGTATGATTTCTCTTTCAATATAGCTCACAAACCTTTTTTATTTAAATATTTCTCATTACGTATTTAGAATTAAGCGGCCACACTATCCTCTACTGTGTGTTAATAATTGCTGATCACAGCCTCTCTGAAGGTGTTATCAGATACGAGGAACTCTAGTTTTTAACGCTTTGTCATGAACTGTTTGTACAGGCTGAGTTAAACGGTATCTTCATTATTTCTCCTAATCTATTCATTTACTGTAGATTGGGAAGTTTGACACAGAAACCAAGGAAAGGATTTACTGGAGTGAGGACAACTGCTGGCCGTCAGAGCCCGTGTTCATCCCCAGACCAAACGGAGAGTCGGAGGATGATGGTGAGAACGCTGTGTGGTGTGCAAGCACAATGTACACGTGCACATGTATACGTATGTGTGGTGTGTCTATACTATATGTCAGCTAGAGTACAAATGGACAGGAATATCAGCCTAAAAAGATGAGATCCCTCACTGAGTACATCTGTATTGACGAGCCTGTATGCAAACTGTATTTTGAAGTAAAAGTACATTTTAAAATCTGCCGTCATCTGATTAGATTTTTGATATTCTGCTTTGCACTCTAACAATAACCTCTTCCTTTCCCTTTGCAGGTGTGGTCCTAACATCAGTTATCAACTCCAACCCAGGCCAGTCTAGTTTCATCCTGATTCTTGACGGCAGGACATTCAAAGAAGTAGCTCGGGCATACGTGAACACTGAGCTCCACAGGGATATGCATGGATTTTTTATCTCACAAGGAAATTAGTCAGTTGTGTATATGTAAAAACACAGCTACTGCAGAACAAAGCTCTGAGATGCATTCCCTCTTTTCAGTTAGACAAGATTATAAGAATGAATCCAGCCAAGAGCAATCATGGCCATGTTGTTTTTACACATAGCATCTGTTGGCAAAGCAATTAGACCCTCAGTCACCTTGTAACACCTAATAACTAGCCTAGTAATCTAAGATACGTTAACACACAAGCAAAGTCCATTCGGCCTGCTCCTGGGTTATTTTAAGTACAGGACAATTCTTTCATGTTTAATGCCTAACTTGGATCTAATCACTATCTAATCACCAACACAGGCAACACATTATCTTTTCTATTACAGTAGTCTATAATTGTAGAGCACCAATCCTGTCACATGGGCCAACAATCACAGTATCTGTCCCATCATAGAGACCTAATCACAATGGGGCACCACAATGACTTATAGTAACAGTATCTATTGCATCACAGTACCTTAGATATCATTACAAAACAAAATTGGCCAGTGCTGTGGCTTTTCTGTGGCTGAATTGTAGGGCTAAAGTTGAGCACTAGAGGGAGACAATCACCTTGTTTCTGTGGACAGGACAACATACATGAATTCGTCTTGAATTTCATTTTTCACCAGTGAGATTTAATTGCACATCAAAACTAACAAAGTCAAATCAAATATGAGGGCATCATACAGTAAAGTCATTGACAACCCAGTGACACGACTCATGAATGAGCTGCAGAAAATAACAATATGGAAAATACAACATGATCATGGGTGCTCTAGGTCACCTACAGTGTAACAGTACTGGTCATTAAATCACACTATACCTGACTCTGTGTACAAGTTATTCTTGACCTGGAAATACAATGTAAAAATGCCCAGTCATTTCATATTCAGTATTAAAACTGTATCTAAGATCTCATAAAACAAGCAAAGACAAACAAGTGACGTCATCAGTTTTGAGAAAATAATTGTACAAAAGTATGCCAGCGTTATATGGATTCAAGATTTCAGAGTGCACATTCACATATTTGATTGGTATAACAGAAAAGGGCAGTGTATTATAGCTACCATTATCATACTGACAGGGGTGGTTCTCTCTGAAGTTCAAAATGAAAGGTTGACTGACAGGAGAAATGGGAAATGCAAAATTCCTAAATAGTCTGTACAATCACAGCAATAATCATTCTAACAGACACCCCATAACACAGAGAAATGCACACATACACACCTCTAATAAACAATAATATAATACATTATAAATACCACGCTAGTCAGTGTACTTGAGTGCAATCAGTATTGTAACTTCTCAAATCTCCAGCAGCACACATCTGGATATGCTAAATGGCAGTGTATTGATCTAGGATAACCAGGACACAGTATAATATGGACACTTTTTGTATGTAGCCTATGAGAACTCCTGCATCCATCTCCATCACATACAACAAAACTGAAGACTTCTCCATAGATCAGCCGCAGACAACGAGTGGGATGATTAAATATGATTAACTACACATAGTGACCAAACAAGGTTTAGTTTTACATAAGATATTTGCAACCATCTGAATGAAAGTCAATCTCACAATGAATATTTTAAGTTAATGCCATACTAAAAGTTAGATAAATCATAGGTAAGATGCATTTTAAAATACTGAATATCAGAAAATAATTTTCTATGTATATGTAAAGATCTAGAATAAAACCTTTACAATATTCCGAATATATAAATGACAGTATAGCTAACAGGTGACTTGCTTTGGCAACAAAATGAATTCAAAATTCTGCATTTAGGGAAGAAAATATGCATTATATAGTAGAAGTACATGCTGGCTGCATCTGTGAGGCCTGGCAGTGGGTACACAAAAGGCTACTAAATATTTGCTTGGACTCGGCAGAGGTTATGGGTCAGTGAAAAAGAACATTGTTGCTCTTTCGATTAGCTTTTTGCCGTGAAAGAGCGGATCAATATTGTTCCTAACTCAATAATAAATACTGTGTTTTGAACTGATTTGAACTGGCCCTGTCTGACCAATTCATGTGATATTAAAAAGGCCAGACTGCAACATTATTTACCCAGGTCTTTCAAATTGAATCAGTAGTGTCTGAGATATCACACCTGACACGGATAAACAACACAAAATACAATACCACCCTCCCTTGGGAGGTATTGTTCAGTTTAACTTTGAAAACACTGGAGTGCAGCGGTGAGATAATGTCCAGCAAAGCTCACCCATAATTCAATAGATGGAGCTATATCCATGGCCTAAAATATACAAAACACATCACTGAGGGAGTTTGGTAATAGTCGTGAGCACTGATAGAGGGAAAAGTGTTCATGCGTTGATGCATGAAGAAGAGCAGTGGAAGAGTAGGTGTCCAATCACTCTCCTTGGTTCCCTAGAATTGTTTCAGCCACATCAGTGGTGATTGGTTCAAGGCGAGGGGGGGGGGGGACCACATTTTAATTCAAGCACTTAAGCCTGCCCCAAAAACCTTGAATGGCCTCTTTTCCCTTCTCTCCTTTCCTCTCAGGACCACTGACAGTCCCACAGGGCTGATTTTGGTTGTTGACGTCATTGCTGCGTTCATCGTGCATCACATCCAATCTCATATTGGCAGCCATGATGGAAAGGCAGCAAGGAAAGGAGGCTTTTTAAGGAAATTGGAACACACCCAAGTAAGGAAGGGAAACTGCACTGTGGTGGCCATAGCGATGACTTCTTGATGGTGGGATGGTGGCAGTAGAGGATTTTGCTATGTCTGTTCATAGTCATTAGATGCAACTGGCCAGTTAGAGGCCTAGCATTCAGGCATCAGCTGGACAAGAAGAAGCGGTTGTTTGAGTCCACAAGTGTCGGCAGGCCTTTGCTGCTTAGCTGCCCTCAGCTTGAGTCTCCTCTTCTTTAGCTGGAGAGTCCTGGCTTTTCTCAGTGTCTTCTCCCTCATCACCTGACAGACAGAGGGAAAGAGGGACAGAGAGAGACAGTTTCATGCATAAGTTACTACATGTGAAGTCAGCGATGCGAATGAGGTTGGTTGAATCAGCGAGTAAGTCACCATGAAAACAACAGGAATAGAAGTCGCCAAGGTAGAACCAGTGAAGAATCAACTCATAACAGCTCATCGCGGTGTGGAGTAGACCAAAGGAAGACACATATGTAAACTGAGGATTTCTACTGACATTTCCAAAACCCCCTTGCATGGAACTTTTGGAAACAGACAGACTATATACTCTTTTATATTTAAAACTGATGGTTTACAATCCCTTCCAGACATGTTTAAGACATCTAAAAATACTCTGTTTTGAATAATAATTTGAGTCTTTTAAAAATTCTTAAAATTACATCTACTCCCTCTCCATCATTGAAGAATCCAGAATCTGTAACAGTGCTTAACTGGACACAAGTGCAGAGAACACACCAAAAGCGTCATTTCTGACTTCTGATTTCTACATAACTCTCTTAAGTGGGCAGAACTGACTGGAGTGGAGGGAACAAGGACAACAAGGTATACATAGTGTGCTTTGCAGATGAGGGAAATGATGAGGCTGATCAGTCAAAGCAAACTATTGGCTATCAGTCTCGGCGAGCCTGCCCACCAGCACAAATGTGGGGAAACACCCAGGACAGGCCCAGATTCAGCACCATGGACAGCAGTCATTTCAAACGTTTAAGCACCGGACATAAGATGTCTCATACTAAGCTGTAAAGTCCATTCTCAGTGTGTGTGCACTGGAGGTTTCCACTTTATGCACTTGCATACTGGACCATGATTGGCTTCCAAACTAGTTGTGATGTCACAAAATCATCTTGCATGCACATGTTTTATTAAGGTGAGCACAGATCAACTTTCTCCCTTCAACAGATGGATGCGAAAACAGCCTTCTAGTGTCAAACTCTGCACATACGTTATTCTGCACAGCGAAGGCCAAACATCTAAGAGAAGTAACAATAAGCAAAACGCATTTTTGAGTTGGGGGGGGGACTTTTTTTTCATTTTTACTATTCTTTTCTCCCTTGGTGGTGAAATTTGTTTTGCATTTATACAATACCAGTTCTTGCAATAAATAGCCATTTTATATACAGAAATGAACACTTTCAGGCTTTGGCATCCCCTGGTGGTAGTATAAAAAAAGACACTGCACTGTCCATGCACACTCCATACTCTTGATAGATGCAGCTAAAACACAGCTATATCATATTAATTATCCTTCTCAATCACACTGAACTATTCCAAGTTCTTGACATCAGTCCCTAAAATATGTGCCATTATGACAAGTGATGTTCCTCACCTGACTTGTTGATGTTGAGCTGTGCCAGACTCTGTGACAGGTCAGCGGGTCCCTGCACTCCAGGGCCTGCTGGGATTTCATGGATGGCGTTCCTGCGGCCGGACCGTCGAGAGGCGATGAAGTCCTCATAGGTCGCCTCCACATCCGTCATCGCTAACACACCTCACCATAGCAGGGCCTGGCACACGCGGCAGCACACACTTACTACAAGCACAGGTGCATGTGGACACACACACACACACACACAAATGAACCTGCACTGTGTTTGTTAGGACTGCAATGCTGAGAATTTGTGCAGCTTGTCCTAAGCAGCTTCGCACAATGGATGCATCGGCAGTTTATGTTGACATGAAGAAAGTGACAATGGGTTACCCATGCACTCATTCAATACATCCCTCCCTCCTCTCATCTTGTGACCTAATCCCCGATGAATCTATTTTAATCTCAGTCTAGGGTACAGGTCACACCAGTGACACAGAGGAGACAAATTTTGCAGAAGTGGAATGGAAACACAAATGAGGGTGCTCTTGAACTGATGCAATACAGCAACCAAAAACACACACTCAGAGGGGTAATTATGGCACAAGGGAGGACAGTACTGTATTCAAATGTCATCCCACTTGGAGAAAGCATGGAGCATGATGGGCACTGTGTTGCCACGGAGATTTAGGTTAAACCCCTCTGTTGATGTAAATATTGGGTTTATAACTAATAGGGAAATTTGCAAAAATGACCTCAGCTCCCACATCCATTTGTGGCTGTTTGCAGAGCAGAGCAAGCTGTGATTGACCGTGGCTATTTTTGGACACCTCCTCTGTCATCATCTGAGCACGCTCCCACTCAGCTGTCATTCTAAAAATGGCGTCAAGATGGGCAAGACCCAACAGATGTTGTCCATGTGCAATTGTCAGACCTCAACATGGGGCAGCAAGAGACACTAGACGACTGTTATAATATAAAAACAGAGAATTAGTATATCATCTCAGAGTCAGACAGTGATCCTGAGTCAGTGATGATAATGGACTGCATGATAAAGACTTTATATAACCAGACTTGCTTTTACAGGGACACCTCTCTTGATTAGAACATAAATGGATATTCTGCAGTTTTAAAGGCTCAAACCAAAATCCAAGGACAAAGTTCATTCAGAACAAAACATAAAATGTGAACATAGCTAAAAGTGACAGAACATTCCTGGCATGTGTTTCCTAAGCTCGTATTCTATGAAATATTAATTTGACAGTTTACATAATTTAGTCACACTGTTGAAGAAGAACATCAGCAGTTTAGCAGTGTTTGTTTGTGTGTGTGTGTGTGTGTGTGTGTGTGTGTGTGTGTGTTCTGCTCTTGCAGAGGCATGCTCGTGCTGTCCTTATGGCTTTGCTCCCATGTGGGAACCAGAGCTCAGCTGGCCTGAACAACAATATATCTAACAGAGACAAACAAATGATCAAATCACTGAATAATACAGCAGGCCAGCGTGCTCTGTCCCCTCTGTCACTGGCTAAAAAGTGAAGAAAACAAAACAAAACAAAACAAAACTTGGCTGCTCCTGCTCTGCAACCATTTGATTTGTTGTGCTGCCAAACAGAAAATTAGCAGCCAGTGTGGCAGTGATGAGGGGAGTGCAGGAATGGAGTCCCAGAAACTTATGTCAGTGTTATTCTAGGTGGCCTGGGCGTAATTGGGAATGATGCCCAACACTCTCTCACTTTCTCTCTCATGCACACATGCACACACACACATAGAGTACAAAGTAATCATTTTATTCCCAAATATAGTATCACCAATATCTCAATACCATTCTATAGGAGCTTACAAAGTACAGTGAAGTAAAGTGTTATTTCAACAGGATCCTATTAAATCTATAGGCTGTAGGATTATGGCAGGATTAGTTAAGTAATGTATTAAATGCCCGTGCCATGGTTCTATATGAGCTGTCATTAGTTGATTAGAGTATGGTCTAAACAGATGTCTTCCAACATTTATCATCTATTAAGGGCAAAGTGAAGGCGCTGCAGCGCATCAAGTAGGCTAAAGTCGTGCGCAATGGAGTCCTCTAATAAATCACTTGCATTGTTGACACAGTAAAGACCTTGCCTTTAGGCTACATAAAGACATGACATTAATGGTGAAGGAGGATCGACATGCTCAAACTGATTTCAATAATAAATCAACAGCCATTTGTCTTTCTCTCATGACAAAGACCATCACAGAACTCAGTCAGTGCCAGTAGCCCATAAACGCAGCTTGGATATTAACGTTACACATGGAATAACGATGCCAGGCATGCACACTCTATTCCTACAATTACTATTATTACTTTCAGTAGGGTACCTGTTTGGGTTAAAGGGCTTCCGAATATTCGCAGGAGTCAATCACATCAGCTTGAATGCCACTTCGGTATTCCCCATTGCGCTCACGAAGGAGGATTTACCAACGTCAAGCCAGTGACAGAATACTACAGCTTCCGGGTGCAAATTTCAAAATAAAGCCTTTGTTTGTGAAGTAGGCTAATACAGTATTTTACAGTCAGGGCTTGAAAGTAACTTTTTGCATCAGCCAAGTTACCTGCACTCAGAGTTTCCATTGGCTTATTTATTTATTTGTTTGTTTGTTTATATTGATCATATAAATCATATTTATTGGTTAAAAATCAAAGAACTAGGCTAATATACAGCCTACATATATCACAGCAATATCCAGATATCTGCACAGTTATCAGTAAATTAGCATATGATTAGAGAAGAATAGATAATGTTATCATTACATAATATTTTATAGAGGATAAACAAGAAGTCTAAAAGAAGCTTGAATTGTCCTTATTCAGATGAACCCAGAAGGACCACTACCCTAACAGTTTTCAAATAAAGCTAAAAGGTCAGATGATAGATGAACAGACAGGGAAATTATTGTATATATCTGGTGTGTGTGTGTGTGTGAGAGAGAGAGAGAGAGAGAGAGATTACAGAGAACAGAGAGTCAGTGTGAGAACAGAACAGTGATCTTGTTGTGATGAAGGCAGAGAGGCTATAGCCATTCAGTAATACGTTTACTGCGGCCTCATAGCATCTGGCTGTGAATCACTCCATTCAGATGACACATGTGCTCAATATGCCAACCTGGGAACTTCCGAGTGCTCTGGGAAAGTGTTTGAGCCAACAAGGCAACAAGGGGATACACTACTTTCATTATTTGGGAGCTATGATCACAGTCATCTTTAAATGAGGTCTGTCGGACAAGGTTGAAATAGAAAGTAAACCAACCTACCAATAGGCCTGATTTGATTGACCAGTCCTTGTATTGTGGAAATAAATGTAGGCTATGTATACATAATTTCTATGCTGAATAATGCCATCATAAGTAGAAAAAAATGTTTTTGTCTGTTTCATTAGGAAAATCATAGAATCTATCTGAGGCTGGGGGTTATAACACTTAACGTTCTATTTATTAAACTGGAGCAAACTAAAGTTATTGTTCGGCCCTGACAGCTGAATTTACTAGATTTCAGTAAAATGAGGGAGGACTCCTTATCTGATATCAAAATTGTGATGTCTTTACTTGGCTTACTTTAATGCCATATTTGGGAATAATGATGGGAACAGGAGAAAAGGGGTTGCCTCCCACGCCCCACCGCTGGTCAAGGTACACACTGCGTTTACCCAAATCGTGCAGTAACAACCAATGAAATACGCGGATGTTAGCACATGAAGCGGCATCAGACAATCCAGTTGCTATTGGCAGCCAAAGATCAGTGATGTCAAGATAGTTCGTTTTCTATCCCAGTCTATGGAAACCATTGTCTGTTAAACCTGAATTACAATGTCACATGGATACAAGAGCCTGCAAACTGAATATGAATCAATAATTATTTAGAATCGTATCTAGTAATGTATAAGGAAATCCTCGTAATATAACCCACACAATATAAGACACAACTACATTGCGCATATTCGAGAGAAACCAGCTAAGCAAAATGTACAGTTGTCACAACACTATCAGTAACTTACAAAGAACAAACATATTGCTGTATTCCATATGTATTGTAATTTTTGGGAGAAATTTGGAGGAAATTTGAGGCCGTGTTCTCAGCATTTTAGCAAAGCCGGAAGTGAGCGAGGGTGAATCCTCTCACTTCCTCTGGCTACTTTTGGTCGTCTGTAACAACAGCAACATCAGACAAGGGACAACCTAAAGATGGAAGAATTTGAAGGTGAGACAAATTGCGGTCCAGGCTATTATTTTAGCTGTTTTGTGGCAAAGTCGAGCTCACAAACTCTCCGTTTTTATTCTTCTAAATTCGCGGATTCTTTACTGCTTATGCTTACCAGTTTTTGTCGGCGACCTCTTTTTTTGTTTGAGATTTAGCCCAAGTAATGCTAGGTAACGTCAGGGCCAAAGATGAAGCTAGCTACTGACTGACTCTGAATGGGTGTGATCCCTACATTATCCACAGGGGCTATCCAGTGTTAGCATGCTGCTAACCAATGAACCTTTACATGAATTAAACCCTAGTATTGCAAGGCACCAATAGATGTCAATTGTTTTGAATAGTACATACTGTTATACTGAGGACATGGATATTTGAACAACGTTTTTTGAATCTGTAAACTTAGTTAGCTACCTCTAGTCAGATTTTCAGCATTTGGAAATGATTGGTGGAATTCGTGTAAAATTAACTAATCAAGGCAACAATTTATGACATTGTGGCTTGGCCATTGTTCCAACAACAATGCCCATAACAGAATCCATGAGAGCGAAAGTAAGCATTTACCATGTATCAAATTATTATGGCTGTGTCCTAATAAACCCAATAATTTTATCAATAAGACAAAGGTGGTCAGCTGTGGTCCATTTCTGTTCTCCATGACATTTAACCTCCCTCACTACCATCACAATGTAATCTCTTACTCTTGCAGACTGTGAAGCTCCTCCTGCTGAGGATCTGACTCAATGCAACACCTGTAAAAGATGGTTCTTCCCTAAAGTCCTGGTAAAACAAATAAGCACTCCTTGGTCATTTTTAACATTCCTCAATTGAGATATAATGTGCAAAACTGTAATAATCCCAAGAACAGTACAGTGTTGTAAGTGCAGACACATTTTGAAGGTGATGCAGTAGAGACTTGATAGTAAGTTAAGCATGTGTTAAGACGTGCTGATGGTTGCTGTGGTGACAATATTTTCCACAGTTGTTATCAGCTGGATATCAGCTGTTTGGATGTGTCATTGGCAACGATCCAAATAGCCAGTAGGACCCTGTGAAGAGCTCTTTATAGGGAGTGTTTTTAACAAAGTTGTAAAGCTATTACATGTTAAAGCGAATGTGTAAGATTTTAGACTACATGATTAAAACCCTGACTGAGGATCTACTGTAGTGCTAAAATGCATTCTCAAATTTAAATCCAGGAGTGCAGATTGTAGATAATGGTTGCTATATAATGGAATTAGTTACCAAGGAATCAAACCGAAAAACAAATACTGTTTTTTTACACTTGAAGCTATTTCATAATGAGATTAACGCACCATTGAGATGACTTACAACACATTTATAATTGACTGATTATTGTGTAAAACATTTTGTACACCTGATTGTCTATATAGTAGTTATACACATATATTAAGACAAATATGATGCATATGTTTATTACCACTACTGCATTTATTATCATCATAACTTTACCATGTTAACATGACTTATTTATTATTATGGAACATATTGTTTTCCAGTAATGCAAATACACAAATGTATGCTTTTATATAAGCACTCATCAGCCTCATTAGTTGACAATGGCTACCTTAATGCATGATGCATTAGAGCATTATTTTGTTGGCTTGTGTGTATTCGTGGTTAGGAGGTTTGAAACAAGTGGATGCAACATTCAGCAGATTAGTGGTGTCATTAATGTTACACAAACAACTTTGTAGTTTATAGTTAGATTTTATTTGAAAGAAGTGTTCTTCTTTCTTTACTTCGCAGCTGCAGTCACAGAAATCATGTTTGTCTTGCTTTCTGCCGCTTTAAAAAATCCCCAAAAACTTTGGAAATGTGATTGAAACAAATTGACAGTGGATAATAGAAAGGAGGGTACAAATCTCAAATGATGGCAAGTGTTTCCAAAACATGCAGAAACAAATTAAGTTTTAGAGTGTGTAGTTATTGCGCATTGTGCATCTTTTTTCTCTTTCTACAGGAAAAGCATGCTAAAATCTGCCAGAAGTCAATGACCAAAAGGAGGAAGGTTTTTGACTCCAGTAGACAGAGGGCTGAGGGCACAGACCTCCCTACACTCAAACCCATCAAACCAAAGGTAAGACTACACTGTAGGAGGGGGTTCAATTTGATTGTTAATAGGAAGAAAAAAATGCTAAAAGTTGTACATCTCAGTCTGTATACTCTGTTGTAAAACTTGATGAATTTAAGCTGAATTTCACGTTTTTCAAAACATTGTTATTTTTTTGTTGCTTTTATATTCTTAAGGTAATTTTCATCTACTTTCATGATAAAAATGACCTGTCTACCTTTAACCTGAAGTCATTCATTCATCTATCCACTATAGATAGTTACAATGCAAGACCTAGAGTAGTGGTTTGGACAGTGAATATCACACTTCAAGAGGCTATAGATTTTTAGGCCACACAGCTCAAAACAGCAGAGCTACTGCCATATTTATAGCCTTGTTTATCGTTGGTCAACTGAACAATTGCTATAATTACATTACACTTAGGTCACTGGCACCTAGAAGCGAATCAGCTGTTCAACATTATGATCATTACTGTGGTGAACAGCTCATGTTGTTAATCTTTGCTGTTCCATTTAGGACGTTCAGTCTTTTGTGTTGGCAGGTTATTTTCAAATGTAAATCCCTTTCAATTGTATTTCAGTCACAAAGTTCGTCTTCTACTGAGAAAGTAAGTTGATTAGTCTTTTTTTCATTTGTCCTTTCTTTCTCTGTACGTACATGATTTTTAGTGGCACAGTTAATCTGCTGAAGCCCCAGAGGTATTCACTCACTGTTTCTGGCTTTATAAATACTGATTTCCATGCTTTGAATCATTGGCTTAAATAGTTTGGAGGTGCGTCAACACATATTGGTTATTAGTCTAAAAAACACTAAAGCTGTGGTATTTTCCTTACCTTCCCACAATCTACAACTGACAGTATTCAAATGTATCTCCATATATTTTAATTTTCCTTAACCATTACAGTCTTACCTCTATCTTCTCAAGCTGCACTAATTCTTTTGAACCTGTCGTAGACTCAAACTCTTACTCTTTGACAACGCACCTTAAAAATACAGAGCTTTGATTATGGTACTACCTTCATGGAGGTTGTAAGGAAGTCTCAAGGCACTTAAGGTCACTCTGAGTCACCAAGACTCGCTAATACTTTAATGCCCAGTTGTTAAGATGTCAACTCAAAAAAACAAAAGTATTCTTTCTGTTTTTTGTCTTGGCTTCAACTAACTGCTGCACACTCACTCTGTCCTCCTGCTAGAATAACAGGACATACCTCTAGTTGTTTTGTGAGCGAGCCAAAAATGTTAACACTGTTGATAAAGTTGTCAGAATATAAGATTATATAGAAATGTATCATGCAGTCAAGGTCTTGAGGAATATACTGTAAATAGTGCATGGGTAGAGGGAATAAAGGAAAATTTGCTTCACAGTTCTCTCAGAATCCTCTGTGTTTGTCAGACAAACACGCTTAATGAACTTGAAGACTGTAACCGTATCGGAGGAAGTAGGAAGTCAGCGGGGCTATCATGTTGCCACAGAAGCAGCTGAGAGGATGCTCAGTGAACTACTTCTGTCAGAAATCATCAGCTTTAGCTAAGACCCGGACTGCCACTATGGAAAGAATGTCAGGCTGAATAGAAATAAAGTTCATTAGTTATGAGAGTCGGAAGCATGTTGTTAGGAGCTGCATTCGGTAAAATTGTGACTTAAATTATAGGAATTTCCAGGACTAAATAAGAGAGAAATAAGAACGTAATCATTAAAGTTTTGGTCAAGAGAACATTTCCGATTTGCAACTGGCTTTTGGGCAACCTGTTGGCTCAGTAACATTTTCTTTGTTTAAGATAGAGAGTAACTAGAGACACTAAGAGAGAGAGGAGGTGACCTTATTTTCAAAACATGCAGTTATCAGTCAGCTCATAAATAATGAGGAGGACACATTCAGTTCAAGTAATGACAGCATATCAGAGCGGCAGTGATAAGGTTAACCATGACAGCAGCAATAGCTGTTTAAGATTGTAGTAAAAAAAATAATAATAAAACAGGCTGGTTTAACAGAGCATCTCCTCTGTGTTGCCTCCTGCCAGCCAGAACCCCCTAAGAAGCCATCCAACTGGCGCAAGAAACATGAGGACTTCATTGCTACCATCCGGGCTGCCAAGGTCCTCACTCAGGTCATGAAGGATGGGGGACCATTACCCCCACCTCCTCCTCCTACTTATGACCCAGGTAACACGTAGCTCTATGGAGAGTGGAATTAAGCAAGAAACAGGAGAATGGCAGTAAAAACTATTATTGTATTACGGTTACTGTTAAGAAACTCTTGTGAACAAAACAGCTCCTTACCAGGGCTTATGAGTAATGCTATTTTTTTTGGATAAAGTGAAGTGGAAAACATTACTGACAAAACTGACAAATTACCTCAAGTGAAAATAAGTAACTTATTGAGTTTACAGTTGCAAGAGAAAAGAACAATACAAGTACAGGTCAAATCTTCCTCTCGCAGCAGTATTTACAGTTGTCTCTATATACAGGATTTGTGTGACTGTTGCAGTTTTACAACAGATGGTGTTACAGGTATATTTTCTCACCACCTGCTTTGTCTTTAGACTACGTCCAGTGCCCTTTCTGTCAGCGGAGGTTCAACGAGAGTGCAGCCGACAGACACATCAAGTTCTGCCAGGAGCAGGCCGCCCGTATGCCCACCAAGAACAAGCCAGGAGACGCCAAGAAGCCTCCTGGTCGCACACAGGTACACACATTACACAGACTGCACCAGTGATTGTACGTGCACACGAACAGACAATTTGTGTTTTTGTTGAAAAACGTTATTTTACTTGAGTATTGAATTTTTTAAATGTGAGGGAGTCGGTACACCTTTGTATAACATGCAGCATTCATTTCCCATCATAAACATGGTACAACATGTAAGTTGTTGCTTACAGCTTTCTTCTCATAATGAAAAACAGCTTTGTTTATCTACAGTATTCATAATGATTAGAGTGTAGATGGCTACACAGCCACTCTCGCCATACTTGGCCAGGCAATTCTTAATTCTGTGTTACTGCCAATTCGTTATAATTAAGAAGTGTTGTTCGTAAATCCATAACAATTCCTTGTCTGTTATTACCATGGTGAGACGCCCACTCTGCAGCAGGCGCAGGATTACCACTGTCACTTAGCAACAGCTATGGCACATGACTGGGGAGTTAATTTGGCAGCTAGTAAACACAGCAGGGTCCAAACCATTTTGGTTAATACCTCTGCTTTATCCACCATACTGAGAAAACCTTGGCCACTGATCGTTATGTCACTTAACGTTTCTCAGTGTGCCACATATTTGCTATGGGTCTGTGCAGCTCACTCAGTTTTTCCATTTTTATAGCTCGCTCAGATTTTCTTCCTCACAGCAGTTTGAATCATCACACACATTCACACATTTGAAGGCATCACAATGCATAACAAACGTTCATACACGTGTACAACCACCAGCCTTACTCCATGTATGGATACATCTACAGTATGGTCTGCCCTTGGTCAACAAGTCAAGAGGATTCTACAGTATAGTGATACATGACCTATGTGTCCTATTTCTGTGTCTCCAAGTAGAGTGACTATGTGAAAGCTTAGCATCCCAAGACCTTCATAGCTAATGTTTTGTTATGTACTTATTTATTTTCCATTACCTCCCTGTCTGTCTTCAGTTCAAGCCTCCTGCTTCCGTAAAGAAGGCCAACTCTCCTGCCGTGTCAACCGTCCCCTCAGCCTCCTCTCGTTTACCCCAGAGATCAGGCCTGGGACAGGCCACTGGTAAGGGCACAGCTGTGTTGATCGTGCAGCACGGTGTGTTAGATTCACACCTGACCTCTGTATATTTGTGACAGATGTTTTTTTATGAAATGACACAGGTTAGTCTGAGATGATTACATGCACATGTTTCTGTATCTCTCTCTTGCTATAGGAATCCCATCTAGTAAGGTCCCTGCTGCAGGTCTAGTGAGGAGTAATCCTTCTGGCATTACAAGCCCTCCATCAGGGTCAGTGCACACACACAAACACACAACACACACTGCACTGCAAGATAGCGCACAGACAAGTCAAAGGCATTGTTCTTCACTTGTTTAGAATATATTGATGGCTATGGGCTATTTTTACCTTTTTACCCTTTACTATGCAGAGTAGATTATTTGAGTTTTAAGCACTTTGCTGCAAATGCATTTTATTGAGGATGTGTCTAATAATTACATTTTCAAAGTAATACTAACCAGATATGAGAAAAAAATGTATATTAATGTAGTATCCCCAAGCCATTTATTGTGCTTTCTGTGTTGCTTGTATTCATTGGCAACTACTTTATCTTTTGTTGACAAGTGTGTTGATATTAGAGAGATATTATAAAGACCATAATTGACTTCACTGATGCTGTCATAAGCATAACATGTCCCATCTGTGAATATAGTAGATCAGATGCAGCTCAAATGTAAGTTTTGAACCCGAAAATTAGCAGTTTTAAACTTCCTAGTGGTTTGCATTTGACGCGTCCTTGTGTTTCTTCTCTTGTGTTTTTCTCCTCTCAGCGTGGGAAGTAAGACCCGAGCAGTGAGCTCTGGCCTTGGCTCTGCGAGGAACATTCAGTCTGGAATAGCTCTCAACAAGAAGAAAGCAGACACCTACATATCTAGGTGAACACATTTGCTCCAAAAAGTAATGCTAGAATGAATAAAAAGCACAACAACAGTACAACCACTATACAGTCTTGCTGAACAATCCTGACCTCTTGTGGTTTGGTGCTGTATTGCATACACCTGGAACGTCCATTCTGGTCCCATTCAGTAACCTGTTACTCTGGAAATAATGCATACTTACATCATTTTACAAAATACACCTGTACTTTGACTTACGGATAGAATTACAATGTAAGAATAAAATTTGATTATGTTTTATTTTACATAATTATTATGTAAAGAAATGTGCAAGCCATACAGCTCCAGTTTCTGATTACTTAGGTGATAGTAATGCCTTGGGGGAAAAAAACACTGCCTGTAAAATTAAGCTAAAATGCATGATATACAATCACTATGAATCAATGAAGTGCTTGCAATACACCTTGTAGGAAAACCTAAGCATTTTTATTATCAAACTGACATTTACTTCATCCACTTAAAGGAATTTGAAGTTATTTTCTTGTTGTGCATGTTGTATCACCGTCTATCTCATATTGACTTAAATGATACTCCTAAAATATTTAGCAAGATCCCTACATTATTTAAGCTTTTAATAATCTGTTAACACTATCAACAGTATCCCCAGCCCTGCACTAAAATATCATTTATTACAACTTAATGTATGTAGTTTCTAAACCTTGCTGCTCGGTCAACTTTGTTAAATTTCTCAGGAATGAAGTCGATGGCGGGAACGAAGTTGGCAACGGCGGGATGAAGAGCAAGTTCTGTCACGCCTGTGGGACCAAGTACCCCGTGGAATCCGCCAAATTCTGCTGCGAGTGTGGGGTCAGGAGGATGTGTATCTGATGGAGGTCAGAAGGAGGAGAAACTAGAAGAACGTAGGGATGCACCGCTACTCAAACTAGCAACAGAGAGTTTCACCAAAGCTAATGAGAGTTAAAAAAAAAAAATCTGATCCGTCTGTATTTTCACACTTGGGTCTAATTTCACGGCAGTAAAGTGGCGTAATTGGCAGACAAACCTATGGTGCTGTTTTTTTCTTTTTTAATTGCTGTTTAGTCTTCATGGAACCTGCTGGTCCATTCAACTGTAGGGACAGAGATACCCCTAGCCTCATACAATTGCTGTGTTAAATGTCTGAGTAGTACGAATTCTGCCATTTTCATAACACAAATATAACAACAACAATAATCTATAATACATTTTGTATTTAGTTACTATGATTTATTTTGACTGGTGGCTGATGGATCTCAGTGGTGAACTGATCAGGTATAAAGTCATGTTAAACTGTTATGGTTCATGATATCAATAGCTGATATGGCTGACAGAGGTACAACCCACGCAGCTCATTACTTTTAATTGGCTTCCTTCTTACTGCTGGATTTGCCAACAACATCGCTGCTGTTTCCACCAGCTCATAAACATGAACATTATTGCCTGCCGTGAAACTAGAGGCCATGTAGGGACTAATAATTTGGAATGAGAGAAAAAAAAACATCTCCAGCTGTACATTTTGCAGTCTGAGTCTGTATTATGACAAAAACTTAATTTTATTGTCACTGGACAATAATTAAGAGTTTAGTACCCTGTAGAGCAGAGCCAATATCATTGGTGCATCCTTAGAAGAGAGCAGATAAGAGATCAGAAAGAGAGTAGATAAAAGCATAGAGGTGGGTTGTGGAATGTGAAAACGGATGGGTAGGTTAGTGTTGAGTGATTCATTAGAGGTGGGTGTGATTGCCCCTGTATGTCAATCTCCGGTCAACCATGATCTGAAATGCATTCCTTAATCCCATTCGTCTCCGCTTCCTCACAAACAGAATATGTTCCTATTGAAGTGCAATATGATTGACTACTGAAGAAAACAATGTGGTTTTTAAAGGAAACTTGTTGGAATTTTGGAACGATATCACCTTGTTTTGACAGGGACCAGTCCAAAAAATGAACAAACCGTTAAAGGTCAGCGCTCCCTTTAAGGTCACTTTAGAGGCAAAGTTCTTAATGTTACCATCGTAGGCCTGACATTTCTAGACAAATGTAGCATTTACTCAAACCCTTTATTCCCTCTTATTTTATACAATGTAATGAGTTATTTATTTTCTTATTCCCTTTTATTTTTGCTGAATGAACTATGACTGCATCTTTTTTGTTAATGCTCTACATAATTAAAATGTGTTTTTTTTCAGGGGGTGGGATTTGTATGAAAGCTAAATGCACCTGGATGTGTTGCATTTGCTTTTTCCTTGACTGTGTTTCTATTGAGTCAGTATTCGGTTCATTAAGGTATTTAGGGTCAATAGGAGGGTAACACTATAGTCATTTTAAATGCTCTGTTCGGGTATGGTTGATATCTGCTTGATATAACAAGACACTATTTATGACCCGACACAGTTCTTTTACAGGTGGGACACTCAGAGACACCTCTACTTAAGGTGCATAGTTAATGTTCATTAACCGTGAAACTCTTTTTAACTGATGATAATCCTTAAGGCATTTGTTCCAAGTTCCAGCAAACTACATTTATGTTACATGACATGAAATGTTGAAACAGCCTGGACAGGTGTGTTTTCCTGTACTGATTACAACTGTTGTTATCCTGGATTCGGTTGTGCACTTAATGCCATGTATATGCACCAATAGCATCAATAAATTTCTATGAAGACAGCTGTGATGGAGTCGTGAGAGTGTCTGTTGAAGAGAGAGGAAGCGGAAAACATTGCAGTTCTGTAATATTGTAGGTCATTTAAGGTAATACGTACAAAGTAACAAAAAAGCCTTTACTTTGTTTTAGATATAAATATATTTGGAATACACATGCCATAGGTCACATACAATATTAGTTGCTTTATATGCTTAAAAACAAATATACAGTTTACAAAAGGAAATAAGCTACATTATAATGCATTATGTATGGTCCCTGACAGGAAGGGAAAATAGCAGCTGCACTGAAAGTGGGAGCAGGAACTAGGGGCAAAGGCTGCATGCTTATGTTTTGGGGTTTTTTGCATTTCTGGTACACAAACCAATAAATGGCATACTTAGAAATTATGTAAAATAACATATGGCAGTTGAGCATTTTGGCAAGTTTTAATTAGGCAGGTGACATCAATCATAGCACCAACTGAATGTGACAGGAAAGCTTCTTAGATGTATCCCAGAACGGAGTCAGGTATGTGAGCTGAACTCAGCCATCTGTGGCAGAATGTGCTCTTAAAATATCAATCATAATGATTAATCAACACAATGTCATCTTAACGAGAGTACCAATGGCTTGACGCACACCCTAAAACAACTCCCCAGACCAAAAAAAAAAACAACTAAACAAAGGAGCTTTAGATAACTAAGATAACAAAAAGATGTGCCAGGTCTAGTCATTCTAATCCAAAGTGAAAGCAAAACTGTATTTGAGCACCTTAATATTTCCTGGTCAAGCTAAATGCAAGTGCGTGTCATAGCATATTCTAACTGCTTTAAAAAATTACTTTTAGCTGCACATTTGCTACTTTAAATCTTACAAAATAGTTTCCCGTTTGAATAAACCTTCCGCCATCTAAGAGCTTCTCTGTGCTGAGCATCATGCACCTTTTATGGAGGCCATAAGCCATTCTTGTGAATTCTGCATGGTAGTGGGTGGAACAGGCAGCACACACACAGTTGGCCCTAAGCACAGTGTGTGAGAGTCCGGTTTGTTGGATGGCCTTGGAACTTTCTTTTCCAGTTGTCTTAATAAGTTGTGCCTGTGTAGCTTGGAAAGTTATCTGAAGAGTCAGTAGTCATACAACACCCAAATAAGCTGCAAGAGAGATATACTGGCACTTGACAGGCTAGCTTAAATGAAGTGGAAGCTTCCTCTTGCATAATCCAATCAAGGACTGCTTAGTACAGAAGAACTGACAGGATGTGTGAGTTTTTTTGCTTCTCAATGTGCTGGAGTTTGGTCTCAGGTGTCCGCTGATACCGTATTCAGCATCTCATAGCATTCTGTCATGGTAGACAGGATTGCCTTGACTCTGCAAAGTTTTTTAGTCTCCCTCTTGATTTTTTTCCACTCCTTCCTCCTTTTTATCGTTGCCGTCGTCCTTGTCAAGCTCAAGTTGGGTTGTTTAGTCTAGTGAACAGAAGTCAACACAAACACAATGTGCTAATTAGTGTCCTTTTAATGAGTTGAGTATAATCCTATGATCTCATGAACATGAGTGCCTTTTAGTGAAATGCTCTATCACTGCAATATACACATTGACACATATTTATCAGTTATCTATATAAAGTGAAACGAAGCAGGACAAATCGAAGTCTGACAACCATGACTAATTCTGCTTCTACCATATATGGGGTTTGATCAAAGTACAGTATGTTTGATCTATAGCGAGGGGCAGCCTTAAAAAGGTTCAAAACCAACCATGTTATGGTGTGAGCCGGCATTTTAAACCTGTGCTGTTCTTTTTGGTGAGGCCTGAGGCTCTAAGGAGGCCCTGGTTTGCTCTCTGCTGTATGACTCAGACTTAAACTATGAGCCTGAATCATCTAATTTGATTCTGAACCTAAACTGTTCAAAGTACATAGCTAAACCAGGGGTAAAGAGGGTGTGGTTTGCCATGAAAATACATTCTTCTGAACGCAGTTAAAATGACCCAATATCTGAATTCATGGCATTTCAGTGTGACCCCGAAAGACACCTGAAAACCTGAAGTTGAAAATGCAACCAGAGCAACCAAAAAGCATTCGAATTACTATGTTCACTTCTAGTCCCTGCTTCCAAACTTCTCTGCACAGGTGTTTTGTCCGTTGCAGCGCACAAGGAAGCATAATGTGACTATCTCCTTCTGCACAAACATGTTAACTTGTGCAAGAAACAAATAAGCTTTGGATACACTCACACAGCCGACCGGCTATGTAACCTTCCAGTGAGTCACCCACTGTGTGTCAGAAGGAAACACTGTAGCCTGCCAACATTCCACTGTCTGTCAATTAAATATGCCAACATCTCACAGAAAAACTGAAAGACTTAGTTTAAGTTGCTGCTGCCCCTTCCAAAGTCTTATTAGAAAAGTACAACATTTATTAAGAATGTACATCTACATTTTTATGATTCTAAACAAATGAATGTACCTAGACTTACCGGTTTCTCATGACAAGGGCAACGTATTGAGTTTAGGACAGATGCGACCAGTCTATCTGTGTTGGAAGGCCTTAAATTCTTCATTTTGCACGTTAGGGAGTGCAAGGTGCTCACAAGATCCTGCAGAATAAGAGGTATAGAGCCCTTTACAACATTTGACTCGTACAGTGTGCGCCCTCAGTGACCACAAAAATTGAGACCCATGTTCAGTATCACAGTTGACCACCTTCAGCCTGGATAACAGCTGCTATGCTTCATGATGGTAGCTGATGGTGCAGAAAACAGTGCTTCACGCAGTTGGCCAAATGATGAGTGGGTGCTCCTTGCTAGGGATGCTACTTTCAGCAAATCCATCACAAAAGGTGTTGACTGAGCTTGATATCTGGTTTTCTGGTGTTCTGGTCATTAATGTTCACCGAGCAAATCGCCTAACAGTTATTGAACTGTGACAGTGAGCATGTTGGAATTGGTCATCCCCATGGGGCCTTAAGAGTTTCTTTAATCTGTTCATGTGCAAAGAAGTTGTGGAAATAGAGTTGCTGTTGCATATAGCTGTGTATGTGGATACCAGATGAGGAGCAGGGGCAGGGTCTCTGTTTTTATCGTCTTAGTGTATATTTTTGATAATATTTCAAGCAAATCACTAAATAAAAAGGTCAGACACATCAAAAAAAGTTAAGCTGACAACTACAGAATAGTTATTACTCACCGCGTTGTCTGATGTGCAGCTAGGTAGCTTGTGTTTCAGTTCTGAGCAGGATGAGTTTTGCAGCAAGGTTGCGATACGTCCTCTCTTGAATGAATGAAAGCATTACAGTGGTAAATGTTAGTAATCCAAATGAAGATTTTACAGAGGGAGTCTAAGCTTTTGTTTATTATGTTTGAGGAAACATTTTATTACTTTCAAAGCATGTTTTCAGGTCATTTTTAGGTTATTTTGAAGGTGGTAGATGATCTTTTTTGGTTATATCAAAAAATGTGAGAAGCTATATTTACAACAAGCGTAAACCTGCATGTTGTGCATGTAGTGGGATGGGTTCCTCATACAGGAACCAAGTGTTTAAAAGTCAATACAGACCATAAAAAATATACCTAAAATCTAAAACATCTTCCCATCAAGACCTCCAAGCAGGTTTACAAAAAAGCAAAGAATTACTTAAATGTAATTATGAAATCTACATTATGGTTCCACTATAATATTTTGAGCAACTGTCTGAAATTGTAGGTACAGTGTATGATGACCAATTTCCAAAGACCACTGGTTCAGTTCCTGACATCGAGAGGAAGTGTGAGCTGGCAGCTGTGCGCTTTCTGACCAATTACAGATGTGTAATTGTCTTCTTTCACCCTGTAAGTGTAGCTTTTTCTGACTTTATGCTTGTTTCCTTGTTTTGCTTTAGTTTCCATGTAAGTCTGGCTGCATCTTTCGGAACAGGGCATCAAGATATAAAAAAAAAAAAAATGAAGGAAGAGGACTGTACAGTGAATGCACGACAAACTGGTTAACATCTAATACCTAATATTAGGTTACAGCTTCCTTCGCACAATCCACATCTCCAGTGTCTCAACATATTTCAGAGTGCTGCTCTAACGTGTCTGCTTCTAGTATTTCCATCTCCTCCTGATTGATTCGATTTCATAAGAGAAATTATTAAATTATTATTTTTACCTGGGCCCAACTTATCAGTCTAATTCACAAAAAAAGTCTACAACATTTTGTACAGTCAATCTATTTTGTGCTCAAAGACTGCAAGGCATCCATTCTACATGAGATGGCACTGATCCCTTGAGCTGTCATTTCCTAGCTGTAATGCTTCTTGCAGCAAGCCAATAGAAGTCTACTGCCCCTGTGTGCAGCATCGTAAAATAAATATATAAAATAGAATTGGTGTCTTACTTACTGTGTTGTTGAGATCAGTTTGCACGATTGCCATGTAATCGTTTCTAACTTCTTTGGGAGGCCTTTTGCTGTCACAGGACAGCGATAGAGGTAGAAGTAGAAGAGCAAGGAGACTGATGCAAAGAAGAGGCTGAGAGTTCATGGTCCCAGTGTGAGGGATACAGGGAGAGAGGGAGAAAGAGAGGCCAGTCAATTAAACCAAAACATGTTTGCATGTACAGTGTAAGCATCCCCAATAAGCCCTGGCTGTAAATATCCATTCATTTTAGTACAGCTTTGTTCCTGTGCCCCACATAGCTGTGTGGTCAAAGCAGTCTAAATCTCTCACTCTATCATTCTCATTTCTTTTATAATATTGCCGTGCATAACAGCTAAAGGGATTGGTTTTTCATTTTGTCAAGGAACTGAAATGATCATTTCAGTGTCCCCTGGTGTGCACCTCATTTTAAAAACCACTACAAATACTGTCCAAATATCCCAGCAGGACAATACATCCCTGCTACTATGATTACAATAAATTCCCTGCAAACTTCCAAGAGGCAGAACAATAGAATGTCATAATGCCATAAAATGTAAATCCAGTGGTGGAAAGTTACAAGAAAGTACATTCATTAAAGTACAGTTTTGAGGTACTGTACTTTCACTTTAACAGCCTAGGCTATTTTCATTCAGTGTTGCTTTAAACTTCACTACATCTCAGAGGGAAATAGTGCACTTTTTACTCCACTACATTTATCTGATAGCTTTAGTTACTAGTTAAACATACAAAACATGTTATAATTTTGTAAAATATGATGCATGGTTATGAATTTAACTACCCTACAGTAACTGGAAATAGCTAGCCTACAACTTGATCAGCCACAAGATTATAATGCTGCTTACACGTGAATGCGTCAGTAATTAAACCCCAATAATAGTCTATAACACTCTGAAATGGGCCATTCTGTGTAATTATGACTATTTTTACCTTTTTAATACGTACTTTTACTCAAGTGAAATGTTGAATGCATGACTTATAATGCAGTATTTTTACATTTATTATTTTATATTTAGTATTTTATTTATACATTTTTACAGTATTGGAACTTTTACGTGAATAAATGATTACGTACCTGTTACTGGACGTAAACATTGATTTAAGTCCTACACGAGTCTATCAATTCCTGTAAACCAGACGCCAATTCCCGTAAATCCAAAACCTATTTCAGTTTCCTTCTGACTGGCAACTGGGAAGTTATTCACACGGAATTCCCCTGTTTGGAAACAATTAAAGTCTCCCAACATACAGTAAATCAGCCAGTCGCTCGGCGGAGAATGCATGGGGACGGATGCGGCTCCCGGTAAGTTTCGAAAACGGTTCACTTCGCTGCTTTACATGGTACAAACTTTGCATATCAGTGCTTTATCATCCCCGCACTAACAGTGGTCCGACTTCGGCTTTAATTCGGCTCGAATTTGGTGGGTTTAAGGTCACTTTAATTCAGTGCGCCACCACTTTAGGCCACTTGAGTTAACCTACACGCAGAAGTACGCATTCGTTACTCACCATTGGTCATTCTTCATTCATATTCACCGCGGGCTAGAGCTGGAAACTGACGCTCTTACGCGAGTCTTCATTGCTGCTCAGGTGCTCACTTTGTCTGACTTTACACTTTGGAAACAACTGCAGTCGTCCTTTCGTTATTGCGGTGGTTCTGGTGGCTTGATTACTGTCCTTTACCACGTCCTGCGCAACGTAACTGCAACCGCAGCATGTGATTTTACTTCCGTCCTCACTGGCAGAGTTTCACTTTACTCTCAGATTAATAAAGGTGCAAAACGTTATGGCTAACCCTCCAAGAAGTCTCTACTGGCATCATTGCTTGTTGTGATGGATGGAGACAAAGCATGTTTTAAGCGCTGTTCTGCGGCTCATATGGTGGGCAGTTTTTCATTGTTAGATACATTGCCTACCCCTTGGCTGATTGGCTGGATTGAAATGGTCTAGTTCCCTGCAAGACCCTGCCTACATCATACACAGGTGAACATGTTCACGTTGAGGGCTGCTGGGTAAACCAAAACAGCACTGGTGCAGAGATTTTTTGCTGGTCTGAGGTGGACTCCTCTGGTCACACATGCTCACCTCTCTAAACCTGCCCGATTCATTCATTCATTCATTCATTCATTCTCACTGCCCACCTCAGTTTGTGGTTGTTTCTTAGGTATATTAGTAGGTAGTGAGTCCGTGTGCAGGAATTTCTAGCACTGGTTTGGTTACTGGTTTAATATTGGGGAAATGGTGAGTCATAATGCAGCACATGATATGTCATTAACAGCATTTGTTATTTCACAAGGTACAGTTGTGTTTCTGGCGCTATGACATTTTGAAAAGTGTGTTGTCAGCTAGTCCTGTAATAAAAATACCCACTGCTTTTCACTGTGCTTTCTGGAACAGATCTGGCATTGAAGAACCTTTTTGAAAGAGTCAGTGGATTTCTCCACCTTCTGAAATCCAAACCAGTTTTAGGGACACTCAACCTATGACTTGTGAAAGATGAAGTGCCCTTGCTAGTGCATTGATATCATATCTACGTTGTTTAACATATATTAATCACTTTTCACCTTTTTTTAATGTACCTGCCTTTTGTAAAGAACAAATAAGAGACTCGTTATGATTTTAGAGCTTTCAAATGTCCTCAGCCTCCTAAGGTTTATGGACATAAAATAAATGTGCATAGATCAGTTTTTAAAAGAAGATGCAGAATTACAGTGGATGAACATTTCCGTAGGTAAATTGCTTCCACATTTAGGTGCACTTACTGCAATAGGTCAGTCACCTTTAGTCTTTCATTTGTCCTTTGGAGCGATTAAAACACATTTGTCTGCCAATCTAGGACTACGCCTATGCACATACCAAGATAGCAGCTCTGTAAACTAAGCTAAAGCAATAAATAGTCTTTATGGCAGAGGCTCAGGGTCTGCATGCAGGCTACTGACATCATTAGCATTTATCAGCAAGTGCAACCGTGCATTCAATTAAAAGGAAATGGAATGGTTTAATTGCTCAAGAGGAAACGTGTCAGCAAGTTGTTTTAACATCAAGCAAGACAAGGTCCATAAATCCATCAACATCTGTAGCAGAAAAAATAATGACAGATATTTTAAAAACTTTGGATAATGGTCCACAAAGTCCACCGGCTCCAAATTTGAATACAGACAAATACATGTTGACCCAACTACATCAGCCACAACTGGAATGTGAACTGGGCTATTGGGACTAATGGACTGTCGATGATTGCTTGAAAGAATTAGAATAACATTCTTTATGAGTTTGGTCGATAAAATATACAAGCAACATGCCGAAACACACATAAGAGATCTAATTTTTCAGAAGACTATGCTGTGATCTTTTGTCATCCCAGAAACATGGATTTTTACAAACCGTCAGTGGCACTGTGTGTGATATACTGTATGTTATACAGCTTAACGACGGACTTACCCCACCTTCTGCTAGTAAAACTCTGTGTGTCTGCATGGCAAATAGATGTAAAGCAATTACAGAGGGCACTATGCAAAACAAAAAGATCTTGGTGGGAGTTTCATCTTCACACCTGGGACATGAACTTAACATAGCAGGTCAATAAAAACAGATGTTATTCACATCTGGACTGCTACAATTAAGTTATTGAGTAGGTTTTCCTGTCTAAAATCCAACATTTCTTTCTCCAATCCTTGTAAAGCTCTAAATGAGCTTAAGTGTTTTGGCTTCCACACTCCAGTATATTATCCACCTGAAATATGAACAGGTGGGAGGGAGCAGGATGGAACATCTGCAGCTGAGACACAGAGACTCAACTGGATTTACTGCAACATAAACAACTTTGAACACTGGACTGATTTTAAACTTGCAGGGAAAAACTGGCTTGTCTCCCACTTGCATTTTCATTTTTACTGATAAAGATAGATTAGAGAGAGGTTACCGGCTATCCCTAGGATGCATGCAGGAAAGCCTAAGAAAAGGCTGAATTACTTGCAAAATAGTGCTGTGTCTGTAGTTATTGACTGTTGTTGTCTTTGTCAAGAGTGCTGCTACATGTGTCTTTAAATTAAGGTTAGATGGTGGCATTGAAACATTACAAAATATTAGTTTGTATACTGAACAGAGTTTGCATCATCTAGTATTGGTGTTCTTTTTTTTTTTAAAGCATTTGCACATAAATAAAAGTATTGTGTGTGTGTGTGTGTGTGTGTGTGTGTGTGTGTATGTGTTACAGTGTCGGAGCCCACAGTAATTAAAGACATCCATCAGATTATGACAGCGGTGCCAGGAAGCATCGCATCGTGGGACCCGGAACGTGATCAGGGTAACCATGACAACGGCAATCAAACACACACAGATGATGTTCCACAGCAAATTCCTCTTGTTTCCTGGTGCGTTGTGATTCACTTCCAAAGTATGTGTGTCCGTGTACTGAGACACAGAACATCAAAGGTGGTAAACGCTCTCTCACTTTGATCGTCTGTGGTTGTCATTGAATTTGTGCTGCATGGTGCAAGCTTTCCCTCTGTTTCACTTGTCGCTGTCCATTTTTTTGTATCCTTCTGTAATGTTGAGGATACATATCAGACATTGGAACAAGTGCATAAAACTGTACAATGCTAATTATTGTTTGTTGTGGCCACAGTGGAGCTCTAGATGTGTGAGGTTTTCCATGTGTGGACAGGAATGTAGTCAGTTATTTTTAGGTTGTCTAACAATTATGTAACTAATGACAGACAATGTAACTTGTGCCTCTTAAGAGGTTTAAAATGTAAAAAAAACCTGAATAATGAATGAAAGTGGCCCTCAATATACTATTGTGGTATTCTAATAATAATACATTTTTGTTTTATATTAAAATGTTGACAAGATTCTTTGAAGACAATGAAAGAAATCCAAGCCACAAACCAAGCAACAAGGGAAAAAAAAGAAAGAAAGCAAGAAAGGAAGGAAGGAAGGAAGGAAGGAAGTGCTGTGCTCAACACTCTCAGGTTTTATTTTGGCTCAAGGTAATTTGTTACTTTGAGCAGAGAGTTTGCTGTGCAGGATAATGCTCACAATACAAACAGAAATGTCTCCAAAAATACTGCAGCTGAGTTTAATGATTTTTTTTTTTTAGGAATGTAGGTGGTAGTTTTTGAGGACAACAGGGTCTTGTTTTGGATTTTTCTAAAACCAGATGAAAAGACACCAGTGGTGAGGGAGCTGTTGATGACTGCTGCTGATTATAAAACAGGTCATATGGTCAAAATGTTGGGAGGAAACTGTCTGTGGGAATGGTGGAGGACACGTACAGTAATGGATCACATGTTGTCATAACAGATTTGTGGTTTGTTGGCCGTCTCTAAGTGTTGATTTTTTCTTTATTGGATCATTAAATGACCACACCAGTGTTTTGGCTTTTTTCAGCTAATTTACTATGAATCATACAGTATATATATAGTTAACTGTAACATGCTGACCACAGAAAATTGTGATACTGTAATGCACTGGAAGGCGTAGATTATTTATTCTGGGAAGAGGCATCTGTGACTTCAGAGTCAGTCGCTTAACAGCAGCCCTTGTAAAGAATTGGACGTGAAGCAAAGGTTGGAGTAAGTCAAGATTAATTTTCCATCTTCAGGCAAAGTCATTTTGGAATCTTAGTTTCAAAGTTGTGGACCATTCCCAGTGAGTTAACATTTACATTAAGATAACCTCTAACCCTTAATTAATGCGCTTCCCTTCATTGTTACCCCTCTTATTATTTAATGTTTAATAAGGCTACATGCTAACTGGACATCATCCTGTTGCAAGATCATTTCAGGAAATTGAAAAAATTGACAATGTAATATGGCCTGGACATTTGAATATTATGTGACGTGTTACACATTTTATTCAGTGTCTTCTGTCACCTTTTGCAAGTGTTGCAAAGCGTTACTGATCACCTCGTGTGTTTCTTTCTCTTGTCTCTTGTGACAACTACTGATGAAATGTTGCGGCCATGAATAGTAGATTAAATAGTTTCTTGTCAGAATAACACAGACTAACCAGGAAACATTTTTGACATTTTTCAATTTTGCTTTTACAGTCAATATTAACTGTGTGCACACACCCACGCACTGTATGCAGCTTTGTGACAGACATGAGGGTGTGACTTTGAAACACATCCCGGAATACATTGTTGCTTAATATTCTTGTGTGAAAACTACATTGCTGAGACAATTTCCCGTAAACTGAGTTGCAACACATTTTATGAATGGGAAGGTTTGGGGTGCGAATTAAAAAAAAAAAAAAGAATAAGAAACAGGAATTTGCTTTTAAACTTGTGTAATATCCCATACTCATTGTCGGAGAAACTGTGTCATTGGCTGGAAGCCTCATCGTGCACGTTTTCTTTACCATACATGCCGTCTCTTTTCCTTCTGTGTTTTATCTTAGCACAGAGCCTAGTTTTTCCTTCCAAATGTTAAACAGTGTGGAAGAACACCAAAACACCTCACGTGTAGAGATTAGCTCGCAGTATATGTTCAATTTACACTGTATGTGTGCAGCTTACTTGTGTAATTCCATTGTTTGCTGTGAACTCATTCTTCCATATGCTGTAATGACACATGCCAAGTTACGCAGTACATGTCATAGGCCTACTTCCACGTATCCAACCCTTATGTGATGGAAAGTCTTCCCAGGAGAGTGAAGGCTGTAATGGCAGCTTGTTAATGCTCACTGTTTTGGAATGAGATGTTTAACAATCACATATGGGTCTAACATTGAGTTGTTCAGTTGTCTCCATACTTGTGGCCATGTAGTGTGTATCTCTTACCCCGACATTTTGCTGTAAAAGTATCCTCTGGGCTTTTCCTTGCAGTTTGGTGCTTCATGCTCATTAAAGAAAGCGTTGCCTGTGAGATGGCTCAGGCAGAAAACTTGTGGCCTTGCTGATATAAGCTGATATCAGGCTGATATATTTCCCACTTAAGAAAGCTCCTCCCTAATAAGCCGGCTCATACGCACCCCTGTGCTTACCTGCTCTCTGTGCTCTTGAGTCTAATGACGCTGCTTTCTGCTGCTGTTGCCCCTGCTTCTTCGCTGCTTAGGCTTCACTTCTCTGCTGTACTGGATGCTTTTTCGTTTGCTCCCATCACCTCCGCAGCATCCAAGCGGTGGACTCTGTTTTTCCAATCGCTGTCAGTGATGTCTCTCTGTGTGCTCACCTGCCGCTCAATATGTTTTCATAAGGAGTTATAGGACTCATATCCTCGATGCCAAAAGCAAATTGCATTTACCTTTTCTCTTTAAACTCTATATTTTAAATTTCTGAGTTGAATCTGAGTTAAGTTCAAGAAAGTGATGCCATAACTCAGTACAGACCATCTTTGTTCTTGTATGTCTTTTAAGGTTATCAAGTCAGAAGACACACTGTCTTGTTTCAGCTGTATAAAACTATCTCTGCGTACCTCACATGCCACTTGATGAATAAAACCAGCCATGTCCAAAACTTTGTTTTCCTCACCAGATGCTGTAACATCTTTTGCCACATTTTTGTGTAAATAAAACATAGTAATGTGCTGTGACTTGTTTTGTCTATTTTCACAAACCCATTGTTAAATGAGGTCTAGCATCGGACGTTTCATCTTACGTGAGAATGTTTGAGGCTGAGTGTGGAGTGACCCAGTCTGTTTTTCCAAAAGCAATCAAAGTTGTGGGTGAAACATATTCCATAAAGATGGACTAAAACAGCAATTTAACCAATGATTTGCACAAACGAGTGACCTTTAAACAGTGTCCAATAAGACTAAATGTATTGGGAAAAGTGTCCATGTTCACTAGTTTCCAGTGTCTTTATTCTGGGTTTAAAAAAAAGAATCAGGCATGCCAATGAAGTGACTGTACAATGTGGCAGACCAAAGGGGGGAAAGAATTATACAATGTTTTATATAAAACATCTCAAGGGATAGACTGTAGTCTCAACTGTGTTTCATTTGTTACAACATGGGACAAATATTTGTAAGGGTCTATTTATAAACCCCTTTCATAGCATGACCCTCAGTGTACACACACTCAAAATTGTGCATTTACTACATGCATATTCAGGACTGAGAGGAAAAGAATAACATGCAACTCGACACCGAGGGAGAAAAAGGGATTGTTAGAGAAAATGCAAAGACATAAATCTGGTTGTATTCTTAATGGTAAAATGTCTCGTGTAATGACAATGATACTTCATCAGTTTCTGATCAGTGACTTTTTTTTTTGGTGAAAAATATGCAGAAACTTAAAGCAGATTCCCTTGAATCTGGATAGTTTTATCTGCTTATTAGGATAACAGGTTGTGTCTCAGCTTATTGGCTCCATCTAGTGGTTATTCTTCCAACATGCATGTGCACACACACATCACAGTGCAGTGTACAGTGACTTGGAGAAAGAAACAAAAAAGACACATTAAGAAATTAAAAATGAAATATGAGAAAATACCATTTTTATTTGATGAGACTCAAATTGACCTCCCTCACTTTACTTTTTATTTTCTCTGGCTTTTATCAAGCTTGTAAGAAATCCGTTCCCAGTCCGCAAACAGGCTGGTAAACAGCAGGCAGAGATATGCAAAAGAATAAAGTCAGTTCAATGGCAATATGGGAGAGATTTTAGTATTTATCTTTCAAATTCTCTTTTGGCTGTAATGCTATTACAATATGGGATGGTGGAATGGAAAAGTGAAATATGGCTGTTTTGCCCATATGTGCAAGATGAAAACAACAAACACAAACAATTCCATATGACATTACAGTACAGACAAAAACAAAACAAAAAGAAAGACGATTCAGACAGACAGTGAAAGCAGGCTGCAAAACCTCCTGCTGTAGAAGAATGAAACTGAAAGACGATGAATGGTGATTATTAACGAGAACCTATTGCTGGGCATTCTCCAGCAGCCGGTTTGCAACAGTGTCAGCAGTGCTGCTCCTTCACTGTTCCCACCCAGATGTATCCTAACGGTCATTCTCTCTGGTCACAACCTGAGGACATCTGTATTTTGAATGGTTTAGAAAGCAACCAGGAAACCTAGTTACATTATTCCATCTATCATAGTTGAGAGCCACAGTCTCAACTGGTAGTAAAAATATTATTTTCTGTAGCCAATAATGGATTCACCATTTAACTACAGTATGTTACCAGTATGCTGAAGATACCAGTGTACACAAACATAGCTGAATAAAAATTTCAACACATTTCGGTGTGCTATACTTTGAGAAAGTTCAAAATATATCAAACACAATAAGGAAAGCTACTCGCAAATCACATTGTAACTATAAATAAACTGAACATCAGTTCATATTAATGCCAGTATTTGAAATCAAGCAAACACTAATTTAACTTTTCTATAGTTCACCAAAATTAATTGAATCTGCTTTATGAGCATTTTAAAAACAGTTGGTCTTTCTTAGTGGATTACGCTAAGAAACTAGAATTTCAAAACCTAGAGCCACTGTTTATGATGGCAACAACTGTTACCTGGGCAAAGTGTTAATATCCACTGTAAGAGTCATCTCTCTCCTTCTCTTTCTTTGGCATAGCTGTCAGATGAAGATAATGAAAGGTGAATCAGTGATTTGGAGGTGTTCTTAATTAGAAATCTCAAGCTGAGGGACTTATGAACTATTAAAAAAGAATTGTTGTCCAAATCCGACTCATCCTTTTGCCAAAGATGCTTTACTTTTTTGGAGCATTGTTGACTGCGCCATTTACTTTGCAAAACAGACAAACTCTGAATCCAGTCAGGACATTACTGTAAAATTTCTGTAGAAATGTACTGCAGAAATTGTACTGTACCGCATGGAGATGCCATTCCTGAAGGTGTGTGTTCATTCATCCTATTGTCGTTCAAAACATATACCTGTATGTGCAGTAAACACAGAAAGGTTCTCATTTGAGTTTCTGTATGTGGCACTTTTCTCTTAGCGATTATGTTGTTTATTCCAAACACACAGCTGTTTCTCTCATGAAATTGCTATAGGTTCAATTTTATTTTTAGCAAAAGTAAGATAATAAAAACACATGTGGCGTGCATTTGCCAAACCACAAATAAAAACCTGTTTACACCTGAACTGCACATCACAGAATGTATATAGTGTTAATTCTTGCGACTGAGCGAAACAGGTGATTTACCTCTGCTAGCTCACCCATCTGGTTAACTTATGTAATGCACACTTGTTGACAGGTTACACATGGTGCAGCAGCAGTACTGTGGATCTAACAGAGTGAACCTCTGATTGCAGGAGACTGGAGTTACTATATTTAAACCCAAATTAGTACAAATTCATGTTCTTCTCTTTCATATTTATTTATTCTTCTTCTCAATCCATTTCTATATAGTCTGTACAAATATATGGACGGTAAAGACTCAGTTTCTGGTTGCTTACGCAGCATCCCACAGCTCATCATTATGTTTTTTACCTCTGCAGCATTTCTTCTATCCCACCACTATAGTAACATCTTATCCAACACAACAAACAAAGTAAATATGCAATTTCTGCTGTACAGATGAAAATGAAAAAATAATAATAAGGAGAAGAACACAAATATATTCCCACATATTACACTTGTATTTTCTGAAATAAATTGATCATATTGAAGAAATGAAAAAGGCTTACTTCTTAATGGTGCTATGGTGCTTCATGTACATAATAACATCAATACCACATTCATTTTGAGACATTTACATAAATATTATAACCAAGCAAGCATTTCAGTCACTTAATGCCACAACACAAATCAGCAATGTTTATTACAAATGAATGTTTTGAGTTTTGTGGAGAAAAATGTGCAAAATGTGAGAGGAAATATTTAATTAAAGGAGAAAAAGATCATCTTGGGACAGTCAGGTTACAAAAGGTGACAAAAGAGACACAGAGTGCACAATGGTCGTATTTCAACATAGCGAAGAAACCCTCAATCCATTCAAGCCAGCAGAACTGACTGTGCAGAACATATGATGTAGCCACACACCCTCAGCAATTCTTGACCTTGGGAAACCAGGTGTGTGTGAGGAAAGTGAAGGGAATATGGGGGCTGGAAAGATGATGGAGTGCAGGTCAGGTGATGTTATCATCCTCATAACCCAATAGGGATATGAGGTTGCCATGGAGTTTGTATGTGTGTAGAAGGGGCTGGAGAGGGTGGGGGGGTGGGGTTACAACAACATGGGTGGCAGTGAGTTGGTGGCGGTGGTATTGAGGGGAAAAATCTGTTTACACACTCACATATGGGGACTCATCCCTCATTTGGCAACAAAATACACATCCCTAGAAGGTAAAACAAACTGAATTTTAGGATTATGACTCAGTTTTAGTTTAGTTAAGGTTAGGTTGAGGGTAAGAGCTGGGGTTAGGCATGTAGTGGTTATGGTCATGGTTAAGGGTAGGGTACACAGCAGTGAAACGCAGCACCTGCTAGGCTGTAGAATTGGAACAGTATACACTGAGTGTTCCCTGTGCAGCTACACTGACACTCCCCAAAGGTCTGTCAAAAAAGCAAAGACATCACTATATGCATATGCACATATGATACACATTAAATGTATGAGACAACTCCCAACCTCTTCCTAGCACACACCGCCTGAAGATGGCGCTCCATACCCTTATATTATGGCGGTGCTGCGCGTGCGCTTGCATGTGCGTGAGTGAGTGCGAGAGCGAGACGGAGAGCCGCTGTCTGCCTCCTCTCCGGTGGTGTTGCCTCCCAGTCGCTGCAGTGCTTTGCTGCTCTCCTCTCTCTCTCTCTTTCTTCCTTCCTCGCTTTCGGACCCAGCGCCTCGCCTCTTCCTCCTCTGTCTCTTCCACAATCTTTCTCCTCCTCCCTGCGGATGCCTCAGCCTTGCACCCCCGGCCCAGCATCCCGGCAAATGGTCGCTCCATCCCCGGCAACTCTGGACGCAGGACGCAGCGAAAAGGCGCACCGCTCCGCTCTGATCTGATCTCAGCACGCTGCGGATTGACTTGAAAGAGAGGCGGACCAGGGGCAGACGGGAAACGAGGAGAAGCCGGTCGCTGACAGCGGCCAGGATCTCATTTTGGTAAGTCATCGCGTTACTTTCCGTGCTGTAGACTTAATATGATGGGGCAGAGAGGGAGAGGGTGACAGGTCTTCAAACGCCTGTGCTTTTAGTCCACAGAGTGGGACGCCGTGTTTGCAATGAAATCTGAACATGACTTCTGTACCATGCACGGTGGATGGAAACTGCTGGTTTAAAAAAAAACGATGCCCTGCTTTTGATGGCAGGCTTGCTGCGAAGCTCCTCTCAGAAACAAGCGTCCGACTGTGCTCAGATCACCCAACACACAACAGATATTTGGCCCCAGCTGACTGCTGACCCAAATTCACCATTGGTTGTGCGTAAAAGTGCTCTAAAGGTGTGAAAAGCGCCATGTAAACAAAAGGGGTATGGTTGCTCTTCCTCGATAGATGAGGATTATTTTGTTTTGACAACTCCATTCACAACCAGAACTTAAGTTGTTGTTATATCCTTAAAAAATATCTGGACATGATGTTATGGTATAGTATGGTATGTGATTTATTACTGGGCCAAATTCTATGCCTCAGGTATTATAGTACAGTATATTGCTTATAAATCTCATTGTCTGCTGATACCCATTAAGTTTTATGGGATTGCCTTTTGTCTGTATGGTTCTGGAGCATGAGAGGTGACGCAAGGATAAGAGTGTGGGTAAGACTCCATACCTTTCCCACAGCCGTACACTTGTGCTTTGATCAATAGACATTTGCAGGTTGCAGGAGGGGGGATTGTGCGCTGGCAGTTTGTCAAGGGCGTACAGTATATCCAGCACATGATGTGGAGGAGAAGAGGAGGAAGAGGGGGAGGAGGATGAGGAGGGCTGGGCTGCCGCTGTTAGGCATGCTGTGGGTACATGTTCAGCCTACTGCATGTCAGCACTTGGGCAGGTGCATGATGGACAGCTGAAGCACAGTTGTACAGAGAGGGAAAGGGTATTAGTGTATGCTCAGGTCTATATCACATTAAACCCTTTGTCTGTGGTCTGCGTTGCTTCAAAACTATAAAACTTTGGGTTGAGATTTGCAGGCTTCCTCTGTGGCCAGGTAAGCAGCCATGTAACAAGGAGAATACAATCCACTCTAATTCCCCTCAAACTGACCTCTGGTGCAGGAATATGGGGGATATAGATTTTTCTCCCTCCCGTGTCTTCCACAGACAACCACTGCTCGGCCTGCTTCAACCAGCACGTTATTCACTTTTTCTAGCACTTTTAAGGGATGACAGTACAACACTCTCCTTGCCCATGAGCCACACATCTTCAAGAACTTCAATAGATTTATTTTATTGGAAGGATAAGCAGCATTACAAAAGACCTATCACTGTGGGAACTGTGCCTCCCTCCCTCACACACACACACACACACACACACACACACACACACACTCCATCCCCTCTCTAAATTTCCTAAAGATTAGCTTCTTTTATGTCCAGTGAATGTCTCCAGTGGGCATGAAAAGCCTCGTCCTTCATCGCGGACACAGATTAAGCTAATTCACACAGCAGCGCAGGCCTAATGCCTAATCACTATGCTGCGCCGGCAGAACAGAACAGCCCAGTCTTTATACTGTGGTAGCCGAGAGAGGGTGAGAGAGAGAGAGAGAGCAAATGGGGGAAAGCTAGCCGCCGGTGCCTATTGATCTGACGGAGGGGCTACTGGCAGGCGTCCACAGGATGGAGTGCTGACGACAGTTCAAAGAGCTGCCGGGATGAGCTGGCCCGGCATTGCCTTACAGAGTGGTGCTGATGAAGGGAGGGGAGAGTTTGAATTATAGTTATCCTCCCTGTAGCAGAGCAGGGTCAGGGAGGATTTGAAAATACTGTAACTGTTACGAATTCAATTTTCATTAGAGAGTGAAAGTGGGGTGTGGTGTAGTGCATTGATAGAGTAACAGATCAAATACCTTTCTGTGACTGTCAAACTTTGTTATTCATGTTGCAGTGTATATGAGACATATATTGGATAAAGGAAAAAGGCTTATTTTTTCATTTCTTCCTTTAGCTTTCATCTTTCCCGGCTGTAAAGTAGCTCCGTTCGGTGTGAATGATGCAGTATAGCCGTTGTGGTATATTGACATCAGCAATGGAATTTGATCTCCTGATTTCATTTTACCTTATACTTGATAACAAGACAGAAATCTTTCAGTGGGATGAGACTATTCCCATCCCTTCTACTTTCACTTGTTGCAGGAATTTTCATAATTCATGTGACATTTAAGACTGCACTGAGCAGGGCGACTGTCCTACACCAGCAGTACCTGGATTACTGTCAATGAATCTCTACCTGGTCCAGGGGTCCTGTTCTACACTTAAACCTGACCTTTGACCTCAAAGTAGACAAGGCCAAAAAGTTCTTCCCCCATAGTGTAACACTGTTCATTTATTATTTTAACACAGATACAAGATACATCCCACATCCCTGTTATGATTCAGAAATCTTCCTTACACAGGAGAGAGTATGTCGTCCCAATAGCACATTGTTTTCATTTGTTTTTAAGATCCTAAATATTAGATTAGATGACTGTTGAAAAGAAACAAATGGCTTTCCTCCAGAGGAGCTATGAGGCAAATATGGTACCGCTTTGAGGCGCGACACAAGCCCAGAGGCAACATCTGATGCTGTTCATTTGTCAACATGAGGTGAAAAAAAAAAGCGATTGCTGTATTGACTTTCTATCTATTACCACTACATGACTAAAAGAAGAAAAAAAAACTGACAAAAGACAACTGTGGAACATGAATCACCATCAAGATGAAATACAGAATGAAGAGTGAATTATTTGATTTAAGGCTTTGATGCCCTTGAGCTCTGTTATCTGATATATGTTGTTTGTGTTTTCTCCTGTATATTCACTAAAATGCAATGTGAATGGGCCTCAGGCAACTGGCTGACATTTTATCCATACTTGCCGATTGCATTGATTGCATATTCATGGCCACTGGGGAGGTGCTAATTGACAGCCTCAGTGTGCTCATCAATCAGCTGACTTGATGCTTATGTTGGTGACTAGATGCTTATGAGCTTGTTTAATGATAAAAAAACACTGATGTGCCACTGCTAATGGACACTTTTACAATATCCCCATTACTGTGGAATTGTTACAAGATTACATACATGTTATGAACCATTAAACCTGTAATATCACTCTTCTTTCCCTCAAGGGTGCTGTGCCGTGCACCCAACATGGCTATCTTTTGGGGATATGTCCAGGTAATATTCTAGATGTTATACTTTGTGCTCAAGTGTGTCCATGTGAGTCGGTCATGACATGGTCTGATTATCATTGCTATCTTTACTATTATTAATCAGAGTGAGAATGAAATACATTAGCAGCTAGTATAATATAATATATTCACCCCTGCCAGTGATGGTGCACAGAGTTGGTCGATGAGTCTTCCTCATTTTTTATTTTAGATCCGGCATCTTTAAAGAGAAATACTGGACCCGCAGTATATTTCCAAAGGAGGAATATGAATTTTATTTTGCAAACTCTTTCTGTAAACACAACACAAACCTACCTGGAAGTAAGACTAAGCTGAAAATTAAAAAAATAAAGGAAATCATTGAACATAAGCAATACACATTGATGACTGCTTTACCAGTGCTACTCCTATCCAGTGTTGGGCAAGTTACTTTATTAAAATGTAATCAATTTTTCATTACTTACTCAATGTAAAGTAATTACATTAATTAAGTAATTATTCAACCACAAAAGTAATTAGTTACATTACTTTTGTTACTCAGCACAACCCTGTCAAGGAGTCCTCCACACCCACATTGCACATCGGTATTTAATATGTGGAAATAGAAAGCAAGATGCTGTGGTTTAACAAGCAGCATGCCTGCAGTTTGGAGTTATTTACTGACTATCAACAGCTAGCTTAGCCCTGGTGGCTGCATGTAGCGCTCCACAAGTCCTCACAGTGAAGCTGCAGTGTTCACACAACCTTCAGCTCGTCACAAAACCATGTGATTTCTGAATGCAGGCCAATTATTTGCATAATGTTAGCAAGCCATCTAAGAAGACACAACATGTCAATTAGACAACTTTGGAGCTGCAGGAGCAGCATTCCTCCTCTTTCGGTAGAGGCTAGTCACCTCCCCCTACTTCCAGCCTTGTGTCAAGCTAACACATCGTGGACTAGTGTGTCCCCATTGAACTCACAGTTTTTAACTGTAAGCAACCCTCCATGAAAAACTCCCACTAGGACAGCAACATGCCAACCCCCAAACTGTCGACATAATAGAGCATTTCTGGGATTAGTAACTGTAAAGCAATTACTGAATTTCAACTTGCAATTCCTTACTTTACTCGTTAGTGAAAAATAATCACATTACTTCCCAACACTGCTTCGTAGTATACTGAGTCACAACATTCCAATGCACCACCTAATGAGTTAATCCATTTGCATATTAAATATGTTCATGTGAAACTAAAACATTTTTTTCCACCTTTGATCAGTAGACACAACTGATTGATCATGATTTAGGTGGCTTTTCATCACACAGGCAGTGTGATATAGTTATTAGAGGAGCCCATTCTTCATCCAAAAGGTCTGGAGTCAAGGCCCCATTTTTATCACTGGAGTGTCCTTGAGCAAAGGATGTCGGTTTGTCACTAGCCCTTTGGCCTCTTTGCGAGAAAGGGGAAGTCCTGTTGGGGGATCAGTTGAAAAACAATACTGTTTAATAACAAGAAGATGGACACCATGGGAATAGCACTTGGAATGCTGCACAAAGAACTTTTTAAGGTAGTACAGCCAGAATTTCTGCTGATATGACACCACCTCCTGCTTTCATGCTTCCCAGCACCATTAGTGTATCCTCACCATCTGCTGACCTTCACATTATAGCCAGAAAAGATAGTGACAGTTATCTGTAGTTAAGAAGTAAAAGGCGTGGACAGTGACATCACATTACCGCAGCCTAGACTGGAGCAACTGGCATAGTTTGTCTGTTTAAACCTGCACTTGGCCACTTTACATTACAGTGGCTCCAAATGGCAAATAAGGTGAATGTACAATGACTTAGAAGTCAGTGGTTCTTTTCCCCACACTTTGGGAGACTTAAGACTGAAGTCACTGGTGAAAATTCCCCCAATTGTCTGTCAGGTAGCTTCATGGCATCAATCTATAAGTAGAGTCAAGCTCAGGCAGCAGTTAGGGATTTAGCCTTCTAAAGTGTCCTTGAGCATTTAATCTTCCTATCAGTAATGTATCACACTCCTCCTTCTTTCACAGTAAAAGAAAGAAAAGAAAGAGAAGAAGAAAAGTTGTCCAGCTTTAACAATGCTTTGGATTTATGGCTCGATTTCCACTGATGCCACATGTAGTAAAAATATATGGCCTCATAGTACTGGAAGGTGGTAAAAGGTAAAACCATTCACCAATTGCTGTGTATTGTATATTGTAGTGATTAATGAGAGTGGGACTTTGAGGAGCGCAGCAGGAAGCAGACAGGGAGAGAGAGAGAGAGAGAGAGAGAGAGGAGGTAGCAATGTGTCAGTGTTGGAATGAGTCCAGCAAGACAGGAATATGTGTGTGTGAGAGAGACACAGACACACAGAGAGAGAGGGGTGTGTGGATGCTTACTAGTGTGTTTCTGCCGCCGATTCCCCTCCCATCTTCTAATGAGCTCACTGCAGATGGGACTCCCTCTGTCAGCCCACTGCCCTCCTCCTCTACCCTCACTCCATTATCCTCCCTCTTTCCCTTCAGCCTTTAGTGCACGGGAAAACAAACAAAGAAAGAAGGGAAGAAAGAAAGAGAAATAGGAAATGAGAAGAGAAAGGAAATGAGTGATGTGATAAAAAAAATGATGCAGGTGAGAGAAGAGGGTATTCACAGGAAGGGGTAAATGGTGAAAAAGATGGGGTGGGGTCGGGTGGGGTGTAAAGTGAAAGACAGAGAGGTGGGAAATGAAGAGTGACAGAGCTTGTTGGGGGGTAAGAATAGCTTAAGCAGTGAGAAGACCAAGAATCATCAAAAGCAAGAAGTGACAGACAGGTGTGAAGAAAAAACACACAGAATGTGATGAGAAAAAAACACAGAATTGCACCATGCTATATTAACTAGTGTCAAAAATTGAAATGCTGCATATTAAAACCTAATGGTATGTATTTAGTGCAGGCCCTACAGTGAGAGCAGTATGTCTGTGGTTGCCTAGCCATGACATCACTTCTGCGCCTGCCACAATGTACTTGCTAAGCTGAATTAATAATTGGCTCAGCTAGCCAGGTCTGCCTGAGTTAATTGAGCATCAAAGAGAAGCCATAGCTGGAGCACAGATCGTCTTGATTTCCCTGGGCGAAAATGAAGCCCAGAGTTGGCTTGTGCATGTATGACTGAGTGTGGAAGTGTGCTTGTTTGTTCGTGTGTTGGTGTGTATGTGTGTGATTGTGACCTTTATTACACGTATGGGGGTTCGTCATCAGAATTCATATGTGTCCACAGGTTGGGAAGGCGTTCTGTGAGTGTTTGCATGTGCTTTTGAGTGCACGTGTGTGACTGCTTCTAATACAATGTGTTTTTGCATCCAGTTCTTTGACATTGTGTTAATGGTGTTATCTGCATCACTGCACCACCTACCTGTTCAATTCTGTTGCACTGCTATTGGCTGAAACATTGAATTGTGCTCTTTTTCTGGCTGGACTTTCACTCTGGCCCTCTCTGTGAAATCTATATGTGTGAGAAAAGTAATTAGACAGTGTCCAGTATGGCTGATTGGTCTTACTTCTAAAAATAAGCAGGTGTAAGGAGCATGCAATCTGCCTCACAGGAGAAAATGTCATGAAGTGAAAGTGTGAGAGAGAGAGAGAGAGAGAAATGGTTTGGCATAATGACAAGTTACGTGGCAGGAAGCAGGGAGGTATTGTTGTTGGCTTCATCTATACTTTCTTTGCACAGCAACATAGTATTATCTTTATGGCTGGTCAAGTGGGAAATAACGTGTTTGATGGGATATGAACACCTGCGCCTTGATGTGAATGTGAGTGTAGGCATCTATGTGTGTGTTTATTTCTTTTCTGTTCCTTAAACGCACAAATCATTGCCCTTCTCTGTCTACATAAGGACACATGGTGACGCATCTGAAATCATGTCCAGCTAATATCATCCAATAGCAGAGTTACAGCACTTGTCATACCTGCAGCTCTTGCATATGTGCGCCATCTACAGGCAAGGAAAATAATGTTGGAAGTGAGTGTTAGAGCTGCAGTTTTCACTGCTGCTGCTGCTGCTGTGTGGGTGAATGTGTTTTTTGAGGTTTTACACGTTACAAAATAGGATTGTCACTTTTAAAATAAAAACCAAGTTTGAACAAATGTGAACTAACACATAAATGTTCAAATTAATTCAAACACAACCTGCGTAACCTAATCTTAAACTATGTTGTAGAACATGGTTTTCTTCATTTGCAGTGCCTCTGCTTAAAGTTAAAGTTACTGTAAGGCACTTACATTTTAAGGCACAGCTAAAAAAGCCTTACTATTATCCATGATTCTTCCATCTGTGGAGTTGAATACAAAATGCTTCCTCTAATTACTTCTCAGATGGTTTGGTGCCATTTTAGCCTAGTTTACAGGGCATGCAGTACATCAGACAGGAGCTTGTAGGTGACAGTTGTTATGTCTTCAGTTTTGACTCATCACTTTTTTGATGTTTAAATATGTTGGTAGTAAACAGTGCCTGTTTTTAAATATTTTGGCATTTCACATCACAACTGATCACTGTACTTGGCAGTTATCATGTGAGTGCTGTCAAAACTAACAGATGTTTAATGAAATATATGTTATTTCAGTACAACACTTGACACAGTAGCTTAACCTCTGGTGTAACTCTGTATCCAAATATGCAGATGTTTTTCTAATTCTTAATTACAAAAAATACTGGTAGTTGTTAAAAGTACCTGCAATAAATACCTTTTTTGAAAGTACGTTTGCCATTTTAAGGGTATTGTTTCAATAGCCCAGTCACTTGCACTTTTTGATTATCAAAAGAGAAATTAATCAATAAAAAGGATGTGTTTCTAAAAAATCTGAAACCTTTAAGAGTAAATGTTGTGTAAAATATCTCTTTGGTTCAAATGCTGATTTACACAGGATGACTTTAAATTAAAGTATATGCCTAATATAAAGTCTAGTGAGAAACTGCATGCTGAACGTTAAACCACTCTCTAGCTGCGTCTGATAGTAGTTTCGTAACTGCTGAAATGGTCAAGTAGAACGAACATGAAATATTTGGTGCAGAACTTAAAATCATCTTTACCACAATAAACAAGTGGATGGGTCAAGATGTGTTCTCTTTTAAAAGTTGAAAAAGTTGCTTTCTGAGTCCTGCTGCTATCCCATAGTGAAGCAGTGATGATGATTTACTAAACTTCATTTCAAAAGTGTGACAAACATGAAATAACATTTTGCAATATTAGCGTAAAATCCTGCAATTGTCCTACTTATCTTTACTTCACACTCCTGTCATCTGTAACATCTACAAACCTGTATTCTGTAACTGTTTTTATAACTTGATAGACTATTTATTCTATTTAGGTGACAATACTAAAATATTGTAAATACTACTGTGAAGTTTGTGAACCATACCAGCATTATTCTTCAAATGAAATGGATTTATATATTAAATATAACCTGTACTTTCCGTGTATCAGTTTCTTTGCAAAACTCATATTGGTGGTCTGTACTTTTTTCATTCACTAGATCTTGGGTAATCCTTGACACACACACACACACACACACACACACACACACACGCACGCACGCACACACACACACACACACACACACACACACAGTGGTGTTTCTATCTTAAAAGCCTGAGGCCAGCCAAGTGGTATAAATGCCATACCCGATGCCTGCGGTCGGATCAGCAGACAGCCCATCAGCAGCACACACTGATCCTTATCAGCCATGTGTTGCTGTGGCTACTTCCACCTGTCAATCAAACGCTCTCTCACATCTGGAGAAAAGGATTTGATGGAAATGATGGGAAAGACAGAGACAGAGAGAGAGATAGGGATCAGACCAATATGGCCCGTTTATGGATCGAGACACCTTATTTCATTGCCTTGGTGTGTAGGGTTTATGTGTGTGTGTGTGTGTGTGTGTGTGTGTGTGTGTGTGGATTTGTCTCCACCTCCATCAATAGGAAAAGAAAGAAGAAGGTATAGAGACAGAAAGAGAGTGACATCAGAGATCAGAAGCAGCAAAAGGAAGCGGGCGATATGAGAAGAAGACAAAACAGAAGGTGACATGCTGACTATGAACTTACAGCAACCACCTGTAGGACACAGACCACATAGTAATTTGTAAGGAAGAAGCTGAGTGAGGATTTAACTGCGAGTGTTTTCAGTACATCTGAAAGAAGAACGGCAGCTGAAATAATGTTTTGACCACGGGGCTTTTTATTAGGTTGTTTATTGATGTGTGTTGACACTGGAGAGCTACATCCACAGTCGAGCCTCAGCTCCTGCTGTCCACATTATTCGATTTCATTTCACAGTCCCTGAGCTAACAAAGGCAGGTTTTCTGTCTAGCTACACATTGTGCTTGTTCCGAGTAAAGCTCATGTCAGTGCAAGCTGTATATGCTCCATCCTGATATTCAGCATTTTTATTTATGCCTGGTTCCTCCCGAGGCATCCTTTGTTACACAGCATGCCTGACAACAAAATGCTTTCTTTTAACATAACAGGTTTCTTCTATTGGGTGTTTTCAGATTAAAGTATAAGTGGAACTCCCATGGATTGTTGTGCTGCAGAGAGCCACAAAAACATAAAGTTATTCAGGAGTAAAGAATGATGAAGATGAAGGTGCATGTTTTGTTGTGAAGCCAGTGGTGGGCCGTGAATTATATATCACAGACATCAGGAAGAGGAATGCCTCGCGTTAAGATCCGTAAGTATGCATGCAGTGGATGCTGGGTGTACTTGGCAATGAAATTCAACAAGCTGGATGATGGAGAAATAAAGTGTTTTTTTCCTTATTTTACTCTTACCATTTTCACAGCCTGAGAGGTGTCAGTGCGGAAACCTTTGAGAACTTTTCACTCATCCCTTTAAATTACTAATCATGAGCTCTGTATACTTTTTTTTTGTTCCCTCAGTTTAGTCATTTTTACCTTTTAAATAATTCAATTCTGTCCTCAGATCTCTTAATTTGCCCCTTCCCCTTCTGTTTTATGAAAAATCAGCAATATGCCTTCTCTGAATACTTAATACATCACAATGTTGTGTTTAACAGCCATCCTGAGATATCCATGTATCTCAGTCCAAGATCAAAATAAAACTGTTAAGTTCAACGGTTCATTTTGATTGTCAAGGGGAAAAGGACAATTTAGCAGTAGTAATTTGAGGCTGCAAATTAAAGATTTAAATTAAGTAATTTGAGGGTATGAATTACTAAATTGAGGGAACACAATCAAACTATATTGAGCCCACTAATTAGTAATTTTAGGGTTGAATTGCTATCTTAAAGGAATTATTTATTAAAAACTCCCCCTGTAATTTTCTCTAGTTTGCAGTGGGCTTGCTTTAAATGTTCACAGGCAAACAGGAGAGTAATATTCCTAAACCAACCATGTCTCCCATTCCTACAGCTCTCCTTAAGCGGGGGTTTCAATGTCTTGCACAAGGACGCTTAAGTTGATTGGGGGCTCAGTGTGAAGAACATACTCGCTACACCAGACTGCAGTCAAATTCACTCTGAAACCGTGTTTTCCCCAGTTTTCTTTGAAATGTACAATGTTTAATAGGGAGAACAGAATTCTGACATTTTTGTTAGCAAGGGGAATGCTGTGGTTACTCATTTGGCATCGAATTGCCTCATAAATAGCATTTGATGTTTCTCCTTCATTGTCTGTAATATCTCCTGCATGGGTATACTACACAGATCCCAACTGTGGCCAGGATCTAAAACTGCAAGTGCACATTAATTTCACTCATCTGTCTTCTGTGGGTTGCATCGGCTATGTTTAATTCATCAAGCAACTCTCTGTTGATATCCGCATATAAATTAACTTAGATATTGTGCAGCTCATGAATTTCTAACGGCTTATGTACACAGTGGCACCACAGTAGTACATCAGCTCTGCTGTCTCTTGCTTGTGAGAAACGGAGTGAAAAACATCTTTGTGTTTTGGAATGTTTTCAATCATAAAATGGGTAAAAAAAAAAAAGAAAGTGGCCCACAGGCTTTTCATGAAATGTTCGCGAAGCAGAGCCACCGCTTACTGTTGTGCGTACCAATTATGGCTGGAATCTGCTGGGTCTGTTGGAGATATCTGTGGAAGCCTACTGTATCTTAGTGGCAGACACCAAAAACAGAATAGGGCTGCCTGGGCGTGTCTGTGTCATTACTGTTCGATGGTACAGACGTGATAGAAGGTACACTGACCAAGAGAAGATCAGAAAAGCGGAGGAGGTTTGATCATTTTAACCAACAACTGGCTTCGCGCTCAGCAAGGGAGACTGAAAAAACAAGTCATGCGTGGGTTAGGCTACTGACAATATTCCATTTTTATTATTTTTTAATGATGAAAGTGATGGTGACTTGGTATTTTCAAAATGCCATCTGGTCTTTATCTTTAGCTGTCATTTATTTTATAATTACGGTTAATTTATTGTGGGTTATACAGTATGTGTCATATCTGCATGTTACTTTACTCATTTTGAGGTTCAGTTATATTTGGTGAAGGTTTTAAACAAACCAAACAAATGCTGCTCGTGCATTCTTTACAAAATGCTACAGTCATTTGCAAAGACAAGATACCCCTCGCTGTTGTTTAGGCCAATTAGGCTCGAAATCTGCCAGGTTTGGGCTTGTGCCAGCGATTTGGAGTGAAAGTCTTTATGTGTCAGAGAGAGCCTTTGGAAAGGGATTGAGAAAAAGAGACTTGCAGATTCCCAGCAATGCACAGAAATTGCACAAATCACATACACACACACACACACACACACACACACCATTTCTGTCACTCTCATCTCTCTTTCTCCCCTCACTTTCTCTCTGCGGACTGCTGATAGACAAGACGACACATATTTTAAAACCAAGAGACAAACAATTGATTATATACGCTATAGTTGCAACAGAAATCCACTTTGCAGCCAGGGAATTGTACACACAAACATACACAATCACACACACACACACACGCACACACACAGACACATAGACTGCAGGAAACAGAGTGAGCCATTGCCAGAAAACGGTGGAGGTGGGAGGGTTGAGTTAGTAGCTCCTTGCTGCACTGCTGCCAGTTTACTTATGTGATATTAATTCAACTAATTTGACCTGCTCTGCAGACATGAAATGATGGACGATGTTTTCTCAGTGTGTCCCTGCAAAGGAACCTTTGGATCAGAGAGGTTTTTATACTGAAATTGACTATATGGGTCTCTCCAGTATAAATAAAATGATATTGATTTCACAGACACAGCAAGAAAGCTGGGGATTACATTTATTGCAGGCAGGTTACCTTATCTGCACCCGTATTTCTGGTAGATGCTCAATATTAGTGTTTCCAGATTCAAAAGGTCACATTTAAATGGCATACTTGTGATTTTTACTGTATGGCATTTACCATTTATGAATCCCATGGTGTGCTGGGTCAGGAATAGCTCTAAGATGGAACATTTTTTCACCAGCATTTTACTGTACTGCCCGTCAAGAAGGTCAGAGGTCAGACCTAGCTTTAAGTGTCCCATGAGCTGGGAGCCGTTCAGTGTCTTGATCAAACACACTTCATAGGGGTGGATACTTCATTTTTTAGGAACTTGAACCCCTTTCTTTCAGTTGAAAGAGTGTCTCCCAATTCGCCTGGACCCCTTTGTCTTTTACTTTTTCTCACATGGTCTACCAAGTGTGTGTATTCAGAAGGAAAAGCTGTCTTCTTTCCAAAATAAGAAATAAAGGTTATTTTGTACTGTTAGGGTTAAAAATTGGAACATTGATTTCAACCTCTTCTTCGCCGATGCGTGACAAGTTTGTTGAACTGTTGAATAATGTGGGATCACAAGGTCTAATGAAACCAAAGGCACAGTGAGGTGTCTGACTTTGATCTTTTGGAGGTTCTTAGCCCGCCAGCACGCCAAGCCTTAAACTGTTACGACGGTGGGCGGGTGAGCAAGGAGCGGAAGTTTTTAGATCCCGTCAAGTGTTTCAAAGCGTTACATCATTTCCATGTCTTTGACTAGGAGAATATTGCAACAAACCCTGTTTTAGAAGGAGTCAATTCCTTTTTTCTCCCATATAGAATGATTCTGATGGGTCAGTGAAGCAAATTTTGTGAATGAAAACAGGTGCATGCACACACACACACACACACACACACACACACACGGATGTATAATACAAACACACAAACGCACACTTTTCTGTTTTGTATAGTGTGTAGGATGTTCTGCAGCCACACTGTGCAGCGAATTGAATTTCCATTGGTGGTTAGTCAGGCAGTGTTACTCTTACTCCCATTATGGCACATTCACTAAGACAGCAGGAGGCCAGAGAGAGTACAGAGGTCTCCACCAGCTTCTCCAGCAGAGGCTCGCCGCCCTCAGCCTCATGCCCAGCGGTGGACACTCTTTGTCGGCTGACTGGTGGGGGCTGAGTGGGGACGGCTCCATGCTGTGTCTGGCTTGTGCACATAGTGTTGGTGTATACGTGATGCACGCACACAAACACACACAGTGAATCTATCCCAGACAGCGCACATACTATAATCAGTTGAGAAAACATACACCCACTGTATTTCTGTCTTTGTCACACACACTGCAGGGTAAATCGAGGGTCAGGGTTACCAGCAAGAGCCAAAGGTGTCATCGAGGTCCAGTTGTAGAGAAGCCATGGAAACTATTAGCCAGGTTCTTTGGTTGCTATGACAGCATAGAGATCACCAGCCCACTGCAGGGATGGAGTGATATAATGGGCCAGTAGAGGGAGGGGATTAGATTTTGTGAGGTGTACATCAAAGTACAGCAAGAAGAAGTACTGATTCTGTTTGATCAATAATAGACTAATGTGACTCTAGATACTGTATGCAGTTGCAGTGAGAGTGGGTAGTGGAGTGGCTTTAGTTTAGAATTTGCAGAGCATGCTAACAATACTAACAAATGTATTTTTTCAAGAAATGTATTTTTTATCTTTTAGAATTCCTTTTAATCTGTGTGTACTGTGTCTACTTCTCATGGCTTGGCTGCTATGTATTTTTCATATTCATTCATATTTATATTTTACATTTATTCATTTAGTGACAAAGGCCTATGTAGGAATACGCAGACAGGCAAGATCTCATTACCTGTGACCTAGTGAGGAGGGAACTGATCTATCATTAAAGCAGGGTCGTTATGAGCAGCTGGAGGGGAAATATGAATTTGAAATTCTAATTTTTATAGTAGCAGTCTGTCAGACATACTGGTGAGGGGCTGACAGAAGCCTGAAAATATGACAGAGTTACCTGTGATTGCTCAAATCTCTGAGGCAAACCTGTGGTCAAAGCAAAATCAATCATTTCATTAAACGGCAGGGTACCAGTGTTGTGGAGTATGTATAGTAGAAGGTTAATCAGATGCATTCATAGTTATTGTGTGTTGCTATTTGCGTAGTATTTCCTTGTTGCCAAGCTATGGACAGGATAGGACAACAAGGCAGACACAAAAAAAATCTATTTGCTTCTTGATGTAAATCTAGCAAGTGCATTCATTCATTCAGAGGTGTCTAATTTCACTTGATGTTAAACAAACATAATGAACAGCCTCCAGCCGATCACAATCGATCCAGACCAAGTTAAGTACTTTGATATTTATCTCTGCAACAATGAACATGAAGAATACGTGATAGAGGTTGTGTGAATAAAAAGAAATGTAGTGTCTAGCAGTAATTTAGTCAGTGCATAGTTTTCTGCTTGTGGGTGTGATGCAGTGTGTTTGTGAAGGCAAACACGGAGTAGAAAGTAGTGTGATTTTATAAAGACTTCTTCTTCTTCCACTTCTTCTTCTTCTTCTTCTCTGTGCAAAGGTGTTTTGCAACTGCAGTTTTGTACTGTTGAAAAAAACAAGGAAAAATGGCTGAAAGGCAATTTGGCAATCTGGATCACCAAGTTTGGATCTCTCCCATCAACCAAACAGCTTTCTGGTGGTAGCTAAGCCAGTTCTCACCCTCGCAGTCTGACTTGTTTAGTTCATGTGACAGACTGACCTGCTGTTGGTGATTGGTGGTTAAAAAAAAAAGTGTTTGCGCTGATCCATATTGATGGTCTTTTTGGAGAATTGCAAACATTTAGCTGGACAAATAAGCATTACAAGTAGCTGCAGACTTATTTATTCTTAGATTTATTCTTCTCCATATAAAAAAAGTTCTTTCGTTTCGTCTTATTTATTTTTACTACCACTTCATGATTGTATGACTTTACTTGTCCTGTACAGCCCCATCATACATTTTATAATAATGTGACCCCACATCCAGCAAGGCAGCATAAAGATAAAATGGCGGCCACAGCAACAACTAAAGATCATGTATTCCCTTACTTCATGCATTATTCATCATTACTTAGAATTCTTATTGTTTTATAGTTCTATCTATCTATATATAGCTTATTTAACTTTCACATTTTTGGCAACACATTCAGTTCTGTTTACTTCCTAGCCTGATTTGTTGTCTGTTTCCTTGGAAACCATTGTCATATTGTCTGCAGTATAACAAGGCCATCACATGGAGGCGGCATGTTTTGTCGGTCTTTGTGTTAAACTCCTGATGAAGCACTGGAAAAGACTCAATGTATATGACTTAAACAACCCTCAAATAATCTTGATAGCTTGGTTCTCTTATTTAGGCAGGAGACCAAGCTGTACTAGAGCTTCTAGGTGAACGAACACATAATGATGCGTTACCTTTTCCTCTCTCTTTTTCTGTCTGTCTCTGTCCATCTATCGCCCACACACATATACTGGTAGAGGGCACAGCCAAGCCAGGAGGTTAACAACTCACTGAGGTCCCATATGTCTCCTGCAGCAATAGCGGATCCTAAGAGCGTGATCACACCTCCGAGGAACGGAAGGGAAAGAAAGAGAAAGAATATCCTGAATGCTTTTTAATGAGTGACAATGGAGGAGCAGGGATTGGACTTGACACAGCACCTCCGAAAGTCACATTGCGAACAATACACTCTGATCGTCTCCTACACAATGCATTGGAATTATAATGAATTGAATGTTCTGGTGCGTCTCTCTCTCTCTCTCTCTCTCTGTCTCTGTGTGTTTGTGTGTGTGTCTTTGTTTTCATGGAAACTTGTTTAGAAAGCATGAGTTAGGATTCAGGAAGAAACATCTCCTAACCTTGCTCACTTTATTCAGATCAGACAGAGCACTCTATGTCTGGCTCTCAATTTTCAGGCATACACGTCTATGTGCACACACACACACACACACACACACACATACACACATTCTGTACTTACACAGTTAGACGGACTAACCAGCTGCCCCAAGGACTTTTGGCTTGTGAAAAGGGACAGTGAGCTCTATTGTTTTCTCTGTGATTCAGTTATTACACAGAGATTAACACAATGGAACTCTTCTGTGACACCCAAGGGCTTTGGACCCAGAGAGAGCGAGCACTGAATGCCTTTATCTTTCTCTCTCTCTCTCTCTCTCACTCACTGTCTTTCTCTCTCGGCCACCCTATCTTTCTCTATTTCACTGTCTCCCTGACAGACACACACATACTTGCACATGATGTTATGCACTTATTCAGGCATTGCCAAACAAACTGCCGCAATTATGGCTAAAAATGGCACGAGCACACACACACACACACACACACACACACACACAGACCCCTCATGCATTTGTCTGGAGGAATGTGTTCAGTGACTGATAAGGAGGAGAATAGGACAACATTAGAACAGAAATGCCAGCACAGCGACAATTCTTTCAGACACACACACCTGCCGCACACATTTGAACACTGCATACACATGTACACACACACACACACGTCAGACATATAGAATCCTGTTATTATATTACTGGTAATGATGGGACAGATGCTGCATGACGGGTGCAGCAGCACACAAAAAGATGTTATAGGGCTACGAAACAAATTAGAACTTTGATGCCCGTTGATTTACATCACAAAACAGCAAGACATTCAAATACTGCGCTTGCAGCAGAACTGTTCTCCGTATGGAAGATGATTCTCTCCGATAGGCAAACACATGACAGCAGCACATGAAAGAAATGAAGAAAGAGAGGAGAGAAGGAAGGAAAAGGAGTGGTGGAGGCCAGAAAATGGAGATAGGGAAGGAGGGATAGAGACAGTGACAGTGAGAGAGAAAGAGAGGGAGAGTAGAGCGAGGGGATGACATCATGCTGATAGGACTGAAGCTGCACGGTCCCAGTGGGATCTCCCTTCCTCTGACAGATGTATGGAATCTCACTGGGATCAAACACTACCAGCGGGAAGACTTTTAGCTCCGAGCAGCTGGAAGAGCATGAAAATAACATCCAAGCCTTCCATGTGTGCCTTCACCTCCATGTGTGTGCTTGTGCACATGGGTCTCAACTGTTCATGCATGTATCACACATCAGATGGTAGCAGTATATTTTGTATCTATTTAAATGCCCTTCACGTTTAAATGCCCTATTTGAGGAATTAATCACGTATAAATTTAAGGAGCTAATGCTGATACAGCTAGCGGTGGAACACTTTTGACAAACTGACTTACTGATGGGTGTGATAAGGAATATAACAACAACAAATGTAAGCTTCCATTAAAAGTTATGAGGAATTGGATCTCTAAAAGTTTCAAATCCCTAATAACACAAAATGAAAAATAGCATCCACTGCAAAGTGTTCCCTGTTATTGGACGTGGCCACAATGGGAATTAAACACTTAATCTCATCAGTTTTAATGACTTGCAAATGTGATCTACAAGGGGAAACACCTGGGGCAAAACTGTATTATTTTAGGATGTTGTCTAAAATTTTTATTCACAACATGCAGAGTCAGAAACCATTAAGACACAAGACAATCAATTACCCAATACTCACCATGCATTTAAACTTTCTTCTTCTTTTTGTATTCAGTTGAATTTGTCCTATGATGTGGCAGAGTTAACCCTTTTGACAGTATGATTATTAGTGTCATGCAAGTATTTGAACAAGACAGGTGGAGGCTCCTTTACAATTTTTGCAGAGTAAACTCATCTTGTTTACTACTGGTGGCTACTTTTTGTACTGCTGGTCACTAGAAAGTATAACTAAGGCATTGGTGCTTTGTTCAAGGGCAATTAAAAGCAACATTTGGGGGGAGGGACAATGTTATGAATTTTCCCAGCTGGTCACTGGATTCAAACTAGTGAGGCAGTTTATTTATACTGTATGTATCTATTTTGGTTTGTAGAACAGCTAGTTATGTAACCAATTTAAATACACCGTGTGTGTTTGTGCGAGTGTATGGGCAAGCAGATTGTGTTTGAAACTCACAGAGGCTCACATGATTACAAGACTGCAGCAGGGCACGTGTGAAGTCCTTTCTCTTCCGCACTCGCTTTCTTTTTCGTTCCTTTCATTTCTTCTTCTGCCATCTCTGTCTTTCCCTTTCTCGCTTCCTTTCACGCGTCCTTCTTTTTCTCTATAGCTATCCAGCTTGTTTAGAATACAGACCCCTGTCAGTTTTGATCTCCCACTCTCCAAGTAGATGCCCTACTTATTTAAGTGGGGGTGGGGGGTGGCATCACACTGTAGATTGGAGAGCGAAATGCAAACAAGAACAAAAACAACTGGAAGCTGTGTCAGAGGAAGGCAGAAATTTGTGAAGGGGACAGGTTTATTGAAGCTCTGTGTTTGTGTGTAACAATTTCTGCTTGATTCTTAACATTCTCATGTTTACTACAGTATGTAAAACTAATACAAAAAAAACAAACAAAAAAAAAAACAGATATCAAATGACCACCCATTTTTCTTTGGTCCTATATCTCATTTTCCCTTTTGGTCCTGTCACAGAGGAACTGCACTCTTTCATTAGAACAGACTGACTCAGGCCTGCTGTCTCAGAGATAACACCCGGGTAAATATTGGCCCCTATCCCCTTTGAATGCCAATCATATCTTCACGTACAAGACGGCTCATGATGACTATCACAGTCAAGGTTATCAACTGAACCCACTATACCCTCATTGCTCTCTGTCTGTAATGTCTTGTGATCTGTCACACACTTTCTCCCTCTTCCTTTCTGTGTCTCCACTAAGTGTTTAAGATGGGATCGGGTGGTGCTGCTTTTACAAGCACTTCTTTCAGTCCAGTCACGCTATCCCTCCACCTGTCAGAGGTGCTGGGAATGCATGTCATCATCCCAGGCATTAACAGGTTAGTACTCGACAAAAGTCAGTGGCTCAGATGATAATTGTGCAGACATCGGTGAGCGATTACTTAAGAGTGACGCATGCTGGCATTTTCCTTGAATTCCAAGCACTTCAGAGGTGCTCATACAGTGTATTTGAATGTACAAGCAGAAGTGTAGGTTTATGTAAATGAATTTGTATCATTTTATTCACAGTAGCTCACATCACAAAGCTTTCAGCTTGGTTGTGTCAGGAAGGGAGAAATAGAGGAAACAAAAATGACTGAGGGCAGATTCCCTTGTCTTAGTTTTTTAGTTAATAGACATAACACATAGAATGTATGATCATGAATGACCTTCAGCTGTGTATAGTACTTATGTACTTTGAGTTATTTATATCCACTATATCAAAGGCTGAAGCTCCTTTTAACTGTAACATATTGCCGTTTCATGAGCACAGGGAGAGAAACATTTGGGTAGTGGTGTTTTTCAGAACCATGGACAGCTCCAGGATGTCCCTTCATAGCAAATAGCTGGTGCCTGCAGTTATATTTGGAGCTTTTATGTCAAGCATTGGCTATCACCAGCCTGATTTTCCCTACAGGGTGTCAAAGAGCCAGCCAAAGCCTACTCATTATTAATGTCAATCAATTTTCCAAATAGCAAAATTACCAAGGTTGGTTTTGGATCTAGTTGCCCACAGCAGTGAAGCCAGACTCCTTTCAATTACATTAATGAAGGTTTGTGAACTGCTCGAGGTGGCCTCAGCCTGAACAAGTCACATTTGGCTGTGCTTTTGGGCAAGGGTAGTTTCTCCAGCCGGGCCATCTGGATTGTGCTGGACCTGAGGCATAAAAAAACTTTTAACAGAAAAGCACTATCACATTACTTAAAAGTAATTATCTCGTGTGTGTCTACTCTCTACCATAAAGAGAATCGTAAAAGTGTAGATTGTTGCAGTGGAAATGGAAAGAAAGAAATAACTTATTAAGAAGCTGCTCAGTGTTGCAATTGCCACTGTATGATTAAGATATTGTAAAGCAAGTGAAACAGGGTCATGCTGGCTGTCTTCTCTATGGCTTGCTAACATCCGTAACAGGACTTGTAGGCAAGGACAATATGTGGGATATGCAGTTTTTCAGTTTTACTTCCACCGTGGTGTGACAGGGGAAAACAAATTGAAATATAGAGGCATTAAAAATGTATAATCGGAGAAAACTGTTATACACTGCACCCCAGGGGCTAGATGAGGACCACACATTATTCTGTTTTCTTGCAAATTTGGCCCTTCCCAAAGTCAATCCATTAAATGCAGTTACAGCAGATTCTGTGCATTGGTAAATGTTTTAAGGTTTGCAAACTTGTTCCCTCACAGGATTGTAAGTCAAGGACAATGCTTCTGAGACTTAAAGGAAGCTTTCGGCAATTGTAAAGAAACAGTGGGAGCCATGAGTAGCCTTCCCTCAGGCAGCTGTTAGCTTTTTCTCCCCGTCTGTCTTAAAAGACAGACTATATTTTAATTGCTATAAATGGATTTGGAGTTATTGCTCATCATTACATGCATGCATTTGCGTGCTTCAGGGAATGCATAGGCTATTCTTGCTTCATGCTCATGCAAGATGTCATTGCAAACACTGCGGTTCCTGTCATAATGCATATATAATGTATAAAACAGTGCTCCACACAAACATATACAGCAAGTTTCTATCTTAAATATGGAAGTCAGAGAATGAGTGGGCATATAGGATCTCATTAGGTGGTCTTTCTTCACAGTAGTGGCAATGAAAGAAAATCTGTAATGTACATACAGTATGTGTGGGGGAGTCTCTATTTCTATGCATGAGTAAATGTGTTTGTTCTTTAGAGAAGATGATCAAGGAATAAATCTAAAAAGTGAGACAGAAAAAAGAGAAACAGAGTGGACTAATGCCTGATCCTGGCTGATGGCAGGACTCTGAGCTAATCCAGGAGCACTGGACACCATCACTGAACCATTTCATACAGATGATTCAGTTACTTAAGTGTGACAAGAGTGAATGGGTGAAAAACTATGTGAGCTCCATGTGTAGTATGTTTAAACGTCAAATCAACAATATATTACTGACAAATTGTTCTATTTTAATATATGTACAGGAAACGAATGAGACTATGAACCAACTATAACCTCTCTCACACAAGTGGTGTCTTGTAAAAGGAAGAACACATTTTCCATAAACCTTGTCACTCATTGTAATAAACACAATGTTGTCACAACACTTTCCCCTCTTCCCACTTTCCACTTTGTTGAGAAAATCAGTTTGGTTACTGTCAGACTGCAAAGGAAGGAAGACTGTTTGTTTGTATCCTGTGTGCGTGCGTGTAGTCGGCAGTATGGCGATTAGAAGGAGATTATCAGGTGCACATTGTTCTGACAGGTGTGAAGGGAGGCAGAGGGGGGTGTGAGACAAAAGAAAGAGTTGAGACTCAGGAAAGGAAATGCCTGATTTCTTCCCACCTCTTCTCTCCTACCCTCTCCTTTGTCTTGGTGCTACCCTTTCATCCTCTGTCCCCTCGTCTAATCTTCAACCCTGTTTTTAATTCCTATCCCCCTGATCACTTGGCCTCTCTTGCTCACATACTCTACTATTTCCCCCACATTGCACAGTCTCCATCTTTGTTGCTGTGAGGGGTGAGTTACTGTAACTTCCTGTCTGTGTCTCCCATCTTGGGTTTTAGAGGTGGTGGTGGAATCTGTGGTGCGCTGCCTTCCTGCTGACAGCTCTAGTGTTGGGAGGCGACAATATTATTTCAGATGTGTTAATAAGCCACAGTATCTATTAGTGTGCCAGTCAAGGTGATGAAACCTGCTTATGAGCCGTCATTGTTTCCAGGCACAATGGCACAATGTTGCATTTGTAATCACCATATGTCTTATGTCCATTTTCTTTTTTTTACTAACCAGTGTTATTTTATTTCACTTAAGTCACTGCTTGCATTGACCTGTCTTTGACTCTGAGCTTTGGATTCAAATCCCTTTCAAGTCAAAGTTATTGCCAGCGGACTAATAAGGCTGCCATAATTTAAGGTCAAAATTTGTAAGTCAAATGTAATGGCTCAGATCCCATTGGTCCAAATGTGATGAAGCTTGAGAGAGATGATGCATCTTGACACTGTGGTTGGCCCAAGAAGTGTCTGCATTCATGGAGAATGACATGCTTCACAGCAATTTGGCAGTAACAGCACATTCAAGATCCAACTTCTTATTTTCATAACATCGAAATCATTTGCAAACAGATCTATTTTTTTTCTTCTCAGAATGATGTGTGTTCCTCTTGTTTATGAAGTACCATGTTCTTAATTGCCATTCAGACGTTGCACTCCTGTACCTGCAGAGACAGTATAGTGGGTCAGGGATCAAATAACACCACGGTGGGCTCGTCTGTCTGTCCGTCTGTCTGTCTGTCTGTATAATCAGGCTACATTTCTCTTTCCTGTCTCCTGTCTGTCTCCTTTTCCCTCTCTCCTTCTTCCTGCCTTCCTAATGTCAAAATAAAAAAAACAGACTACAGGGGGGAAAGTTTACAATATTCTGTGGCAGGAAAAAGTTGGAATAATTTCTACCTCTCTTCCCTGGTTTCTCTGACTGTGGGAACATAGATTTCTGACTTTGTATGCAGATGGTTTCTCCTGCATGTCTTCAAACCTAGCACCCAATCTAGGTCAACCATCTAACTGCTTCCCATCTGCTTGACTGTGTGTATATATGTGTGTGTGTGCATATGTGTGTTTCTGTGGATCTGTATGTGCTGCACTGCTCTAGGCTACAACAACAACAACAACAAAAATTGAAAATATATTTGCCTTTTCTCCACTGAAATCCATTGAATATTATTTTTTGCTGTGGAGGACTTCCAAATAATTGGTGTACTTAGAGTCATACAGCAGAGTATATCATAGAAATGCTACAGTAGCAATAGCTGGAGATATTGATTGAAATAATCAATTTTGCTGTCTCTGTTGACTGCTTGCACTGGGGCTTTTGAAAGCAAGCAAAACAGGCCTAAGGCATCAGATCATAGTTGTCTGTGACCAGCCTCCTGAATCACTGAAGCTGCTGCAGCCACGAGCTACACCCACCTCCAGTCTCACTCTGTGCTCTGGTTGGTAACACCTCTTTTGGGCTTATCTGAGCTCGTTCATTTCTCCGAGGGAATATAAGTTTGACAAACCACCAATTCGCATTTTCAAGACGTGCATATGGACGTTCACACTTTTATTCCTTTTAGCACATTTATAAGCTCTGGGACTCTGGGACTACATAAACACCAAATGCTTCAAAACCACAAAATTCATATTTGGATAATTTTATAGTTATTTTTAGATTTGCACAAATTTTTACACATGCATGAATTTATATATATGAATGATTTATATTTGTGCTGAATGTGTGTGTACACATTTGCCAGAAGTCTGCTGGTACTGTGTCCACACAAATATGGAAATTATATATGATGGTATAATTCCTGATATATTTGTACAGGACTTTTGCTACCACTGTTCCAGATCTCCTAAAATGAAAGATGGAGCCATGGGAATATATCTTCTTTCATTTGTGATTGACATACTGTATATTACATATAGATTGACAATATGTGGTGTGCTGTTAAACTGTAATGTTTATCTAAATGCATGTTTATTCAGTATAAAATAAGCTCACGCTTATTAGAATGAAGGAAGGAACCAAAGTCAAGTCAAGTTAACTGAACTTCAGATAACAGGTTCAATACATTTACAGAATTGAGTTGAATCAACAACTGTTTAGTCATATTAAGAAAAATTACAGATTAGCTTTCCACGTCCATGTCTGAAGAGTTGATTCATCATTTGACACTAAGAACTTGTGGACAGCTGTGGTTGCTGCCGTTGAAGCCACCAGAGCCAGTACAAATACATTATTCAATGCTGCTCCCAATCACTTGTGAATGTAATGTCATAATACAATATACATACAATACAATACAATATCATAAATGTTTTGTTCAAACTAAAAAAAAAGGGGTCTCTGGAGAGTTTCAACTCTGGAGTGGTGCATGCTGGGAAGACTGCTAATATGGTGAACATGTTTCTTTAAAAACTGAATTTGATAGTCTAGTGAATATTCAGCAGTACATGTATTCAGCTCATGATTTTGAGTCAAGAAGTCAAGTCAGGCGAACTCAGAACTGATTATAAGTTCGGAACTGGTACAGAAATAAAAAAACTAGAAATTTTAAGTTGAATTAACTTGAAATTAATACAACTTATATTTATGTTAAGTTAATTTCAAAAGATGAGTTGATTCCACTAAATTCTTGTATGATGTTGTACAGTAAGAAGTTAAGCGTATGTATTAGGAGGCCCTAAAACACACAGTAGCAGCTCAGGTACGATCCTAACACTTTAAAATCCATTTTGATCCCGTCCTTTATTGTGGAATCTTTGAAATTTGTTTTGCCATTAAAAGCCTCAAAATAATATATTCAATTAAAATCCTCCCCTCAGTAATCAGCATCATGGCTCACAAACAAACTTTGCTTGTTAAGGTTTGTTGTTCCGTCTTATTTCAGATTTCTTTGCAAATCTTAATTTGGTGAATAAGTAAGAAACTGAAAGAATATGCAGGCAAACATGCACACTCCCTTTCAGCAATCATTTATCAGTGAAAATTAATGACAGAGATTCTCTGACAGGAGATGAACTGTTTGACAACTGACTGGAATGGAATTTAAAATTGTAAGACAATGTAGAAGGTGCTTGTAAGGCACCATAACTTTGAGCCTGAGAAGGATCCTTACACTTCAAATTTCCTTTGACACCCTGTGTTGTAACATCTTTGAAAGGTTTGAACCACTTTGCACAGCTCCAGGAATCAGCGTCACACTAAATATAGCATTTATTTTGTGATTGTTGTATCAAAACTCACTGAAATGGTTGTCAAATATGGAGAGAGTGTTAAAATGTGTTATATCCCTCAGTGTTCTTCAGTTCGGTTCATTAAAATTCTGTACAAGAGAATATTGTATCTATTTTTGGTTGTGGGTGTTTCTGCATATTCAAAAAGGTTTACGTGCTTGTCCACACGTGCATACATTGTGAGTTGTGAGTGATACGGTGTGCATGTTTGTGTGTGTGTGTTTGTCTACGTGCATGCACCATGCACCCTCTCCATCTCTCAGCAGCGCTAACTGAATTATGCATTATTCAGAGTTTAATATTAGACGTTACATGGAGGTAAATTGGAGCTATCAATCATCCAAGACATTCATATGGGGCAGACTTTGGGAATCATTTTTGAAAGGCAAACCAGTCTTTGGAAATCAGGAGTCATTGGCTGGGGAAATTGGCTGTGGAAATTATAATTATTATTTCTTCATTTTCCAAGCTTTGCCTCATTCTGATGACATTAGCATTATTAGCCTTATGTTAGGGATAATTATTATTTGAGCTCTTGAGGATGCTGGTGAAGTGCACACAGCTTATGAGTTAAAATATATTCAAAACTCAGAAAGTCAGACATTTCTATCAAGTCTAATTTACATGTCCCTCATTTTGAGAAAAAAAAAACAGATGACCATTAAATATGAGTAACCATTTCATCTGGAACTATACAGGTTTGATAGCCATCAAATTGTATTTGAAGTTTTAATTAAATGACCAAATTGGCACGAGTCAATTTTGATAAAGCATGATGGTGCACAGCAATAGATAGACTGCACTTAGACCCAGGGGAATATGTCATTAACAGCTGTGTGCCTGTGTCTGTGCGTGTGCATGTGCTTAAATGTGCGTGTCTTTCTTTGAATGCTTGCAGGGTCAGAAGACTTCCCATCAGAACCCATCATTTTCAGAGAGTGTCTTTGCGTCATCAAAAATGAGGTCTAATATGCATGAATAGACACGTCACACTGAGCCATTTTAGAAACATTTGTCTTTGATATGTGATACAGTGTATTAGCTCCTCTTAGGCCTATTTAAGCATGTCAAAGGAAATACTGACTGAATACTGACTGCATCCAGTGCACAACAGGGAGTTTTTGTGTGTTTTTCTTAATAAAGCTGGTCCACAGAAAAGTCCTACACCAAGGTTTGGGCTCAAGAACCAGCTCTGAATTAGAAATGGTTCCAAATGTATTAGAAGTTTTACACTTATCGACGCCTGGAACAGAAGTTTTGGCTGCTGCAATTCAGTCAGCTGTTATGCACATACACACATGTATAGTTTTTACGATATGGCGACCAAAGCTAGTAACTACAAGTGGGGCCAAGACACACAGAAGACAGCAGTGATGTAAACACTGTGCGAGAGGAAGTCCTCAGAATGAGCTAACAGTATTGCTACTTGTGTATGGCAAGATAGAGAATATTTATATTTTTCTTTATTTATATCATAACCAAAAACAAGCACAAAATAACTAGTCATTTATGAAAAAACACTGAAAATATCCTCTATTCTCCATTCTTTCCCTCTATTTTCCAAAAAATATTGCTACATTTCTGTTTTTTTGCACTAATGGTCAGCGTATGGATGTTAAATTGACATTTTTTAAAAAATTACATCCAGACTGGAGCCACAGCTAAATAATATACAACACTGCTAAAACTCTTGTACTGTACTGTACATTGCAGTAAAATGTTTGCTTTAAGACATGGCTGCACAATGACTAGCTGAATTGACATGCCTCATATACCCAGCGCAGTAGAGTTGACGTTGATAGCCGGAAAAAAAAAAAAAAATCTGCTATCTGAAACATCAGATTTTGGTGACAGCCTCTCAGGAGTAATCTGCTGTAAAAGACAGAGAGGTGGCAGGTCCTCCTGCCTCAACAGTTCAATGCACCATCTCTGAAGCACCTGCAGCTCAGCTATAAATTAGCAGGCTTGAGCAGGACAGGCAGCATCTGGCAGTCTTCATTGGTCCACACTACAGGTAGTGCAAAGTTTAGATTTGAACACTGCAGTTTATTTTAACAGGGATATGAACAATGTATGACTTGTTCTTTAATGTTTGGATGTGATTGTGACACATGTGGAACAGGTGTTAATTGCCTGTTTTAGCTAACTTTCTCATCTGCTAGGAGTAGGCTGTTTTCTAGCAACAGGAAACTGACGAAATGACTCTTGAAAGTGTTAATAACCGGTCAGATTTTTGCCAAACTCAATGATTTAACCAAAATATAATTACATAACACAATATAATGTGTAATTTTTTATTATTTAAATAGCAGGTCTGAAAGTAAGTATATGTGTATTGACAAAATGGGGACATGAATAATATTCTGATATTCTAGTGGCCTACTGGCTTGAGCAGCACACTAAATCCTATCACACTCTTCATTGATCCACGGTGCTGTCTAGTCTGTGTATAACTTGACACGGTCAAGATATCCCCTCGGTCTGGAGAAGGTAATACCTTTTTCACATAAGCCTTTTTCACAGCAAACAGCACAGGTGTTACTAATAACCTTAATGAGGGCTCCTTTCTATTCAGGTGTCCCAGTAAGCCATGACGGTGTAACAGTGAGCCAGCATGCACAATTCCAAGAATCTGAAACAGCTAAATTGTATTACCTACACCTGTGCTTTTCCTACTGTGACATGTCAAAATGTCTTCCGTGATAAACACCAGTGGTGTGCATACAGTAGATCTGCAGGAGGATTCAAACTCCACCTACGGTGTTTCACATCCCAGAGGCACCTTTTTGTACAGCCGTCACACAATTCTTTCCAACCTGGACTGCATTTCAAGGCCTTGTAAATATTTCAACAGTGTCATTTCATGTGAAGGGGAGAAGCACGCTTCTGATTGTGTTCCTTAGAGGAGCCACCCACTCAAACATGCTGAGGACAATGGCTTCCTGATCACGCAATACTTGGGACATGGCCTGAGGATGGAACAGGAGATTGGACTAATAAAAGACAAAATCTGAAGAAATTCTTACAGGCCCATACCGTGCATTTATTGTTTATTATTAATACCAGCTAGAAGTAGAGAAGTAGGAGCTAAAATGAATTTTTAAATTTAGCAAAGTCTGTGTTGAATTTTGATGGACAGATATTGTGAGGAGCCCTAAATAGCCCAACGCCCAACCTCAATGTATTTTCTGAAAACCAAAGTGCTAGGGGCATGAAAAAAAATTGCTACTTTTCTTCAGGAGACACAGAATATTAGTTTTTGTCCTGTAGTTTCCCTAAAATAGGAGTTCAACATTAATGATTAACCTGTTAGAATTGCATTTTGCAACCAAGGGACACAGCTCACTGCAAACTACTGGCCAGACAATCAAACTAATTCGATTTTAAAATGTAAAAGTTAGAAGAGTGGAAAAAAGGATGAAAAGAGGATAAAAACAGAAGATAAAGTTAGAGGGGAGAGAAGGGCAGTGCAGCCGAGCCAACAAGGCATGGAGTTAGACAGCTGATGGGTCATGGGGTAAAGGGAAAGGACACCTCATTGAACCTCAGAGGAAGGTGTATGCATGTACTGAATGCGTATGTCTGTATGTGTGTGTGTATGTGTGAGCACGCACATGTCCATGTAAGGTGTGTCCTGCCAGAAGGGGGCAGGTGTGGAGGCCTGTCAGGTCATGGTGTGAGCATGGGTCAGAGCTGCCCATCCTGCCAAATCCTCTGACTCAGGGCGTGAGTAACCTGGGTGTTTGTGCATGCATGCATGTGTTTTTGCCTGTGTGGAGCACAAGTACTTTTTTCTATTGGAATCAGACAATAACAACCAAGTAGACCAAAAGCCCTCATTTAATATACAAGATCAACTATACTTAAAACCTGGAAACTGGGTGATGATGACATATCTGCTCATTTAAGCCTTTTAACCTACTTACCCTACTATTCCACACTGTGTTTGACTCTGAAACCCTCGACCAGTATTACTGCATTTAATATAATCAATAGGCTGATTGGTTTGTCAAATCTAAATCGTAATTTACAAACAAATATTGAGCATATTTCTTAGGATCTTAATTAATCTCAGTACCAGCATATGCCATATTTTAATTGTCAACCTAAGGATCGATTGTAGTCTAAAAGAAAGACTATGCTTACTGATGCACTCATTCGGGACTTATTAAAAAGTAGGGATGTCCCGATCAAGGCCTGATCTTGATCAAAGTTCTTCAATATAGAGTAGTATGCGCAGATACCAAATCCAATCCGATACTCATATTTACTTAAATTCTGATTAAATATGTATCTGACACATTGAAATAACAGATGTAGGCTTCTAAATTCGGGCCACCTTATTTTTCACGATCTACTTGATTCAAATACTGAAGGTCCTGATTCAAAACTAAGTTGGTAAGTTTAAATTATTGATATAGAGATGAAATTTTGACTGGGGAAATGTGACTCCTGAAACTGACATGATGCGACCCACTAGAGAAAAGACCTACCACTCTGTTGGACAAACAAAATAGTCTCAGTTATTCTTATACAATGAGTACATAGTGTATGTTTTTAATATCCGTGGCTCTTTAGGGTTGAGTTGTTGTTGAGTCTGAACAGCAGATATATGCCTGTAAGGTGTACAGAGTAAGATACAGTGGTTCCTTGACTGCTTGTTTGGTTTTCTCCTTTGCAGACTGTAAACTTCTGAAGAAATTGGTAATAGTAAAACTTCCAACTGTGATGTGCAGTTTTTTTTTTTCCTGTTAGGAGTTTTTCTTTTGTTGTTTACACTTTGTTCTCCAAGGAACTCTGCTAAATGCTGGGTCCTCTACCACGCTGTCAAAAACAGGAGGCTTTGTCTGAGCTTTTCATGTCTTATCTAGACCTGAGCCAAATGAAATGTCAGGCCATCATTGCTCCTCAGTTCAACGGGAAGCCTCACACAACTCAAATCAGCCAGAATGCGCTGCAATTAAATGTGTCCCCAGAGCTACAGAATCCGCCTCTAAGCTGAGGTTCCTGTTACATTGTACCCTGCAGGACGTAACACATCTATTCAATAGCGGCTCAACTGAGCCTGCTGACAATAGCTCAGGAAGAACATTGGGTTGGTGGAGTATTGTGACATTTGATGGCGAATGTGTTGGTACTGGGATTATCTCTAAAGCAGCCGATATACAGTGAGCCTACGTTGCAATTTTCTGAACACAGCACCTGTCTGGACACTAATCATAAAGGGTTTGTGCCTTCTCTATACATGATCACTGGCTTCCTCAGACAATAAATGGTTCACAATGATGTGTATTGTTGTATGCAGAGGCTCAAAAATTGCATTGCTGCTGGGTTTGGATTCAGATTTCTTTTTCTTTTAGTGATTCAGGTGATTCAGTCTTTGGCTACAAGAATGCACTTACCAGAATCACTCAAACCTTGCTTTGCTTCCTGAATGTTATTGTATTTGTTGCTTGTATTTGTCAGTTTGCTGAATATTGTGAATATTGTGTCAGAAAGCAGTGGGATAATGGGGGTTATCTGATGAGCCAATGCCACAAAGCACTGTTCCTCAGTGTCAGTAAATGCAAAACAGCCACTTGGAAGGCAATAATGAATCAGTTTTTCCTCTACATTTATTCAGAGTTAAACCATGTAGATTTGCAAATTTTCCTAAAAATACAAAAAAAAAAGAAAAAAAAAAAGCACACAACCAATGGTTACAGACATTGTGACTTGTCAAAACAGGTGTAACTAATAACGGCTGCATTTCATTTTGGTGTGCCAGTGCAGAGGCTCTGGTATTGTGCAGCATGGCTTACTGACACAGCTAAATGGAATGAAGCCATCATTAATGTTATTAGTCACACCTGTGATTTTTAAAAATCAGTAGGTTTTAGTGCTACAGGCGTAACTGGATGGTGTGTGGAACCAAAACCAAACCACCTCAGTACAAAACTATTGCCAAGAGGCCACAGATTAAATTATTGATGGAGCACATGTTTACGTAGGTTCATTCTGTTGTGGTGGGTCAGGGCTCCAGCTTATTGATGGAGGTGTTTACTGTAGAAAACAAGTGCAGGACTCCACAAAGAAGGTGAGCTAAGTCTTTCCTCCTGCCCACTGACTTGCACATTTGGCTGTCTCATTCAAGAGAAATGCGGCAGTAAGCCAGCTCCTGTAATATGGTCTTTGCTGGGGTTCTGGTTGTTTAGGAGCCAAACTCTGGTGACTCATCTCCACTCAGGAGGGGAGATGCCAGACACAGTAGTGGTGTTTGTCAGTGAGAGTGAAAATAACCATCTGCAGGCCATCTCGCTAGCATCTTTTATTTACTGACACCACCCTGTCTGGCCTGCTGTCTGTCTGGTGGCTAGCTGACTGGCTGATAGACTGACTGGATGTTTGATTAGCAGGCTGTCTGGATCCTCACTGACTTTGTAAGCTGACTTGCTGGATGCTAATGGCTCACTTACCCTCAACGTCTGTCTAATCAACTCTCTAAATGACATTACTGTAAATAAATATTTGCTCTCAAAAAACCTGCTTAAAACTCTAAAACACTAATAAAATATGTGACTGAACATGCACAGCAGAAGTGTACATGCACCAGTGTGTGCATACAGAATGTGTGGGTCTAACCAAAGCTAGCACAGATTTGGATCTCCACATCAAATGTTAAAAGTGAAGGGCTGAGACTGCTGACAAATTGTAAAGTAAGAGACTCCATCATCAAATCCCACACTCAATCAGTTCATTATTTAGTCTTTTACTGAAGTCTGGGCAGCTGTATTGGCAAAATCCTGTCCCTATGGTCTGTTCTCACTAAAACTCGCAGACCAATATCCTGATTTCTCTAACTTTTTATCTCTCTTTCTGTGTGCTCTTAGCTCAGACAGGAAAGACGCATAGAGGCTTTTATTGATGATTTAAAACAACACCAATTAATGTTACAGAAGAAGGGTAAAATTCAAGTCATTTTACATTTTATAGACAGCTCAATTTTGAAGTGTCAAATGATGCATCTGCTATCCCTCTAAGCGTATCCAGGCCTTCTGATGAATTGCAGCGAAGGGAAAAGACAGATCTATCCATGCAGGACTGATGTTAATTTGTTGCAGTGTTACAGTTGGCGAGGTGGTGTTTGATGGAAGTTGAAGACCCAAACGTTGTGTTTTTTGTTTTTGTTTTAAGTGAATAATTGTGAAAGAGTCTCATCTCTTTGAAATGAACTAGTCAGTTGGAGACACGTGTCACTTTCCTGTATCCGGAATAAAGTAATTAAAATCGTGATAAGTGGGGCGTCACATTTTAACGAGTGTACAAGGACCCCTATTTGTGAAGTCACATACTGGCAGTGACACAGGAGAGACGTGTGACTCTGTGCGTGTGTGTGTTGCAGACTAATTGCTTGTTTGTATTTAGAGTCCAGGCTTTGGTATTCATTCACATGCCACAGGCACCCACTGTACACACAGTACTGTAGACTCAGGGTTGTTGTTGTTGGGCACACTGACCGACGGACATGTTTAAACGATTGGTTCCACCTGATATTACCTGTCATACCATCTGTCATTTTCTACTCACTCTCTTTTCAGTCACACTTAATGAGATCCTGGCATCTTGGTATAATGTAAAAAATGACTTTGCAAGTTGTATTTACCACATTATTAGCCTAGATAATTCAAGCATGGCTTATCTATAATAGCACTATTTCCCATAGCATAAAAGGCAGCATATCACAACAGTATTGCAACGGGTGCTGAGTAGAAGAAATACAAATAATGTTATAAATAGGAATTGGTCGTCAAATCTGGCAAACTTTAATGCACAGTGCAATCATTTATTTCCAGTTTTTATTTAAAGAAATCCCAAGTCTACTTTGTATCATTTTTGTAAGTCTCAAGCTAAAGATTTTTTGTAATGTTGATAGTGCAACATGAAAAATGTTGATATTCATTTATTTTTGATTTTGTCTCTCCTATTATTATTATTATTATTATTATTATTATTATTATTATGAATATCATTATTAGTCTTCTATTTGGTAGATAATCATGCTCTAAGTTTTGGAACCACAGTTCCCATAATGCTTTGGGGAAGTAACGAGGAAGTATAATGTTGCCATGGAGTCAGTGATTTATGCTGTGAATTACAACTTAACCTGCGTTTTTTAGCCTATACATATTTTGGAAATTGGCACCATTAAAAGTATACTGTATTAGCTACGTATTAGCAGTTCCTGTTTGCAGTTGCTCAATATGAAATTCAGGTTTTTCAAAATTCAAGTTGAATGAGAAATGCCACTTGAGTACAAATATTGATTGATTGATTTTAGGTGTTGCTTTAAGCACTTGATCTTCCAACGTAAGTGGTGCTCCATTTAAAAAATTGACCATATGACAGAGGTGCAATCATTGACGAGGTCACAAGTCCTATTTGTTGCTACAATACTACTACTCCCTTTCAAATCAAAGTGGAATTGATTGGATAATCCTGCATAGATGCAAGGTGGCAGCAGAGGTCTCCTCCCTCTAAAAAAGACGATTTCTTAAGCTGACTGTAGGCTTTAAAACATTTTGACTTGCCCCTTTCTTTGTACTTGTGCAAGCAGATTAATCGTGCTTCTTCTTTGTATGTGTGTTCATATTAGCGATGCCGGTGCCAGAGCAGCCTGCAGAGCAGGAGAAGGGGGCCATGGTCCCCCCTGTGATGCCAGCCTCCAATGGAGACAGATCTGAGACAGAGACGACCTCCTCCATCCTCGCCTCTGTCAAAGAGCAGGTAGGAACCCTCCCACGTGTTGTATATATCCGCCAAACCTGTATTGTGTTTAATTTTGATAAGAAAGGCACATTTTTGCTTTTGGTTGCCTCTCTTTCTCTTGCTCTTTCCTCTATGAGGCAGGTCAGGAGGTTGTCACTGTTATTTAGGGAAAAAGGCGCTCAGTTGCTTTAAAGTGTTTAAAAGAAACCAAAGATTGATTGGTGCCAAGGGAATACGCAAGTGTAATGGATGGAAATGATGGAGATTACGGGGCAAGAGCTGTAGCCAAGTAGACATAATTGAAAAAGTCATTAAAATCAAGGCAATTACTCGACAGGGAGCATTGGAAGGTAACTGCAGCGCTGCAAGAGGATAGGCTGGGCCATGATGGTGCCTGGTTTCAGGTTAACAGGAGGAATATGAAATGGGGAAGGAAAGGAGGACATATAGAGGGGAGAGAAGAGGAGGCAGATGGGATGATGTAAGTCAGGGTGGGTGGGTTGGTTTTGTGTGAGACATTGTGCAGGACAATAATAATTTACATGTTTTCCTTTGGAAGCTACTGAGATAAAATGTCTGATGAGAAGGAGGAGGGAGAGAAGCCAAAAAGAGGAGAGACAGATATAGGGAATGATTGGAGGAAAAGTAGCTTTTTGGGTTTGATTTATACGGTCCTTTGTGTCCAAGTGGGAATGTTGTAAAAAAACATCACATTCAACAGCCTTGTTTACTTACCATAGGGCATGAGTGTGTGTGTTGTGTAAGTTTGCGCAATTAAATCAGTAGATAGAAGTAGACTTCTCTGTGTGTTTATTTTATACTTTATTGAAGTATAAAACAAACAACCTCACACACAAACATGTGCACGACCCCTGCTTGCACAATGAAAAGACATTCTGAGTGCCGAGTCCCTCAGAAAAAAATCCTTAAGTTCTCACTAATTGCATTTGGTGATTTGTGTTTAGCCTTGGACTTATTCCTTTGTGTAATGAAATGCTGTTTCATTTGGATTTAGCTCATCAGCAAGTGCAATACACCATAGATTTATCATTTTGCCTATCTACATTTACTCTGAAGTTCTCCTTAATTTAATACAACAAAATATTCCATTTACCCTTACAGAGTGAAGGACAAGTGCTGATGGCAATTTATTCTTTTTTTCCCTTGCAAATGGCATTCATTTGTGTTTTATTTTTTCTCCACCAGAGAACCTCTCAGTGCTCTCACATTACTGAATCAATGAAGCATGCAGGGTTTAGTCAGATCCATGCTTTGGACCAGATTTGAACCCGCAGCTCCCCCCTCCCATTGGGAGAGCGAATGTAAAGAAGTTACCCAGAAGGGAATACATCACAGACATGTAGCCATTGTTGAAGTCTTATTTTCCTCTGCAGTGCAACAGCTCTAAAAACCCCTCCCCTGAGGAAACGTTTTTTTGAAAATTCAAAATTAGTTTCTTGTTCAGTCACCAGAAGGCAACAGGAATGCTTTTGCATTCAGGTTTTCGAGCAACATGCGTTTTATGTTACAATAAGCCTAATCAGCTCTACATAGCAGCACTTTGGAAGGAAAAGGCTGCAGTGCTGGAATGTCTTTTTTTCCCCATCAGAAAATGTCTCAGTGCTCTAACATTACTGGATCATTGAAGTGTACCTGATTTAGTCAGATCCAGGCTGCTTTACTGATCCACACTATACTAATGCAACATTGATACAAGGTAGCGAGTTGAAAAGATAACCTCACCTGTCTAATGTATGCAGTGGTGGTCTCTATCATCGTGGGGGGTTTCATTGTCATTCTTGCTGATGTATCATTGAACAAGGTATTTGACCTCCAGGTGCTCTGTTGGAGCTGATAAGTGGCCACAAGTAGAAGGCAGTGGCTGTACTGGATAGTTACCAAATATAAATGCCTCTACAGTACATTAGTAATGTTTTAGAAACAATAATTTGAAATTGATAATCAACTTAACACATCAGAGGGGCAAGCAAAGTTATTTCTCTACAAATAGTATAGGCACTCACATGTGGACTGTATGTCAAGTCCTGTTGTCCTACACCAGTCTCAACCATAGACTGTATATAAAGATGGACGACGCGTCTCCACTTCCTCCTACTGTACAGAAATGAAGCCAAAATATCCTGGATACGGGCGCTGCCATCTTGTGCTGGTGACGTCATGTGCGCCTGCACAGTAGTGATTCGCGGTGGAGCCACGGTATCGAGTTCCTGCCTACACACCCGCCTGAACCAGTCGCAAGCATGCTCACAGTTGTCAATCATGACGTGACACTCCGAAACCGTCTTTGGGAAAAATGCGTTTAACGTGTACTTTGATTTTTCAGTTTGGCCCATGTCTAACATGGAGGAGGCGAGGTTTATGACCTATACTGCAGCCAGCCACCAGAGGGCGATCCAGATGTTTTGGCTTCACTTTTGGGTAGCTGTCATGTCGTCCATCTTTGTATACAATCTATAGTCTCAAAAGGAAACCTTTATTGCATTGATTTTGTTTCTAAAATTTCCTGTAAAATCAATAGTTGCAAAGAAGCATTTTGTTTAACTAATTTTTCGCTATATCCATCTATAGTCTCCCTCCACCTGCACTCCCTAAAGTCGATCCTCTGTTTGTGGTCCTACAGAGTTGCTTGTAGGTAGTGTGTATGTATATGATGCACTTGCCGTTGGCAGGTGTATTTGCACAACACCATGGTATTTCATGAATAATATATTTCCACACCAGTACACATTAATGTCTGCACATAATAATTGATGGTGTGGACATCACAGTGGTGTGGTATTATGTGAAAGCACATCTTAAAAATAGAACCTGTTTTTCATTGATTTCTACCCAACAGTCCACAATGTGTGGCTTTTTGTGTGCACTAAAAGTGTGTGCATGCGATTTGCAAGTGTGTAATAGATGCATGATGTAAATGTGTGATAAAAGGTTAACTCTAAATATAGCTCTCGTATGCTCTCTGCCTCACACCGACATTCTCTTTCCAGGTGTGTATGCCTGTGTGTGTCCCTGCATATGAACACATTGCTCCAGTAACCCAGCAGGCCCACTCGCATTGCGGCACATCATCATGCTTAACACACACCTCTCTCCACTGTGGTGTCTCGGCGAGGACACACATGTTAGGATACACACATGGCTTGGATTCCATTAGTAGACACCATCTGTCTGCTTGTGTGTGTGTGTGTGTGTGTGTGTGTGGCTGGTGGTTAAGGAAAAAGTGACGTGGTATGGTATGTTCATGTTAGTGAAATGACAATGAATTCAAGCAGTGTTCAGTAAGGGTAAAATGGCAGTAGTGTAGACTGACACCACTCATGGGTTTATGAAGGGACATTTTAAAGCTCTGAGCTGCTGTCTTTGCCAGGTAGTGGGCCAGAAAATCCACATTTGTGAAACAGGATGGATCCTAAGTATACCTGAGGTGATAAAACCATGTTACTACTTCTGAATATTATGTTTATATCTTTCCCTCTCTTCTTTCTGAACTTGGCAGATGCGTCGCCAGAGTAAACTAATCAGAAACAGTCAGAATTGGGTTTATTGCCAACCTATCACATACAAGGAATTTGCTTTGGTATATTGGTGCATAAATAAGCATAGGATAGAAAAAAAGCAAGTCAAGAATACAAATAGAAAATAGAAAGATTTGCAATAATATTATGAAGAAATATTATACAATAATTCTTATTCTTAATGTGCCCCAACTTAAAAAACATATGCTCTCCCTTATAATTTGAGGGCCGGTAAGTATCTTAAAAGTCACTGGTTTGGAAAAATGAGTTAGTGTGCCCTAAGCTAAGTGTAGCTTACAGGCCCACTGAAATGCATTCTCTTCTTGTACGCGATCTGTTGATTCTGTGTTTTTGTGGAAAAACCCTGTTAGCTCACGGCCACAGAGAAAAGTTGGTGCGACTCCCCGCACAGAGACCCGATCTAACAGCACAGTGGCAACTCCCTACAGGGCGCAAATAAACGGCTATTCCAGTGAGGTCCCTGAGATTTAATCAAGATACATGACATTGAAAAGCTTATAGCCTGTAGCTGTGTTACTTTCATTTTGGTGGGCATAGCACTCAGGCTGGGTGGTCCTGGCTTGGGGCTTACCCGTGACAATGGGTCTGGAACTTGGCATGGCCAAATCTCTGTAGTACACACATCATCACTGCTTACTCCCTCTGTCGGCCTGGGAGCGCTGAAGGTGTGCCATGTGTCTCCTCCAAAGCACATGAAGTCCCGAGCAATTTTTTCCCCGGTTGTTTTCAAGGATCCTCACCAGGAAGACACAAAGAAGTTCACAGTATTCCCCAGATTTGACTTCATGAGTTGTCGAGATGCGTTTTGAAACTTCTAATCAAATCAGTATAAAACTATCTGCAAAAATGTGTGACTAAAGTTCAAAAATGCAATATCTATATTTACAGATGTAGCCTTTTACTACTGTCCCATATTTTTCAAAATTAACTCTAGAATATAATAGCAAAGTTCTTGAGTTTTATGGTGCATTTTGTGGAATGTCCTCTTGTGAGTTACCAGTTTTAAGTCCACAAAAAGCCAGGGATCAAATTGAATGTATATCAGTCAGAGAGCTCAACAGGAAATCTGCTTCATGCAAAATTTCCACAGTCTCAGATAAATGTCAACTGGCTATCTCTCTTGTTAGATTTTTCAAATTTAACGGCTTCTGTACTGCTACAGTTGAAGCCATTTGAGATTCTCGAGATGGTTTGCATTATGTTGCATCACATCTCAACTTGCCTCAGGAGATCCACAGAGACCAATTTAACCAGTGCTGATTTACTCTACAATCCATCAGTTTTCTGCATATTTTCATTTAGCTAGAGTTAATGTCTTGCTCCGTTTCTGGAATAAGCCCTGGCAATTTAACCTTGTTTCTTGCTAAATTATAAGCTGCATGTTATTTCATGTTTTGCTTTATCCCTGATTGATACTCTGATTTAATGATTCCACCTATAATGAGTTTAATGAAGGCTTTTATATATTCTGTTCAGCAGGCAGTTCATCTTTCCTGAGAAAAATACTCTAAAAGAAGTGATGCTTTGGATCCTTCATCTCCACATTTTAGCATCCTGCCAATTTATTGTTTTCAAATTACATTCTATTATTCATACAAAGAAAAAAAGACACTTATAGTTATTATTGCTGAAGAGAGCTCAGACTGTTTTTATTACTCGTTACCTTTTTGAGTTTTGATAACCTAAAATTACAGACTCCCACCTGTGATAATGCATGCAAGAACCATTTAGATGTGTTTGATATTGTTATATTACCTTTTTTAAACTTTTTTTGGTTGGTAAGACATTTTGTGGAGACAAATCACTGATGTTTCCACAATTCCTCAGGGCATGCAGTACTATGGTAGGAAACGAGCAATACAGCAATGTCATAATTGTTGTGAAATATTAACTCACGTAACAATTTAGCCCCTTAAAACTGGTATCATTATTGCCTGTGTGAGGTCACTGCTGACAGGGAGGAACTTATTTTTGTGATCGACACTTTGACTATAGTATTATTGCTTTCAGAAAGTGACTTTACTTTTGAGGAGTTAAAATATTTTAACATAATTTGGATATGTATATATTTATAATAAGCAGTTTAATTATTAGCACAAGTATAGCTAATCATGTTACTGTTATCTGCATTCTGTGATTCATTTTTAGATTTACCCAACAGTAAATGTTAGGGTAACGTATAAAGGCTCAGTCAAAACAGGTTTGAACCCAAAAGCGTGACTCTGAGACAGCCGGTCAAATGAAAAGTTTACTCGAGGTTGAAAACAGGAAAAAAGTCAAAACAAGGCAGGCAGTGGAGGTGAGGCAAACTTACCCGATAGGGCATCAGGCTAGAGAGCACAGAGCAGGAGTCCAAAAGACAGGCAGGGGGTCATAACAGGCAAAACTCAGGCAGGCAGAGAAAATGGCTGGACCACTAAGGCAGAAGCATCGTAGACAATCGGTCTGGAAATGAATGGAAGTGGGCCAGTATATATGCTGCTGGGCTGATGGGGAAATGGGAACAGGTGTGCAGTTGGGCAGGGGAGGTTAGGTGGTGGGGAATGGCGGGAGCACATGGATTCAGGGCAGGTGGGAGTGGCAGGATACAGACAAGGACAATTTGAGACTAGGAATTGGCTGACACTGTGGCAGTTGGTAAGATCATAGTTTGATTATGGAGACACATTTGACATGTACAGTATACGTATAGCACCACACTTAGCTTTAAAATTACAATGAACCTTTTACAGGTAAATTATAACGTGATTCAAAACATCCCAGAGACGCAAATTATATCATTTTACAATACTAGTGTGTGCATGCGTGTGTTTTCATTCTGCACGCATGGCGGTGTCATCACAGTAAGTGATCTGTGGGAAGTGGAGGTAATATGATGTATGAACCCATCTAGAGGGATGACTCATGCTAGAGAATGTGTGTGTGTGTGTGCGCACGTGTGTGTGAGTTGTGTGTGGTCTCTTCTAACAATAGACCCCAGTCTGGTTATATCATTTAGAAATCTTTGGTAACGTTTAAACATTTCAAGAGCAACTTGCAGGTTGGAGAGCCCACTGAATCAATGTGTAGGAATATGATTGATATGATTTTCAAAAAAATATACATATATACTGTATATACTACAGTGGAGTCATTTTTTTACTTTTTTTACTTCCGCATCAAAAAAGACGAATTGGATGTGACGTAAAATGCAATTTTCCATCTAAAACAGTCCTCATTTAAATTAATTTATATGGTCAAAAAACACTGATCACTGATCTTCTCATAATTTTTGTCATTTGCAAAAATAACTGTCATCATCATTAATCTTTTCAGGGCCATTGTCAAAGTTGTACTTGTGGCCACGAGTGTCGTCATCTTTGTCATTGTTGCATGTGAGCTGAAAGCATCCAGCATCGAGTCAAAGGTTCACAACTGATGGAGGCTTTCAGTTTGCGTATTGAAAGGAGCAAGTTCTTTTTCAGAGCAGAGAGGGTAATGTATTCTATCCTCTAGACTGCCGGGTATTCTCCAGACTCCTTTTCTTTGCTGGAGCTTGAGTGCACTTCATTGGCCTTTAGAGTGAGCTGAAAACTTTCCTTTTGCTAATATGCTTTCACTAGGCTGCTTGATTTTTTTTTTTTTTTACTGTGCATATTACTTTGACACTCTCCAACACTTATAAAAGTTGCTTTAAAAATGATTTGGTGTAGGTGTCTGTGTGCCGTTTACAACTTGCTCTGAAAGTTAATCTGTGTAGGTGTGTTTGTCATCTCTGTGTGTGTGTGTGTGTGTGTGTGTGTGTGTATATATCCTAATAGACTTCTCTGCTTCTCTGCCTCACCGTCCATCTCTGCCTCTCCTATTCTCTCCCCTTTATCGATACCCTGTCTATTGCTGGGGTTGACAGCTGTGTTTTGCAGCTGATATAAATTAACTCTGTCTCAGGTTCAGAATGATGGGGAAGAAATGAATCCTCCCACAAACCCATGACTATCAAATACAGCAGCTGATGAAAATCCTTGTGACTCCTGAAATTCGAACATGTCACAAACAGGAAAAAAAAAACTTATTTTCCAGTTGACAGCAATTGTGAAATTAACAATAATGTTTTGAAAGGGTTTGATAGGTTTGTGGAACCTGAAATCTATGACATGGAGGATCATGTAAACCTTCAATTTATGCAAAAGAAATTGGAAATTGTATGGTTTCTTGCTGCTATAATAGCATAATGCATACTCTTTCTGCTGTGGCAGCGGTTAACTCTGAAATGACACTGTCATACCACCTTACAGTTAGAACTCTGACAGCACATTCAGGGAGTGGATGTGCTGGTTCAAAGCTTTTTGTGCTTTGAACCGCTCTGCCAGCCCCTCTGCCAGTGGTTTTCAGGCTGAAAATTGGGTTCGGTGTCTCTTTCTCTCTGTGTGTGTCCTCAGTGTCCTTCAACATTTGTCTCTTTCACTGTGCCAGTGTGGGAACAGATCATTTAGCTGGCGGGCATTCTAGACTCTGTGTGTGTGCGGTGTGTGTGTGTTGGTGTGACCGGACTAATTGCACATATGTAATGTACGGACAGTACATGGTCATCTGTGCATTCAGTATGGCTGTTTATGGGACTGTGCCTGCTTGCCTACCTCTGTATGTGTGTGTGTGTGTGTGTGTAAAGGTGTGTAAGTCATGTGGATAAGTACACTGTAATCTAAGAGATGGTTGTCTGTTAGGTAGGGAACAACTCTGCCAGTAAACACACTCAGCAGGAAAGGATGGGAGACACTGATGCTTTTTACACACACACACACACACACACACACAGACACAGATATCGGATAACACTGTGAAGCCAAACCTGTCTTACTGCAGTGAAGCAGTTTTCCAGCAGTTGCCTTCTCAGCCACTCATCCAGTAGAGAGCATTGCTGCGTGTGTCACTGTGTCTTACAGTGTGTTTCTGCAGCCTTCAGAACACCTGATTCACTCACAAATGCCAGGTGCAGTTTTAATGTAAGAGTCATATTCCTGATGATGGCTTTTAGATGAAGCTAAAAGCTGCCAAGGTAACTTGTAACGATTTTTATGCAAGCTTGAGTGAGAGGTACAGTATGTCACGGTAGCAGTATCCCCTTGCCATTTATTCACTGAGAGAGCATCTGTGAGAGACTGGGGCAGGGAAGGGTGGTGTTCAGCTGTCTCACCCTGGCTGTAGCTGGGGAAGAATTATTAGTTGGCCCGAAGGCTGTTGTGCTCTTTGGCACTGTTGTTGTGTGCGTGTAGTTGAGTGTGGATGTGTGTGTGTGCGTGCATGAGCTTGAGTCTGTGTCTGCCAGTGGTGCTGCAATGTTCCATTTAGTCAACATCACCCAGCCAGCACCCCCACTGCACCGTCACCATCATCATAACTGGCAGCTGGCAAGCTACATGCTACTGCAGCTGCCATGCTGTGGGCCAAAGAGAGAGCGAGCAGCAAAAGAGAGAATGAGCAAGAGAGATGAGATGAAACATGAAAATCGTGCAAAGCATGTGTGTGAGTGTGAGAGAAAGAGAAGTGGGGGTGAGAAGAAAGAAGATGTGGGATGAGAGAAAAGGGAAAGGACATAGATCACATGTAGAGGATGCATTTGGATTTGGAGGATGTTATTGGTTGGTAAATAAATTAAATGAGAAAGGGAAAGAAAAAGAGGAGGGGCAAGCATGAGAGAGAGTGTGAAAAGAGAGAGAGCTGAGTTTCAGTGGCAGCCATCCAATACCCTGCGCTCTGAGACAACTACCAAACCAGACTTGCCAATTACCGTTTGAAGGTCAATCAGTGAAAGTGGAATCACAGTACAATGCTGTTTGTACACTCTCTGTGGCAGGGATAAATGATCCAATACAAACACTCTAAGACTGCTGGGAAGCTCACCAAAGAACAGAAACTTTCTCAGGGAAAAACAACCACAAAGTGAAAACTTTTCCATCAAAGCTGATAAAGAATAAGGCTGTGCTTACAATGTACAGCTTTGTAGAAATAGTGCTCCCTCAACTGCAGTTTGTGCTGATAATTTAAAAAAGCCAGTTGCAGGACACGCTCTTTGCCTCTGTAATGGCCAGCTGCAGGTGCTGCATCTGTCAGCAGTCAGGACTTAGGCACAGCTCTCGCACACCTGGTGGGAACTCCCCTAAGTCAATGAATGCATTCAGTATTGATTCCTTACTGTATGATCAGAGTAACAACTGCAGCCAACCTTTCTTCCACTGCATGCACCATTTTCATTGTGGTTGTTGTTGTAAACTATCTGCTACCAATGTAACAAACCTGCCAAAGCCGACTTTTTTATTTGAATTAGTTGTCTCAAAATGAAACTGCTCTCAACATTTGAAAAAGTGCTGTGGAAAAATCTATTCTGTGTTACTCTGATACACCCACTCAGTTGTTATTGATCACTTAATAAAAATGAAGGCAAACAAAGTAAAAGAACTTTCTTAGTACTGACGGTTTGTTTTGAAAGATTACGCTCTGCCTGTTCTGTGATGGGAGTTAGTTTGTCAGGTACAAACAATTGAAAACTGGGTCAAAAGTCTGCAGCCTGCCAAGGTTTCCTCCATGATGCTCCAACAAGCCCAGACTCAATATTAATGTGTTCATTTGTTATGTGTCCACCGTCCCTTCCCAGAGTTATACCTGGTCATTTCTGAACGATGCAGAATCCTGTAGAACCAGGAAGAACAATGACATTGTTAGACAGGAAGTCTAATGAGACGTGAAATCAATATGTACAATCCTGCCTCACCCGGGGCATGCTGGGTAATGGAGTGTCAGGAGCGCTTTGGAGCTGTTTTAATCACAGGGACCTTGGATTATCCACTCGTAAACAGGCTGGTTACTGCCAAAATACTGCAACCCCCTGAGTATGTGTGTGTGCTTGTGTATGTGTATCTGTGATTACTTTTTACATAATTGAAGTAAACTGTGCGTCCATATGCCTGTAACTGCATGAAACAAAAACAGAGGAGTGTATTTGTGCATCTCTGCATGAATTTAGTGTGAGTAGGACTGTGAGACGTCCATTGTAAGTGTGTGATCATGGCTCCGCTGTAAGGATCACAATGACCCCCCCCCCCTGCTCTCCCTCCTCCACCCGCTCATTCCTTCTCCCTCACCCGAATTCTGTTTCATTAGCCTTTAGCACTGTGACAGAGCCCAACGCTGATCCTGCATGTGAAGTAAGAGCTCTTCCTGCTAATCACTTGCCTGCACCCTCCTCCATCCCCACCATAAAGTCCCACAACCATCTGCATGCTAATGCTACCTGAGCCTCAAACCTAGCTCAGGCTTGCGTTTGCCTGCATGCTGATGAACTTGTTAGCAATATCTTGAATGCTAATATTTCAATAGCCAAAGGGCTAATGTGCATCCTGAATGCTAATAATATATTGAATTGGAATACCTACAGGTAGCACTGTAACTTTAATGCTAATGGAAACATTTTGCAGATAGCCTTTTTTTTTTTTAACTCTCTTTCCTTGAGCAATAATGATCTGTTGGATAGCTGCCAGCATGAGACAATAAACAAGACTTTTCCAGGACGATACTGTAAAACCTCAGCTAATGTAGTAAACAATGTAAGATTGACTTGAAATCAGTTTCACTGTGTCAATATTCATTTATCCTTTGTTATTACTCTGCTTGTCTATGGTGTGAGGTGCTCTCCGGGGCTCAGCAGGTCTAAAGTGGTACAGCCATGCGCTGTGGTAATGTTGGAGTGAGCTAGCACCCTGGGGCGATGAGCGAGCCTTGGAAAACTGCACGGTGATGTGTGAGAAACGCATTGATTAATTGAACGTGTCTGTCATGGCCCTTTGTTTACAGGCAAAGCTAAGCGTTCGAGTCAGACACCAGGGGAGATGTTCTTGTTGGATAGAAGTGGAGAAACATTGTTGCTAAGTCCTTCACTTGCTCCATCGTCCTCTCCCCATTACACAAAACCACTGCAGACACAGCAGATGCTGTTGAGTGGGTGTTTGAAGGGTACCTTTCCCATGCAGGCTCTGCACTGCTTTCACTTTTCAAGCTCCATTGTTTTCATCACTTTGTGTGGGTTACTACTTCACTGAAGCTGCTCTCTCTGTTGACTGTCTCTCCCACTCTGCCTTTAAATTTGCACTGTGCTAATGATACAGTGTTATTTATATCCCTTAAACAACTATGGCTCTTCTTTTTTTAGCAGACTGGAATCATTTTAACTTTAGTCTGTGTTCTACAATTCAAAGACTGACTTGTTCTTTACACTTGGTGCCACTTCATCTGGTCCTGTAGTCTGGCTGACATGATTAGAAAACATGAGAAGGCCCCATGTGGTTAAGCTTTATCCCTATTTGAGAGGAAATGGGCTTTTCATTCTCCCTGAGTCCCTATCGATCTGAAAATGAGAAAATGGAAAGATTACACTGTGATGGAAAGAGCCATTAAAGAGCTGGGGAGGCAAAGAGCTCAGAAAATGCCCAAGTATTTATCAGTTTACTGGCATTTTTTAACCTTATTTATCCAGGGAATGCTTGGTGATTGTGCATGCTGTACAGTTACTGTTTTCCAATTCAGGTGCTGGATCCTTCAGAGCCTGCACTTGTAGAGACCAAATACAGTATGTCATAATGAGCTGACAAGGCCTTAGAGATGCAGCCTTCTTCTGCCTGAATTTGGAGGACACTCCTGGTATATCCTTTTCAGTCAGGTGTATTCTATAATCCACTGTGCACCAGTCAATTCCCAACTTGTAGAGTTGGGAAATATAATGGAACTGTGTCATATTTACCAGGTATTTGTATTCAGATTGTTATCAGTAACTGGTAAATATATCAATTGATCAATTTATCAATTAAAAAGCCACTACAGGGTATGAATAATGACAGCCCGGCATAAAAGCCACTGTTCTTGTTAACACCCTGGACATATTGTGAATCATTCTGGAGAAATGGAAGTTATATGGATATATTCAAGTAGCCATATTGTAATCTGGGGTATCATTTATTTTGCCCCACTTTCCCAGTAGCATTTACACTCTTGTCATTTAAGGGTAACATTGTAACATAAACTAAAATATTTGTCTTGATGAGGGGGGCGAGAGAGGTCCCTGAATGCACAGTTAGTCTTGGTATCTGTGAGTATAGACCATCGTAGGCAAGGAGGCACCGGTTCAGACTGGCTTTTAGGTCCTATAAAGGATCCAGTTTGTGGGCCTTCAGAGAATCCAGCCTCTGAATTGGGACACAGAGTCACACCTGGGAGCTCTACAGTACAAACAGCCCTCTACTGCTGGACACTGAGCAGCTCTGCTGGGGTAGATGGGGGTCAAGTGCCTTGCTTAAGGGCACTTCTGTGATAATTGTTGTGGGAGCATAGAGTGTTACTCATTTGCTTTCTCCTGTCAAACCTGTGTTTGCTAACCCCTTGTCGGCTACTGTGCCGGCTTTGAACTGACTGAATTTGCTGTAGAGGACACTTGAGGGAATGTATGATCATGCCTGTGGATCAGTGATCAAATTTTATTGACTGGCCAATTCACAGCCTATAGGAGAAGCTGCTGTCAGTGTAGCGTCCAGTCAGTTACTGCTGCACAACATGCTACAACATGTACAGTGTTGTAGCAATCTTGCTTAACTCATTCACATACTAAATGATGAAATACATCAGTTCACACTCACATGATAGAGGCAAACACAGTAGTGGAGATTTTTTATTGAAGAGTGTTTTTTTTCCGATGTGATTTCAATACATCAACTCTGAATACAGTTTATTTCAAAACATGTTCAAATTTAAGAGCTAACTTTTATCAGCTGTGTTTAGCCATTTCATATTTGAGAGTTGCACTTCTCCATTTGATTAAAAAAAGTGGGACATTGACAGTCACTACTGGTAACATGTTAACTATCTAGCACCCACATTAATGCTCTGTATCATTTTTGGTTGTTTAAAAAAAAGCCGACATAGTTGAAGGAAGTTGTATTCACTGCAAGAGTATATCTCTTGCACTGGTAGAGTTGTTTTTATGAGGCATACACATACCCATATTCCTGGCATATTATATAGCATTATGTCCCCACCATATGATGTATGGCTTTGCACCTACTATATGGAACATTACATCTCCATATGCTGTTCTGCGAAGTTTATTTTTGACTTCAGTTATCTCCATAGTCACATTCAGTGTAATATGTCACTGCACTACACTGCACAGCGCAGCAGGAAAGCTCGGCTAACAGCTTTGCACGGCACCGTAGCCTTCTCCCCTCGGCATTCTAAATAGATAAATTATGATCACACTCCTCTGCAGTTGTCTGGCCGCCAGGGTTGACATATACACTGTAAAGAGACTGGCTAATGAAGAATGGCTCTGTCATTGGAGTTGTCTCGGAAATAAGGCAGATCACTCCATCTCTTTTTCTCTCTCCCTTTCTCTCAGTCTTTTCTGTTGTTTTCACACTCTTTCTTCCTTTATTCCCTTATTGCTCCATTGCACCTCCACCCATCATTCATTCCTATGTTTCATTCTCTCATTGCATTCTGTCTGCATGGAATAAATGAGGTTTTGGTGTTGCAAATGCATCATACCCCTTCACCCTCCTCATCCCCCATGTGCCCATAGTGCTTTGCGGCAGTTGGAGATGTGCATCTAACCATCTCTAATGAGCTCGCTTGCGTTCGTCACTGTCGTTGTTGTTGTTGTTTATGGTGAAGTAATTTGTGGTTGCCATAGAAATTGTCTCTGCTAAATGTGCCCATCATTACTTTGTACTTAAATCCATCATTGGCAGTAGCCCGGAGGCAGGCAGGCGAATGAAATTTGATTAATATGATTTGATATCATTTTTCCATTAACTTCTTGAGGAAACTGGATATTGGATGTCTGTTGTTTCTGTTAGTTTACAGTATTTTTTAAACTCACATTCAGTCTTAAAATCCTCTGATGGCAGAAGATATGCAATTCAATTTCACTTTTTTCAACAAATTTAATACCAGTGCCACCAAGTATCCCTGTACATGTATTCAACTTGGCAAATGAAGTAACTCTGATTCTTATAAAACTACATTGATAAACAAGATTAAAAGAGACACCAAGATGGGCATTTTCCAAAGGTGCAGTTTATTTCCCTACTCCTCTCTTCTGTGAGAGATCAACTGAGTTTTGACAAGCTGTGTCATCATACAGAAATTCCCTTTGAACTCTGTTTCTGGACTGGTTCTTGAATATTTTAGTCGTGGTAGGGGGTGAAACCTCATTTGCTATTTTTTCCTCTTCTCTCCTACCACTTGTGGGGTGGAAATGTCATATTGTCAGTGGGATATGCCCATGGTAGCAGCTCTACCCAGTCTGGCCTAAATGTAAATGTCAGTAGAGATGTTCTAAAAAATGTGCTTTTCTATCTCTCTCACTTCATTTTCTGTCTTCTTCCCTTTTCTTCCCTCCTCTTGGGTATCTCCGATTCTTTCACCCCTTCTCATTTCTCCATCCTTACTCATTTCCTCTGTGTTTTTACCCTCTCCTGGCCATTCCCTTTCTCTTCGTTTTCTACCTCCCTCTCGCTCACCACTCCCCCCGTTGCTCTCCATCTGTCTTATGTCTCTTTGGTACAAGTTTGCTTGAGTGGGCTGCCAGTAACATGTCTGTCATCTGTCAGTTTTGTTGCTCTTCTTCCCCATAACTCAACCTCATTTCTATTTCTTCTGCTTTATTTTCTTAATTTTGCCCCATGCTGTGGAATAAGTTTCTCAGACTTTTCTGTACTTGCTTCCATGACCTTATCAGACTCTGCAATCCTAACCATCCTCCACCGCTTTCTCTTTCTCATCTTTTCTAGTCTCTTCTTTCCCACACACTTCCTTCTTCCCATTCTCCTTTTGTCTATCTCAGTCTGTTGTCTTTTTTGGGCTCCCTTTGTTACCATTCATCAGTCATTTTTCTCTCCTGCTCTCTCTACCTACCACAGTGCTTTCCTGTCATTCTGCCTTTCCCTGTTACTTTACACTCCCTCCCTCGGGAGACCAACTTTGCCCCTTCACCTCCATTGAGATATGGGATGTACAGGCTAACACAACCTTCCTGTCAGGGGAGATTTATTCCCTCACCTTTTGGAGCTCTTGATCAGGGTCTGTGTGCATCTGTAATTTGCCTGTGAAAGGTGAGGCATTCACCCTGCACCAGCCTGCTTTGGCCCTCCTGGATGGATGGCTGTGGACCGGGTCTGTCAACGCGGCATTAAACATTTAAAAGCCGGTCTGCAGATCACTCGAAGTATAGCGATGGAGCCAGCAGTCTTGGCTCTGGAAACCACAGAGGGAAGTAGACAAGGCAAAGAGAGAATAAGAGAGAGAGCTAGACTGTCAGGGGACACTGATAGAGAAAGGGAAGAAAATATCTTCCTGTCATTTTCTGGGAGACAGTGAGACATAAGACTCAGTAGCTATCACTGTAGAGGAGGCGCACGGAGCGGAGACAATACCCTCTTCTGCTGCTCCGCTCCAAGCCAACCCATTTCAAACAGGTGTGGCCGTGTATTGTGGCAATACTTTTGTTTCCATCTCAATAACCAAGAGTAGAAAAGGGTGGAATATTTCAGTGACAAAATTCAAAGATACATCTTCCAGGTACTAGTTGTTGCTTTGTTGTCAGAGGGTGTCCCTTGGCTTTTCATGGATACAGACCAAAATCTGTCCTTAAAAAACAGTGGGCCATTTAATAATCTTCCCTTAATCCAATAGGCCAGGAGACTCAATCCAATAGGCATACTGCTGCCAAAGTCAATCACAGCACAGCTACATTTGAAAGAAATGAGTCAAGTGAATGAAATTAGAGATTTAGGGAGAGCAGGAGACACCTGCATAACCAAATCACATTAAGAGCAATGGCTCTGGACAAAATTGGAATAAGGCACTGCAGTCATTGTTAGTGTTTAGATTGCTTGCACATTTCAGAAATGTGTCATTTTCTTCCTAAAGAGTCCTCAAGTAGGTGGGTTTCAATAAGTGTCCTCCCACAGCTGTGCTATGCATACAACTGGTCCTGGTTAGGACAAGCAGCTCTGAGTATGTTAATTAGCTGTTAGCGCTGCCACTACTGATGATTTCAACAAGCTGTTAAAACTACAGCTGTACTATCACGCAGCTGGCTCTCAGGTCAAATAGTTCTGGTTAACAGGTGGGACTACATCTCAAACATTTTCTCACATTTTGTTGGCATTTTCCAAATCGCACAGAGTAACAGAGCTTTTTAGTCAAATGGCATACTTTGCTGATGATGCAGCTGTAATTGGAGGTCTGTCACTGATCAACTAATGATAATTAACTCCAACCTAGAATTTCCACTGACATTTGCTCATTGAAACAGCCAATTATGGCACTTTGAGGCAGTAGAGCAATCAATGGCATACACATCCTCTGACCACATGTGCAAACATGTACACACACAGATTCACACGCACACAAAAAAAGAGTGCAAGACTTCGAGCTGCGTGACCAACTTGACAAAGATACTCTTGATCCTAAAACGAGCTGAGGTCTTTTTCCAGTGGGGATGTGAGAACACTGAAACACCTGAACTCAGTGTCAGCACTCTTTGCCTCCTCCTCACCTCTCTTCACCTTCCCTCAACTCTCATCCCATTGCATTTCCTCACCTTTGCACTCACGCTACTGCCTCTGGTCTCCTCTTCTCTTCCTCATTTCCTTCCTTCCCTGCCCTTCTCTATTTTTGTTAGTTTCTCTCTGCCTCTGTTCTGTCACGCACAAACAGGAATGCCATGCTGTTACATGCCATAAATACAGACAGGGTCATAAAGCGTTTTTTTTTATTACAACCAGATCATTGCACAGACACAGAGAGTGCTGTAGTATCAATTAGAGGGACATAGCCGCAGAGACAAAAGCAAAGGTCCTCGTGAGAATAGAAGTGAAAGATAACAAAGAAGAGACAAAGGAGTTGAGAATAGAATTGAGTAGAATAGGGAGTGAGGACACAGTAGAGCATGTTGCGATAGCTGTGATGTAAGGAGAGATGGCGAGGCGAGGTAGATGGATGAAGAAGGAGAGAGTGAGAAACTGAGGAGGAGGAAACAGGAGAAGAATGACAGAGTGTGACTCAGAAACCGAGACAGAGAGATGGGGTGGAGGTGCAGACTGAGTGTTTGCCCCGTGGGCCCGGCTGGCCAAAGGTAAGCCAGCAGACAGCCCAATGTGTCACTCTACATTTAGTCAACAACATAGCAAGTTATTTCTGGAGGATGGGAGCTTCAACTTTAGTGGCTTGTGCTCAGTTTTTTTCTGTCGTATGTGCTAGTGTGTGTTAGCCAAGAGCGCATGGATGCACTCAGCTACCCACAATGCCCTGCTGAAATACATATGTATCTCCCAGAAGGACTTGTTGACATTTCTTTCTGTCTTTTAATCCCATTTGCTGTTTGAGAATGTTGCATGTGTTTGTATGTGTCCAGCAGGGAAATGATCATGCTGACATCTGTGTGTGAAAGAAAGGAAATATGTTGCATGTCATCTTCCTCCCTCTCCCTCTCTGTTACACGCTAATGAAGCCTTTTTATGTCTCTGAGTCCTGGCTAACATGCACACTTATGGGCTTTTACACACATACTGTATACTCTCTCTCTCTCTCTCTCTCTCTGACTACAAGGCTTACCCCATTGTTTACATATGGATAATCCCCAACACCAACTCTAGGAGGGACTGTAGCTCATCTACTGCAGCAAAGCGACATCTGGACTCAAGCATATTTCATCATACTATAATTGGCCTCACAAAACAGTAGTAGCTTGGCATTGAAGAATTGTTTCTTCAATTTGTATGGAAACCAAAGGGATTTTTTATTGTTGCTGATGGAAGACAAGAACAAAGGAAATAGGTTGGGTGGAAGGTTGAAAGAAGTATGAACCAGAAGGAGGAAGATCAAGAAAAGATCGGTGGATGGATGGAAGGAAATAAAAGTGGTCAGAAGGAATGGTAGCAGGAAGTGCCAGAGGAAGGAGCTCAGGACTTAAGATGGATAGAAAGGTGAAAGAAGTGTGACAGAAATAGAAAGCAGTTCCGTAGAGAAGAAACTATCTGAAGACAGGAGATAGAAGAGTGAATGACATGTGAAGGAGGCAGGGATGGATTTTGGAAGGAATGACAGATGAAGGAGGCAGAGAAGGGAAAATGATGGGAACCAAGGAGGAAAATGAAGAGCTACTGTAGCTAAAGCCAAACAAATAAAAAACAAAAAAAACCCAAATACAATTACAAATAATTGTTTTTAGTATTTGTTACATTTGCCATAGGAATACACATTCTGCACATTATTCTGTGCTGACCATGGCAGCAGGTGGTAGCTTGATATAAATCAGAGCTGGTAAGGGTGTCTGACAGATAAGTACTCATGCGTGACATGCATTTGCATGGTGATGCAGATGGATGCTTGGAAGGATTGGTGGCTTGGTGAGTGGATGGATAACAGGAGTCAAAAGGAGTAACAAGTAAGGAATTTAAGGAATTACACGGCTTTCCACAAGGATCTGGAGTAGCCAGCCTGTGGGGGAAAAGTAGTCTGCTAGGGGTGTCCAGGGGTATGCCCCACAGGAGAAACCTTTTGGCCATAAAAGCCCAAATTTGGTGGCCTCTGGCACATTCTAATGCCTCTATTCCATCATGTAGACTGATCTTAATTATTGCACATTCAGTTGAGTTTTCCTACCCGATTGTAAACATGTAGTGAATTATTTTAAAGGAGAATTAGGCTTCTTGTGCCTTTAGCCCACACAGTCTGTGAATAGCTATTAATATTTAACCGTCAAGTTAACAAGAATTTGCCAAATTTTGAGATTTGTGGCAAACTAAGATAAACAGTTAGGCTACATACAGAGCTTGTAACAATTCACTATTAACTTAACAAGCGCACTGTTATGTAAAACACCAACAACTGCGGACAAAGCAGGTGGAAATATCGCTTCTACTTTTACTAGTTTTTACTCGAGCTGTGTCAACTCACTTCACCTGGTTCACTGTCTCCACCGCGGCCTCTCTGCCCTGCTGTCCACTCTGTGTGTGTGTAGGAGCTGAGCCCCGCCCTTGGTCAAACACAGAGGAGAGGACAGAGAAGCTAGTGCAACCATAAATCACAGCAAAACATGGTAGAGAACCTCTCAGCATAGTTTTTTTTTCTTTTCATTTGGCTAAGGCGCTGTGAAAAAACACATCAGAGCTGCGACAAAGTGTTATAATGGTAAGGAAAACCCTGAAAAATATTTTATTAGAATCAAAATGTAATATAATGAAGTAGCCGGCTGGATTTAAGAGTAGTTGGCTGTTTCGTGCTTATGGAAAGCTCTGGAATTAGGACAGAAAGAAATACAGGCAAACAGGATCTCAAAGGATTGCGGAACAAGACAAAAGATGAATACAAAGGAATGTGAATGAATTTTATCTGGCCAATTGCTCTGTTGTATTGTGTGCTAAGACATGCACACACACATATGTGTTTAGTCTCCAGCCCTTATTGTCTTCTCTCATGTCCTCTCCCATTATGGAGCAAATGCTAAAAGCTAAAGTGCTTTCCATTCAGCCCTCAATTAGATAACAGAGGCCCTAAAAGGCTGCTCTTTGCACCTAACACCACCTAACATGAAATCAGGAGCATAGTGGGAAAGGAGAGGGGGTGGGGTTGGGGGTAATCACATCAGCCAACTACTTAATTACTTTTTGCTCTTCAACAGGCTTCTTTTATCTATCATCTGCGAACTGTGGCCTTGACCTCCATACTATTGGCTGCTTTTAATCTAGAAATGTGACCAAGGAATATAATTTGATCACACTGTTATGGTAATTTGTAATAGAATATAAGAAGTGAAGCACCTCTCTGAATATATTTATAATTAAATGCAAGTCAGATATTAAAAGGCATTTTTCAATCATTCTTAGAACTCTATTTTCTTCCAAAGCCAGCTGAGCACAGTACCAGTTTTGTAGTGTTTGGTCATTTATTGGCTCCGAGTGGTGCAGCAGAGGGATCATTATATGGAGCTGTCAGTTTATGCAGCATAACAGCTTAAATAGACAATTGCGTTTCTCACATTTGCAGTGCTGCCATTATTGTGTGCATCTAAATGTACCCAAACAAGACTAAGTGAATGCAACTTTTTAATCACTTTAGTAAACAAACCCACAGACAAGAGACAGAAATAATGGAAACACATTTTTGTATGGCAAGTTACTATAGCTGTAGCCTAGCTGCACGGATATTACTGTCTTCTAAAATAACTTGTAGACAATAAACAGGAGTAATAATGTCTCCTGAAATGTGTATTCATTTAAAGAAGGGACATCATCTGCTCATTCAAGCATATTTGGAATGCTGTGTGTTAATAGATGGGGTGATCAACAAGATCAGTTTCCTCTGCTTCTGTTTTGCTGGTTTTAAATGGGACAAAAGAAACTGATATGATTGGTCTGCTTCACCAGCAGATGTGTATGTATAAGGTATCCTTAGACCTAAGAATATATTAATCCTGCTTTGGCCTCTTCTCCAGGTTGTGCTGTGACGGGATTGAGAATCCACCTCTGGTACCACCTTCAGAAATGTAAAAAATGTAGCCCCCCCTTTCCCCCCAAAGATTTACATACAAAAAAACCACCAACAACACTAAAGACCAGAAGAAAACAGAACAGACCACAGCTCAAATATAAGGTTGTCTATAGAGTTGTGTGTCAGAAAACCATGTGGGTAACAAGTACATTCTCCTTGACAGGCGTTTTCCTTGCTTTACAGTTGTTATGAGATATAAAGTTTATGATGTCCACAGAGAAGTATTTCCAGGCCTCAGCTGTAGAGGACTGAGTGTGGTTGAATCTAACCATTAGGAGAACGAAATGGAGATGCTTTTCCCCAGGGCAGCAGAAACAATCATGTGATATTTTAAACCACTAAAACGGTGGAAGACCAGGGTGCAAGTCTATAGCAAATACACAGTTGCCTTGGCACACATTGCACTTTCCTATACGTTGTATTCCTTTCTTCTTGCATTATAAGATTCTTTAAAACCATCAGTATGAATTATGTGCAAATTCTGTTTAACCCAGGTCTGACATGCACACAAAATTGGTATGTAGTACGTACAAACACACACAATTAAGCTGAGTCATCTTACAGTCCTCTTCAGGCTAGAGTGTTTACACATGCACAACTCACAGTGACATTTCAATAAACCTATCAACGACCTCCCTCCAACTATCTCCACCCATTCCATATATCAGCTGCATGGGTTTGCAAAGCAATAACCCAGCACGGAGCACCAGACTCAACCATCCACTCAGAATAAAACAGATTTATTGCATTGCCTTTTGTTTACTTTTTTTTTTTTATCTCATGGAGCTGCAGTATGCTTGAAGGTCATTTATTGGCTCATGAATGTTATGCTGCATTTATAGAGCTTTAGGAAATGACATTTTAAAAAGAAGAATAAGGAAGGGAGTAAAGTGAAAAAAGTCTCCTGAGAGAGCCTTGCACTTTCAGTTTTCAGTGTGCATGTGTGAGTGTGGGCATCTGTTTCTGTTTTTATATATAGTATTGTACCTTTGTTCTATACTGTAGTGATGTCTTCCCAAGCATTTTTGCGGGTTTGTCTCTGGCTGCATATGCATACATTCATAAAAAAGTATGCATGTTATTTATTCTATCGCACTAATTGGTGTGTGTATGTGGGTGTGCATTCAGTGTATGCTTTTAGTTTGCTGTGTATACTGTGTCTTAATTCTGCAAATATTATTTATATTTTCCAAAGCCCACTCCTGTCCCTATTCACAGCAGGATTAACTCGCTTCCGTCAATACACACTCCTTCACGTTTTAATTTAGAGAGGATTTCTGAAATTATATTTCTTTTCCTCACAGGCTGAACTGTTTGAACAAACTAGATTGCAAAGAGACTGCTAAAGAACCAAAGTATTTGAAGTGGTTTTGTGGCTCACCTTCCCACAAGAGGTTGGTGGTTGAGGAAGTGTTCAAACTGCAATTTTCCTGTAGGCTTTTGACAGCTTTGATCAATAATGCCATAATCACTAACAGCCAGTCACAAGATATATGAGAAGTCATAAAACAAAGTGATTAGATGACAGTTTGTTCAGACACTGTGATACTGTTCCTCTCTGCTCGCTTGATCTCCTTGAGGAGAGGGATGAAAAGTGTACAATATGTGATTAGTATTTCAAATTTTGTATATGTATTTTTTGTATTCTATGTTTGCGTGTAGGCATATTTCTGTCTTCCCTTCTGTGTGCCTTACAGTCCATTTCTTAAACTGTGTGTCTTTGTCATCTCTGGCTGGCTCCATTCCCCAGCTGTCTGTGATTTTTCCACTTGTTTTTTTTTATCTAAAGATTCAGTTTTCAGAGGAATATTTAATGTCTAAGCTGAGGAGCAGAGAGGTTTTTGGCTGCTGGATGCATGCAAATGCTCCATGTTTTGTCTTGGCAGATATTGTCTTGAACTTGGCTCTGGTTTGGCTGTCAACCAAGGGCTCGTTTTGGTCTGTTTGACCTGTTTCTGTACTTCTCTGACCAAGGATGGGAAACTTGTACACTTTTCAGAAACATGAATCATGCTCAGCTCAGTCGGCCATGTAATGGATAAGACATTATGTTTTGGCGTTTTATCTAATTCTATTTATGGGTTGCTACTAATCTGGTTTCATACAGTGATACAGAGGCAATTCCATATCATTTTAAAACAGCTCAACTTGAAACTTTTGTTCAACATTGCAAAGATGCTACCTGTGCATTTGTGTGTTTGTGTGTGTGTGTGTGTGTGTGTTTATGTGTGGCTGGGTGTGTATGTACCCTCTCGAGGGGAAGCACTCAGCAGTCCCTCTCCACTAAAAGTGCTGAGTTTGAGGGATGGTGTCAGATGACAAATCTAAGGGACAAACTGCATCTAAAGCAGACATTCTTTATAGTCCGTCCTTCACCCCTCCAACTCTCTCCCTCCATCCTTCTCTCCATCTATTTCTCTCCTCTTCATGTCACAAAGCCCCTCATCTCACAGTAATCCGTTGTGCATGGTAAGTAGTGAAATTTTGAGTGCTATAAAAATGAAAACATTTTTATTCTGTTCTCTTTTGTTCTGTTCTCTTTCCTCTCCTTGTTGATCCGTCCCTTTACGTCTTCTCTGAGCAATAGAAAGACAAAAGCAATGTGATTCTGTGCATCAAAGAGATGAGAGTGAGTCATCAACCCCCCCATGATTACTGCATCATGCATTGCACTGTGGGTAACCTCCACCATGAACAACTCTCTCAGTGGGTGACAGCATTAGAAAAAGATGCTACACACATGCGCACACATATGTGCACACAGACACACTTACTGTACGTAGATGTTTATCTATATGCATACACATACGCAGAGGTTTAGAGTATGTTTGGTCTTGTGACTGATGTGAAATTGAGAACAAAGCACTGATGAAATATTTTGGATAATCTTAAAAGTGGATGGTAGTTGAGCTAAGAGCAGAGCTTATTTGTTAGACATTGTGGCTTGGAATATGAAAATTTCCCCTCACAGCAGCAATATGCTCAGACTTGTGCTCGTGCTGGAGATTGCAAAGTGTTTTTTGCAGGCGTTTTCCTTGCTATACAGTTGGAAAGCAGACAAGTCACATTATTAAACAATAAAAGGTTTAAATCACAAATTAATTACATGAATCAATCATTTTTCTTTCTCTCCACTTCTGTTGCTTTTCTTCGCTCCCTCACCCTCTCTTTCTGGCTCCCTGTCTATATAACACTGCTTTGTATTTTGCTCTCTTGCATCTCATCTGTGTACATAACCCCCCTGCTGTCATCCACTGCAGCTTTTCCTCCCCTCTACTCTCCTCTTTTTTTTTATCATTCTCTCCCTGTCGTCCTCCTTCCCTCCTCCCGTCAGTCCCTCCAAGCCTTCATCTTGCTCGGAGGGGGGCCGGGATCCATGTTCCTACCTAATGATGCATTGCAGAGAGGAAAGGAAATCTGACAGTTAACAACCTCTTCTCGCTCTTTCTCAGGCATGCACACACACACACACACACACACACACACACACACACACACACACACACACACACACACACACACACACACACACGGATGTGTCAGATATGGGCAGGGATGCACTGGAGTCACACTCAGCCTGGTAATGCACCAAAGTTGAGCCAGCTACTCAGTGGTGGCCTCTGCATGTAATTTCTCAAATCTTCTAACTTTTCTTATGTCATATGAAACCAATTGGCCTCAAGGGACTTAAGATGCTGACAGTGTGAACATAAAGTATGGCCATATATGTTTTGCTTTTCCTTAGTTTAAGTTGTATTTTTAATAAGCTAGAGACCTAATAATTGGTAGTTTGAACCTCAAAAAGAACCACAGTTGCTCAAAAAAAAGTGGTCTCTGGCAAGTAAACCCACTTCTTTATTTTGAAAGTGGAGATTATCTTTACTTTTTAAAACCAATAGAAAAATTGTATGTTATCTTAACCCTTAAGTTGCAGTCCAATGTAGACAACATAGAGATATTATGGGTGTTGGGTGGTTGGCTTACACACAAAATCAAACCAATATTTTATTATTAGTTAAATCTCGGTGTTACTCGGATTCATTTAGTGACACAGATCTAGTCAGAATATCCCGTGGGCCACAAACTTTGTCCTGTGGGACCCTTAATGAGATAGTGACTAACATTGCTATATGTCCTAGGGCAATGCAGCATACAATTCTGTCTGTGGTCATCCATAGTTAAGAAAATAAATAGAGCAAGGGGAGGTGTCAAATAGGTGGGAATGTCCCTAAATGCATATTTACTTTCATTGAAAGTAATGAAAGTCAACTTAATGTCTTTCCCATTTTTGACTTACAGGAATGCCCCCATCCAAACCCAATTTTTCATCTGCAAATTCTTTCCAGACAACAAACTACAACAGACATCTCTTAGATTTTGCAACGTGAGCTGACTGTCACAGTGTGAATATTATTTGAAATCTTTTTATTACCTTGGATACCTGACAGTAAGGGATTCACTACTTAGTTTGCCACCTGTGTTGACTCAAGGCTACAGTTCATAAATCCATGTGAGAGATATTAGAGCCAACAAAGAATTTTCCACATATCCTGCCTACAACTAGCAATATTGAATTTGATCTGATATGAATCTCTACATCCATCACATTCACACAGTGAAATTCTGGTGGTTATAAATCTCTAATTTGTTTTTGTCTCCACAAAACTGGAATTGTCTGTATTCACTTGTTGTGTAAATTAGTTTACCAACGTGCAGGTGCAGAGGTGATCAAGGGTGATATTTTGTTTTATCAGTTAACTAACCTCTGACGATTGTTAGGTCGGAAGCCTTTTTTTTTTTTTTTTTTTCAGAAAAGCAAAACAAAGAGAAAGCTGAGAGATAAAAATGTTTTGTATGTGGTGTGGTGTAGTGAACTGATTTGGATTAAAGACAGTATGGAGGAAAAAGAACACATGCCAATAGTGGTTGCCATATCTTTCGTACTTTCATTGACTCACACACATGCAAATGCACTCATTGATTTACAGACTAATTATATATTTATCTGCAGGACTTTTTACGCATTTGTGATTGTTTGTGTGCCTTTCATTTGCATGCAGATTTTCCTAGCTTTCATTTTAGCTTAACTTCCCCTCTCTTCCCCGACTCTTTCCTTCTCTCTCTTCTTGCTTATCCCTCCTCCCTTCTCTCTCTCCTCAGTTTTTTCCCCTTTCTCTCTCTCTGTCTCTCTCTCTGTCTCTCTCTTTCTCTCTCTCTCTCTTTCTAATGAGATGACATGGCTACAGTGTTCTTTTCCACTCAGTGACAGCCTCTCTGTTGCCAATTAGTGGTGGAGTCGCCAGCTCTCTGTTTGCCTTCAGAGATTACATCTCTGTTTGTGTACACAACCCACAAATGAGACAATCCACTCAAAGACCAGAGATCTAGTCAACAAATGCACTATATAGAGATATGTAACTCTGTGTGTATATGTGTGTGTATATATAGTGTATATGCACACTATATATAGAGAGAGCATAGGAATGTGTTTCTTTTGTGTGTGCTCTTGTTTGTGTGTTCATCTGACCACTGCTTTGTGTTGCTTATGTATGTGTGTCTTTGTCTGAATGTGTGCGGAGAAGGCTTTCCTTGTGGTTCTGCGCCAGTTTATCTTTGTGTTCATCTGAATGTGGTTGTGTGTTAACCTCATATGCCATTTTTTCAGTGTAATCTCTCATCCACCTTGATCATAGTGTTTACATCAAAAGAGGAGAAAATGGGAGAAAAATAAACAGAAATAGAAGTCCGAAAAACAGGGATTACTGCGTACCTCTCAACTTTGAAACTGTCTTGGGGGAAATTGTGCAGCAGTTGAGGTAAAAGCACCGCACACTTTGCCCACACTGTGATCGTACTTGTTACAGCAGTTGAGCGCTCTTGAAAAGGACATGTCACATGTCAACACGTCTGCGTGTGGAGATGGGACAACACTTCATTCGATACTTGCAGCACAAGGTGTGTTAAAGATGTGTTAACACTAACACATAGCCCTGCTTACAGCCAGGTCTAGCGAGGAGTGGTCCTGATCTGTCATTTTTATAGAATCATATTCCACCATGAGCTGTGCTGTAAAGTACTTACTTTTGGTGTAATTGACAAATTCAGGTGGTAAATTCAATTAAGTTTAAGTTTGCAAGAGTGCTACAGCCTCATAGATGACCCAAGTGATGCAGAGAAACAGCAATAAACACAATAAACAGCTGGATTTAGTGCTTTCTTATGTCTGTGCATTCCTGGCAGTCCCAGGATCAGCACCACGGACAGCGATTGTGACACAGTTTGGTGCAGACTGTTACAAATGATCCATCTGAGCTCTACACGAAAGCAGGAGGGAGTTGTAGACTGTAGGCTAAGCTTTTGCAAATAATCTGGTGTGGAAATTCTTTACAATCAATGAAAAAGATGCAGTGTACAGTTGTCAGGCAGTCTTTTGTACACCATAGGCTTAAGAGTTTTGTTACAGTGATATAGTTAGTGAAGGCTACTGTATGAGTAAGCATAATTGATGCACTGATTCATGTTATTTTTATGGCTTACATGAAAACAACATGAATGACTAATTCAATAAGGACTCAAATCGCTGCTCAGAATCTACTGATGATATTAAAGTACTTGATGCATACAGGCACTGACATGCTCACACACACTTGCCAGTTGTTCATAACTGTGGGGTGTAGTAACAAATTGAGTGCATCTCTGCAGAGGACTTACATTTATTGTCAGCAGCTGCTATTTAGCAACATTATATGGCTGATGCCTTCAATGCAGATGCACAGTGATTTACATGCATGTAAATATCACTGTGTTTTCAAAATCCTGGGTAAACTCACGTCTGATTAATAGAACCCCTTATAGATAATAGAATCTTATAGCTGGGATACCCAGAATTACAGTGCTTATGTCTTTTGAGATATTTAATCTTCTTAGTAATTAATAAGTGAATTGTTATGGTGAATTGTTTGTGTATCTACAGAGGAATTTGTGGTTGATGTACAATGTGTCTAAACACCTTACTGTGGATATAATCCATAATCAAGTCTTTTCTTACAGAGATTACAGTATCATCATCAAAAGTAGTAGTCAGACAGTGGTGCCCTTTTCTCACACCCACAATCTACTCAGCCACAAACACGCCTGTCACTGCCTGCGAGTAAGCTCATCTGAGTTTACTCGCAGGCAGTAAATCTCTTTATATATTTAATTTGTTTGCTTTAGAGATGTGTAAGGACAGCGGCAGCCTGTTACAAATTTATGAGAGCCTGCTCACGTGGTGGCAAATGGCAGTCTGTTCAGTGCTGTGTCCGAAATTTCATGGCAGCAGTGATATTGTGACTGTGCCAGGGAAACACTGTGAGGTTCAAATAAAGTAGGTTATTCTGGTTAACTCACTGCACATGCATTTTTAGAACCAGAATGACAATGGTTGAAATTCCAGTGCCTGCAGACACACTTTTTTAAAAGTACGTGAGGTGAATAGTCTGCACAGTTGCCTTATTCTTACGATTTGTTGAGGAAAAACAAATAGAGAGCATGTCCAAATGATTTAATTACTGAATGATAATGTTACAGTATGTTTATTGCACATTTTAATATAGCTTTGAATGCTGTTAAATTGAGGCCTTAATCTAATGTTAAATGTTCTGTTTTAAATGTAGCTCCAACAAAAATAACAAAAGCCTAGATCATGTTAAACGGCTCCGTGCCATCGTCTCTGTTATAAAGGCAATGACATGACCGGTCAAATGGAGCCTCAGGAGGATTAAAGCGTGATAAAGTGACATTTTTCTCGAAACAGAAGCGAGCGCTCCTCACATGGCTGCTACCTTCGAAATGAAAACGAGCACTTGACATTTTACTATAATGATCACTAGCACTTGCAGTCATCATGTAATCTACACATGGAGTGAGGAGGATAGGAGGAAGCAACGAGGGTTTAACAGAAGAAGTATGAAGAATAATTTTACCAAAAGAAACCAGTTTACTGTAACTACTTCCAGTCTCTCTCTCTCACACACACACACACAAGTTAGTATACGCTCTTTTTCCCGCATCACGCTGTGTGTCTCTGTTTGCATGTGGCATTGTGTCTGTGTCGATTCACTTCACATTAAATGGGCCACACACTTTGTGTTGCTTTGTTGGAATTGTGAATGCTTTATTTTAATGGTGTGAATCAACTCCAAAGAAAGGAGCTGGCATAGAAGCTTGTTAAGCCCTTTGCCTATCATAGAAAACTGTGCCGGAGGGCCTGTCGGCGATTTTATCATTGTCATGCTTGTCGCTCTGGTTTAGGCTTAGGGACTTACATACTTATCTGTCAAACACACACAGTCACACATACTCAAATGCTCACATATACCTGCACACACACATACTTTACACATGTTCATACACATGCATGCACATCCACGTGTGCATGCGCACTCTACACTGCAGACACACAGACAGTTTAGCCAGACTGAGGAATCAGAATCAGAAAGGTTTATTGCCAAGTAGGTTTACATAATACAAGGAATTTGCTTTGGTGTTTTGGTGCATAACAATAAACATAGTTCGTAGAAAATATAAAGAAAGATAAAGCAAGTACTGCAAGTCAAGAAGCATAAACAGAAAATAGAAAATTTACAATAAGATATGAAAAAATATTATATAAAATAAAATAAAAATGAGTCAGAGTAGAGGTCCTGGGCCTTGTTGATGAGGCCAGCTGCAGATGGGAACCCACACAGACACACTCATGCTATTGCACACCTATAGGGATTACACACATAGACACACATGAACTTGAAGCCACTATCCACTGTTCAGTAGCCAGTGACCTGCCCCCTTCCTCTTTTCAAAGCCAGATAGACCCGCTGTTCCAGTGGTGGTGCAAGTGTGTGTGTGTGTGTGTGTGTGTGTGTGCTCTCACTCTTCATCTCTACCTCCTTAAGAGGACAGTGTAAAAGCACACATGTCCAGCATGTCTCTTTGTTCCGTTTATGTGCTGATCTGAGGCTTGTCATTGACTACAGCTACACCTTTACTTTGTTTCTCTTTTCCATCTCTTCAAATCCATTAAATAGAGAAGTGGTCAACTGCTGTCTTTTATACGAGAGAGGCTGTAGGCTGTAGCTGCACTTGTCTGCAATGTTGCCTGTCAGCGGGCATTTATATACTGCTTGTCTTGTCTACTTTGTTCAGAGTTAGACTGGACGCTTTGCTGCTTTTATAATTTCAGCTGAATTTTGTCTCTCCTTCCTTTACGCCATGTTTATGTGCCTACATTATTGTGTGAGTGTGTGTTGTGTTGGAGCAAGCACTTGCGCCTGTGTATGTCTGCCCAGGTCTGTGTGAGCATGCAAGGGTTTGCGTGTGCTTGCACAGGCTAATCTATCAAAACAAGTGTTTGTGATTGCCAGTGGACCGATGACCTTTGGGGCCTCTCTGGAGTCCCCTGTCACATCATGTGGTAGAGATAGAGGACAGGAGGGGAAAGAGCTGACAAAGAAGGCAGGGAAGACACTTGCTGGGTGAATAAGTGTGTTTTTTTAATCCATTGTTCATGGAAGGGTTTTGCTGAGCATGCTTGCTCTTTTTCAGCATCACCCTACTTCATATTCATGCAGTTGCACACGGTCTCACCTGGCAGCTGCCCAGTATAGCCACAGTCTTCTGCTATACTTTATATCACTGAGCAGCTCCAATGGAGCCAACAGAGAGTGTGCCCTGCTCAAGGGCACATTGCCAGTAAGTGTGGAGAGAAGGCAGAGTGTTTACACATTCACTTTACTGCCCAGAATTTCCCAGCTGGTCTGAGAAATTCAAAATTGCAGGCTTCTGGTCGCAAGCCATTTCTCTAATCTTTAGGCCACCACCACCTCTAGCTGGGTGAATAAATTGTGTGTCTTGAATATCAGATGGAATGTATCTATTTTACGCACTAAAACACTTTCATTATGTCCGTTCTGATTTTTTTTAATTACATACTTAAAGTAACTAATTTAGCCTATTTTCTAACTCAAAATCTTCCAAAGAGCATGTGCTCCAACAAAATTCTCATATCAAAACACTCACAGAAAAGATGGACAACAAATTAACACGTCTTTCTGGGTACTTATTTAAAATGCATGCCAAAATATGCAGTACATGAGCTCAACAAGATGTCAATTGAAGCCAGATGTTGTGTCTCCCTGCCAATATACACAGCACTGCAGATTCATCAGTGAATTTAGAAAACACTTAACCATTAGTACATTGCTACATTGCCAGACAAGATGATGCTGCCAACTGAGCAACCCCAAGTTTGTAAATTGCTTGTAGACCTGCTTACTGGGTGTGCTATGAGGGTATGTGTGAGCATGCACACACCCACACATACACGCACAGGCACATAGAGCTGCAATGGCATTTAGGCGGTGACATTTTCCAAGTGACATTTTGTCTGTGGCCAAACTCATACTCACTGAGCGTGAACCCAATCATGCTGTCTTCTACACTGTCATGGAGCCAACAGCCAAGACTTAGACATGCATGTGACCTTGCATACATGTGCACGTGAACACACACACACACACACACACACACACACAGGGACACACACAGGGACACACACAGGCCAGATTTAAAAAATCTAGAGGTGATAGAGTTTGATTCTAAACCAGTATAGGAATTCAAAGTGACAGTCTTTCGAGCAATAATCCTTCTCAACCATCCTTTCCTTTCCAGTGCCAACATTTAACATGCAGATCTTCATTTAATAACTGGCCATTTATGACTCTTTGCTATACAGTATATACCCTTACACATTAATTCAATCGTGTTGACAGACAGTAAGATCATTTTCAATATCTAACAAGGTGAAGACAAGATTTCTGAGGAAAGTTGCATTAAGTATCAAATAAGGCCCTGATCAAGTAGTGTTTGCAAAGTACTTTTTAAAGTTTGTTTTTAATATGAAGGGAGATCAACTTCTTACCCGGCCTAAGCTTTGTTAAGGTATTAGGAGTTAAATCATTGCAGCTTTCATATTTACTGGCTATGCTATCATTCTGTAAGACCTCATCAGAGCATACTGTCTCTTTGGTGTGAAAGGGATACTAATTTTGTCTTCATTATAAGACTGCAGGCCCAGACTTTTGATAGACTTTTCTTGTCCTGAGCTGTGAAAGAAGAAACCTGATAAAAAAAACAACAACATTGATTTCTTTCCTTGGTTATCATGTTCCACCTACAGTACATCAGGCTGTCAGATAGCGAGGCTAACCATAGAAAAAAAACATGCTTTGTGCTTCTTTCACTGGTGACATTTATTCACTCTACCAATAAATGCGGTCTCAATAAATGTCACTGAAATGAAAGAAGCGGTTTCTTCATTTTTTTAATCAATGTATATTACCACACCATCAATCCTGACACCAGCAGAAAGGAGTCTCCATTGTAGAAATGGTTTCGTTGATGCAGAGCAAGTAAAGCTAATCTGTAAACTGAGACTATATTATTTAGTATTAAGTACTGTACTTTTAGCACTGCAGAGACCAAATGATGTTTGCTGCTTTGTTCCATTGCTGTGCAGTATTGCATGTGTGTATATTTGTGTAAAGTGCATACAGTGTTTTATCAAGGGACTTGAATATTATTCTTGTCCATGTCTGCTTCCCTGTGTGGGTATTATTGAATTGTCTATTAAACACAGAGAGAGAAGGATGAGAGTATTTACAGCGGGGAACGTGTAGTGAATAGCTCTCCTTACATAATGCACACTAATTAGACAATTCATCACAAGTTAAACACAGTAGAACTTTTACACAGTATTTTACTAGCATAGTATAGAGAGCGAGAGAGAGTTAGAGATTAGTTTGCGTTCCCTATGTCATAACTTCAACAGTCTGTAAATCTAGACAGTAAGTCATGAAGGAGTTAATCACTGTAGCACTTCACCAACAGGTTCACACAGTTTCAATCAAACACCAATGGACCAATGGACACACAGGCGTACAGAAGCTGGGCAAAATAGGCTTAACCAAATGACATTAACAAAGGCTGCTACTCAGGCGATTTTTCAGGAGACTGCGTTTCTGCTCCTACAGAAGTTTGACAGTGATCATTTGTATATGAGAGTTTTCAAAAGTACCAGACTTTCAAAAAGGCCAGAGTTTCTGCATGAACAACAGGTGCACTCAGCTAAGAGAATAAAAAAATGAATTGGTGTTGCAAGTGAAACAGTCTTGCAAAGTGTGATAACTTAACTGTATGCAAAAACAATGAGGTCAGCAAAGAGGACACTTTTGTCTACATTATGTGCATACAAGTGAAAGCCCTAAACAACTTATATTAAAGCTGACATCATATACTAACATGTGTTAGCCTGTGTAACACACATGCACTGTCATTCTTTTAATATGCCTTAATTTGACAATTATGAAACAGTCAAGGGTGCATTACTATTTTTGAACACAGCTAAAACATGGCTATACTTAGCAAAATAATGTATCAGAATAAAATGTCTTTTTGGTATTATACATAAAAAAATACTGTTTGCCTATCCTTCCATCTTCAGACTTTGCCTTCTTCTCTTTTTCAGTATTCCCTTTTATTTTGTCTTATGTAACTTTAACAGACCAAAGCTATGCTAATATGTGGCCATAATTAGCACTGTGCTGTATCTTTGTGTGTGTCTGCGTGTGTGCGTTAACCAGGCTGACATCCCACTGAGTTTGTTTAAAATCCAGACCACTATTTCCAGGCTGCTCAGGGTTTCCTATTTGCATCACACAAGCCCAAGCTCACAACACACTTGTGCGCACACACACACACACACACACACACACACACATGAAAAGGAGACAGTCATACTGGAACAAGGAGGAGAGAGTGCGACAGAGTGACGGAGTGAGCGAAATTGGAGACTAAGAGAGAGATGATTTCATTTTGCCCATTGAGTCCCTAAATAATTTAACGAGGGAGAGATCTGTCAGAGTATTGCTGTGTTTGTGTGTTGAATATTTATAATGCATATAAAACTGTTATGGCCCAGCTGTTGGCAGTCATATGTCTCAGGTCTGTGCAGTTTTTAAAGGAGCATTAGAATCCTGAATCCAAACAGATACAGCTGCTTCTTCTGGTCATCACTAGTGGTTCACTAGTAACATGACCAGGGTTTAGACGTTTTATTTCTAAAAACATGGCAAATATTTACTGTGTTTTTCACCATTAGCCTGGACCCAGCCTCATGAATAGCTTATTTCCAACTGTTTAGTGATGTGGCTCTTTGATTTGGCTGTCTTTGAAGCTGTTTTCCTGAATTCCTCTTTGCCTGGACCAGAGATATTTTAATCCTGGGCTCATATTATCAAACAACTCAGAATCACTCCTAGGACTTGCACGGAAAGTATACTCCAAACTCAGAGCAGAACATGTGAGGTGGTTATAAAGTTTTCTTCAGCTCTTTGAGTAAAGGCTACAAGTTCTCCTTTGAGAAGGAATTACATCACCATTTTACAACACTTACCTTAAAATTAAATTAATAATGATACATTTTTATATCTATCTAAAGTATTTTTAGATAATGAAATAAATTACAAAAAATACCTTCAGTTGTGGGTATGTTATAAACTACTTACAGATAGGTAGAGGCTGAAACTAATTTTTGCCAAAACCTCTTGTCAGCTGCCTCCTTAGTAAAACACACTGCCAGTATAATGAGTCACAAAATTCAGATGGTAATAATTGGCTCCAAAGCTGTCCACACCAGACAGAATTTAAATGAGCATCAGTTATGAAAGAAGGAGACTCATCCATCCCCGAAAGTGACAAAGCACCTTTTTACATAGCTCCATTTACAGTCAAATGTGTTCTTTACTGTTGGGCTTTTTCTAAAACAGCACCTTGAGTCAATTGAACAAAAATCCACCCCAAAACAGGAGTGAGAGGGATTTCCTCTATGATTTGAGCTATGTCAGTATTTGTATATATATATCATCGACTCCCTCCTCCAAAAACAGAAACCAGAGAACCCAGACCTTATCAGCACACAAACCCCAAAGTCTCTGTATTAACAACAAAACTACTTCTGTGTCTAGAGAGAATGTGCAAATGTATTTTAGCTGTGACATTGAAAAGCGCTGTATTTCTTTGTATTACTTCCAATTTTACACACTTTTGGGTAATGTTGCTTTATCCATAAAGTAATACTTAGACTATTGCCAGTGGAGCAGCTCCAGCGCTTCTGTCTTAATATCATTCAGTCTTGCCTCACCCTTCCCTGTCTTTGTGAGACACTTGCTCTCATTGCTAATGAACACATCTGTGAAATGTACAGGAAAAAGATGGTAATTTAGTCTTGGAGAGTATTTTCTCTTAAATTCTATGAAATTCTGTATACTTCCCTGTCATTGACTTAGGTAGTATTTGGTCACAAAACATAGGCTTTATTCATTATTTATTGTACTAAATGATGATCCTAGGGATTCAATTCCAAGAAATGTCTTAAAATTATTATATTTTCTCAGGATTTCCACTTAAATGTCAGATTACATTAATTTGCCATATAGTTTTAGTTGCTTAACCGAAGCACTCTCATATGTGTCATTTTTTAGTGAACTCACAAATTGCCTTTTTTGTCTTTTAGGTATGAAGACCTTTTGCTTAGGCTGTTTTTAAACATTCTGTCAAATCATTAGATTTCTTTTAATATTTATTTAAGATGGATTTTCATGTTTTACAGTGTAAGTAAACCACACTTTATTACAGACTAAACAGTTTGTCTGATTTCAGTTTCTGCCTCAGCCTCCTTCTTTTCTGTTTACTGTGAACAGAGTTCAAGGGAGACATTACTGGAAATATCCCACATAATTCAACTTTAATCTCTTCTTATTTGTGTTATTTCTCCCCTCCATCTGTGAGTCCTCCAACCAGGATAAATGAGGCCCTGAGAGCAGTGTCCTAATGGTTGTTTGGCTTGGTTTTGCCTGTAGTTGTTGATTGATCTGTAGAATTTAGTGTTTTGAGGTCAATGACACAATTTGATTAATTGTTTCTTTTTCCAAGAGCAGTCTTTTGACTGTTATGCATTTTTTTTCCCATAATTGGGCTCTTTCATTATTATTATTATTATTAGTAGTAGTAGTAGTAGTGGTGGTAGTAGTCGTATTAGTAGAAGTAGTAGTATTAGTAGTATTGTGGTCATTTTGTTTGTGTTATTTGTGTGTACTTGTGTTGTTTATGAGCCATAATCCCGTCAAGGGAAGTGCTTACTGTTATTATCAGTACTGATGTGCTGTCCATTGCATTACTGTCGTACCCATAATCACATTAAAGAACACCCCTCAGGTATTGCTGCTAATGTAAATTAAAGTTTGTTAGAAACAGGCTGATACGGAAAAGGCCAGTCATCACTGCGATAGGAAGGACTGGTATCCCTGGTGTACAACAGTAATGAATCATGTTATGGAAAAAGATAGGTGTTAATGAGCAAAGTTGATGCAGAATGAAGCCAGATCGAGCTGTGTAATGTTTCTTTGTCTAGTATCACTGTTTGCCAGATGGCTAGAGCACCTGTCTACACACAGATGCACACACATGAACAGTGATACACAATCAATGCAGATACACAAACACACACGCATTCTTGTTCTTCTCTCTACATGAGGACCCCACACTGACTGTCCATTCTTATGTTCCTAATGCTAATAGTAATGCTACTTAAGGACATTTTAAAGGATAATTCCTGTTTATTTTAACTTCTATTTTGGAAGAGAAAACACAAGTGAAGTGTAAAATGACTACCCAAACTGATCAGGCTGTAACAGCCTGCCACTCATTTAGACTGTCCTCTTGGTTGACCTACTGTACTTGCATTATTAGCCACTACGGGTACGACCATTTTCTTTTTTATCTCCTAATAAAGTGGTAAATAATATGGCTAAACTGTTGGCCTTGTTTACATTGTTTGAGTATATGATTGAGGTTCTTGCCCTGTCGGACTTTGTTCTGGCAATGTTGCTGTTTTCCCAGATCTCAGCAATTACTTCAGTGAGTTCAGTGTTATTATAACCAACAGAAACAATGGGCAAACCTACAAAAATATGATATAAGTTGCAATGAACGGGAATCGTCCTTAAAGCAAAACCTAATCCGAGTGACTTCACACAAGAAATAGCCCTCACTCAAAAGCCTACAATTCTCAAAAATAGAGGTACAAGAACATAAGCACACATGCCCCGTAGCAGGTAACAGTAAACCCTAGTGTTCAGACTCAGACATACAATACCCACATTGTTTGAGAAAAAACAGATTCTGGTAATCTGTTTCCCTTTCTTCTCCTTCTCTTTTTCTTGTTCTCTCTTTCTTGCACACACATGCTATGCAGAGGGAGTGGATCAGGTATCCCCCCCTCAGCCATCATCTCATGTGACTTTCATCAGCCTCATTCTCCTCTGTTTCTCTTCCTTGCTTTCTCCCTCTACTCTATTTTTCCTGTCCTCCAGTTCCTGCTTCTCTGCTGACTCGTGGTTGACTTTTCACACTCATTAAAGTGACAGACAAGACAAGCAGAGGGGGGAGGGAGAGGGGCAGAAATGAATCTGAGCTCAACCATACCTAGGCTACATGAACCACAGCTGTAAGTTTAGAAAGGAGGAACAGGGGAGATTGCTACTGGCTGTAATTTTAATATGCATGGGCGTGACAGAGGAGAGGAGAGTGACCTTTTACCAGCTCCCATACACACTCCCCTTCCCCACTCCTCTCATCTCAGTTTTTTCATTCCTCTTCGCTGATTGAGGAAGGGGAGAGAAAGAATGAAAGAGTGAAAGAGAGTTACTTCTCAACTAGAAGGTCATAGCTCTATTTGATAGCCTTTTGTCTCCCATCCAAAAACAGCACTGTTAATAGCTGCCCATAGGCCACTTATAATGATTGGGCCTTATCTCTGGACACACACAGGCAGTCACGCACAGACATCACGCAGTGTCTTTATGGTGGCAAGTGGGAAAATTTAGCTTTAATGGTGAAAGAACTGTACTGCTGTTAGTTCTTATACTTACAGTGGTGACACAAAATGAGGCCATGGCTGCTATTTATCCCATTTAAAACTCTGATACATGGGCATCCGCCATGTTATCCTGTATCCTGTCTCACTATGTTAGCCCCCCTCCCTATATTTATTGACTGTGGATTATAAAAAAGAATAGATTGTGTTGATCAAGATGTGAAGTTCATACTTTCCATAGAAAACTTAAACACAAGTGAAAATGACAAAGAGCACTCTATAAGACTGGATCTTGGCAGTCTACCTGGTCATGATTTCCTCAACAATTTGTCATGTTGTATATTGTTTCCTGTCTTGCACTGAGAACTGCCTGCCATCTTATTGAAAGTTCTTAGCAATTTAAGCGCAACCAAGTTAACTTGAAATGTTAAAAGACATAGCTTTTTATTTTTTGTAGTTTGGTTCTGTTTTTACTTTAGAGAAAGTTGGCTCAGAGGCATTACTATTGTATAATGGAATGCTCTCTGGATCCCTATTGGTAGATTTCCTTTTCTCTTGCCCTCCTCCACAGAGAGGTCAGATATCACCCCTGTGTTGTGCCTCTGGAGCAGTTGGAGTTTAGTGCCTTCCTGAAGGACACTGAGGCAGAGTGGAGGATTTTATATGTGCACACGTATATACAGGTGCAAGTGCATATCTGTATGTACGCAAGTTTGCATGTACAATAAGTGCCCATTTACAATATATATTACTTAGTGGGATTGACTTAGCAAGCCAATGTATGTTTATACTGTTTATTTCTTGTTTATTGTCTCCAGTTTCAAATTTTTTTTTTGAAAGATTAGTCTATTTTTTTGGCATTTCTGCCTTTATTGGACAGTGAAGAATGCAGACAGGAACAGACGGGGGAGAGAGAGGGGGGTAAGACATGCACCAAAGGTTGCCGACTGGAATCTAACCAGCGGTTACTTGGCACGCGCTGTAACCACTCGGCTACCAAGGCGTTCCTCCAGTTTAAATTTCAAATGCAGCTTTGTGTTGGTTGTAATACAGAAAGCAAGAGTTGAAAGTGCACAGAGCTGTAACATTGTTTTCCTTGTTGTGCAGCTGCCTAATTAGAATTAATTGCATGATGAAACATTCTTGAAAATAAAATGTGAAATGAATGCTGAGGTGAAACTGAAATGGATGACAGTCAAGTAAATACTGCTGTCTTAGAAACTTTAGCAGACTGGTCTCTTCCCTCCAGGTGTTGGTAAATTGTTTTCTCTGTCTGATGTTGACTTTGGCACCCAGGGAGCACCGTGAAACGTTGTCAGACCAAACCATGGGAAAATAACTCAAAAATAGTGCCAGCATGTTCCAAAAACTGTCCTAAGTAGTTTTTCCTGTCACCTTTCAGTAACAAGAAACAAGTATGTTTGAAGCACACAGAGTTTGTGTGGTTGCCGCCACTGTTGATTCAGTTAAGTTTAAGAAAACCACAGTAAAATGTATTTTGGTGCATATATTTATAGAAGGGGAAAAATACGGCAGCTTACAGTATGTTACTGAATGATCAAACTATTAGTAGTGTTGTTGTCTGCTGTAAATCAGCATCCACACTGAGTACTTTATATTTAGACTATATGCATTCTTTCTCTCTAAAAGAAAGAAAGAAAGAAAGAAGAAAAAACTTGTGGCTAGCCCTCAGCCCCAACCCTCTGCTTTTTGTAGGAGAAAGAATCAAATAGATACACACCTCTGGGAGAGCAGTGCAGGTATGTGAAAGGGTAGGGGCTGTGTGTGGGAGGAGTCAGGACCTCATTTATAATGCTAGGGGGTTGGATGGAGTTCTACAGTTGCCATAGATACCTTTGTGGCTGAGGCGGGTGCTGTTTTCTGTCTCCTATTCATTCCTGAGAGGGCACAACACATGCACGGCCTATAGTGGAATCCTACACCTTGTGCATTTTTATAGAAACACACAGACGGAGCACAAGGAGCACCAGCTGAAACTCCCAACTCATCAGTTTTGGATCTGTTGGACTGTGGTCCATGCACATATCAAGGTAAAATATACTACATACGAACAAATTCTTTGGTACTTCGGCTACAACTTATGGAATCAGCACAGCAGCGGGCTGTTCATAAAACACACATGCTGAATGATCAAAATAGCTGGTATAACAAATCCTGTCCTTTGATTTGAACGTTGATGAGATCAAATTATGTTTATATGGTGATCCTATAGCTGTACAGTGATCCAGCATCTGCATTGTTATACTCTTAGCGGGATGACATTCATGTGACATTTTAACATTCTACAGTTTTGGTAGAGAAGATAAATTACCTCCAACAGAGAGGCAGCTTGGCTGTCTTCCTTAAATGTATAGTAGGAAAATAGTGCTTGTTTCCAAATATACTCACTCACGCTGTTGCAGAAAAGCCCCAGTTAGTCACAATGTTGTTCAAATATTTCCTTACATCGCCAGTTCATAATAATTTACTTTCCATCCATCTGTAGATTTTATGTTTGTGTCAGGTTGAATTTACTGTGCTTCATGATTTGCAGACTTTGGTGAGTGAGTAAGCTTTTACTGAGTCAAAATGTTATTGAGCTGGCAGATGTGTGCTGTGCTAAAAACATAATCCCACAAAATAAGTTCTTCTCAAAAACATTACAGTGACTTTCTGATTTTAAGTTGCTAATCATTTTTTTTAAAGATTTCTTAATTGTAGTAATTATGACAGTGTCAAAATTTTAACGAGTGTTGCTGAGTGCTGACTGAATGGCAGTGTGTTGCAAGCAGCTGTTTATATCTGAATGTACTACTGTTGACAACACAGTGGTGCACAGTGGTACGTACAATACAAAGAGGGGTGTAGGTCTCCAAATCACATAAATCAAAGTGTTTTATGTCTAAAAAAAGGATCTCTAGAGCATCCATAATTATAGATAAAACCCAAAACTGCAGAACAGAGCTCCTAAACTACTGAATGAAGCACCCTCTGTTTCTACATTACTTATGATGTCTTCAAATGTGCTCTTGACTGTCTTAGTTTCAGCTAATGAAAACGCACAGCTGCATGTAATTGAACAAGTCAGTTAAACTCATCATCTGGTAGAAATACTGGTACTATCCCTAGGCCAATTCATGAATGTGCTTTTGAAAGTCTTTGTCAGTAGCAGTTCATACTCATCGGCATCATTTATCTAACATATCAATAGCATACCAGAACCTTAGGCGAAGGGATTTGAATGAATAAAATGTGGGGTTATGCATAATTTAACATTTTCCCCTGATACAGAAGTGGCCTAACAGGTTTCCCATGTGTTTTGGCATTCAAGCATTACCTTTAAAGGCATTTAAGATACTTTACCATTGAGGCATTATATATCATCAATTATCATAATGCTACTTTAGGTGCAGGGATTTGCATTTTTATACCTTGAGGATTTAAAACTGTTGCAGCTGTGGCAAACAAGGTGACAAAGCAGAGCAGGGCTTTGAAGCGAGGCACCTCACTGTAAAACAAAGCTGTAATTTAGAATCACGGGTCCAGGGGGTTTAATAGACCCTGCTCAAATTCCCAACGTCACCTCGCTTTGCAAATCATAGGGGTGGCTGAACCTGCTACTTTGTTGTTCACGTGTATGAGATTTACCTTGTCATAGGTAAAGCAAGGAAAATCTAGAGAGGAGTTGCTGACAGGAGGTAGAGCAATGAATGGAGGAAAGCAAGGAGAGGCTGAGTGAATGCAGAGAAGATTAATAGAGGAGGGGGAAGAAAGTGGGATTGTGGCTAGTGGTGTAATGGCACAAATTTTACTTATTAAGAATTTCTATGTGAACTTACAGCATATGAGCAGTGTACTGACACGTTTTAATATACCATACAGTATGTGGTAATGCTTCCCAGATTCCCAGAAATTTCCTACTGTGAGATCAATGAACTGCTACTACTAGTACTACATATGTATGTGTCTGGGGCTTGCTTTTGGCACAAGTGAGTGTGTGTGTGTGTGTGTGTGTGTGTGTGTGTGTGTGTGTGTGTATGTGAGAGGAGAGAGGAAGAGAGAAGAGGGAGAAAGCAAGAACATAAATGCGTGTTTGAGAGGAAGGCAGGGAAAAGGGGAAAGAAAGAGTGTGCATATTTATGAGTAAGCGGTTGCTGTAGGCGTGCGTGAAAAAGGGGTGAGGGAGAGAGAGGGAGATGAATTGCATTGTGCTCCGTAGTGTTGGGGAGGAGAGGGGATTGAGGTTGGAGACTTGAGATAGCGACTGGGGATCAACTCATTCAGAGCTTCAAATGGCTTTGAGAAAACCAATCAAACCAGCATACACTCTCTCTACGTCTCGCTCACACTCTCTCTCTCTCTCTCTCTCTGGGTGTCGCGCACACATGCACTCAGTCGTACATACACAATATCTCCTGTGGGGTGGAATTCACTGCACTATTGATCTGCTTCCATGTGGCTGTGATTAACTTGAATGCAACACACACACATAAACACACACATGCATGCACATACTTAACACACTTTGATCTCTGGTTTGGAATCTCATCTGTCTGGCTCATAGCTAGATGACTGATATGGAACTGTAAGTAAGCCACTTAAATTCCTAATGCATCAGCACACACACACACACACACACACACACACACACACAGGCACACACAAACAGGGTTGGGTTATGAGTGATGCATTCAGGGGTAGACACTCATGCCTCCCCCAGAATCTACCATCCATGTAGCTATAAGCAAGCAGCTCCCAACAGTGTGTTGGCATGTGTGTAACCTGACAGGAACATGCAACTTGCTAGACTGTAGCCACACATAGAATAATTTAAGACAGCACCGAGTTAAAAAGCCTGTAAATGTGTCAATCATTGTTTCAGTCAAGGACTTCTGTTACCAGCTACCCTGAAATTTTAATTTTTGTTTACTTGTTTTCTTTTTAAGATTATGTCACTTTTCAAATGTGAACACTTCTTTGTCGAACCAAACAGGAAAACTGGAAACATCAAACACATTTCATGAAGGAATTCCACAAATATCTTCGTTAGACATATTTACAGTTTGTAACCCAGTTTCAGGTGGAGTGCTGCAGCTACTCCAGTTGACAGCAGATAGGATTAAAGGGCTTTTTTTGGGGGGCTTTTTGCTCACACATTTAGAACACTTTCAACCAGTTGTTCTGCCTCTCGCCTTTTCTCACCTGTCAATCACATTCATGTTAATGATCACACTTCATTTTAACTGTCGCATAGCTTTCTTCTAGCCCTAAGCTGTTTCCATGACCTGCGGCTGACAATGCTTCGCTTCTCCCACAACAAGTAGACTGCAGTTCCAAAGCAGCTTGTTATTCACATCGAAATACTATTCTGATACTGTTGGGTGACTTTAAAATGTTACTATTATACATTAAAAAATGATATTTTTGGTTTTAACAGCTTTAATACCTCATCTTCTCCCACTAATGCCCAATCAGAATGGAAAGAACATTTTTATTTTTTTCAGTTTTGATATCTCTGAAGTAAAGATAGGCACTTGAGCATCAGTTCCAAACGTTCATACCTAGGAGCATCCCAGCAGAGCCTCAGCTCTGTCTCTTACTCCCTCTCCCTCTCTTCTCAGTCTAACACACACTTTATCTTTCTCTATTTCTTCAGGAGCTTCAGTTTGAACGCCTGACCAGGGAACTTGAGGCTGAGCGTCAGATTGTCGCCACCCAGCTGGAGAGATGCAAGCTGGGATCAGAGGCAGGCAGCATGAGCAGCATCAGGTAACATGCATACCCTGTGTGTGTGTGTGTGTGTGTGTGGTGGGGAGAGGAGGGGAGGGGGTATCAGGTAATACACACTGTCCCCATCTTTTGTGCTTTTGTGTGTGGTGGTTGGGTTTTTGTGTGGAAAGGATATTGTGTGTGTGTGTGTGTGCGCTTGTGTGTGCTTGTGTGTGTGTGCCCTTAAACACTGTCAGGTAAAACATACATTGTGTGTGTATGTGGGACTTTGGGGGTCACAAATCAACCCCCCCCACACACACAAATGTATGTGTAAACTTAGAGCATGATGGAACAGGTTCTGGGTCCTTCATGACACTAATGCTGACTGCACCATTGTATACCTTCACCCCACACCCACACACACACACACACACACACACACACACGCACACAGACACTACAGTGTACACACCCTTGGTGTTTTCTCCTCAGATCTGTGGAGTGATGTTACTGGAAAAAAACAGTGTTCCCCCTGCTGTGGGGTGCATTTATCAGCTGGATGGATTGGGACAACACTGAACCTCTGTGCAGGCAAAATCACACACACAGATAAACACACTCACACACGCACATGGATGGTGTTACATGGGGTAAAATAACACTGAGCTTGTGGGGAGCTTTACACACACACTATACAGACAGACGCATGACATAATGATGTGAGAGTATGATAACACACTTCACAAATGCGCAAACATGCACACTCTCACATACTGCACTGACACACACACATGCTAGTTGCTGAGGGCTTGATATAACAGACACATCAACACAACCCTTGGCAACATTGCTGAGGGTGTGACAACACACACCTTCACCCACACATATACATGGTCACAAAAAGTCCTCAGAGACTTTGCTTTGCAACAGAGACTTGGCTCAAGTCTTAGTATTACACTTCCTGGAACCCCTTTGTCATATTACAACATTAATTAGCATATTAGCCAAAGCCTTGAAACCCTTCAAAATACTTCATTATGTTCCCCATTTATAAGTCTGACCTTTCTGCTGCTGAAATAATTTTCAGACGAGGAAAAGAGAGCTCTTAACAGAAAGATGGAGTAAAGATGAAGGAGGGATGGATGGAGGAGAGGAGATGTACGCTAACATGTGTGCTAACAGCTCAAACCTTGAGCTCAATATCTGCCCCTCTTCTCTCACTAAATCACTGTCACCCTCACATTCTGTCTCGTACAGGCTTTGCCTCACTGTAAATAAAAATCCTGAGTAAAAGTAAAGTTTGGTGGAAAGTTATGTTTGATACATTTGTGTGTATGGGTATGTTTTTGTGTTTGCATGAATTTTGCTGAGATGTCAAAGAGCCAGGTTCATATAAATTCAGCATTCCTCTGACTCCCTCAGGCAGTTTATTGCATAAGTACATAACCCTGGGGGTGGGGGGGACTTTTGAACATTCCCAAATTCATTCTATTTGTTCCAGCTGAGTCTCAGATGAGACTTTTTGGTGAAAGTTTGGAGGCTTCCTTCCTGCATGCATTTGTGTTGAAGTTCCATTATTTGTTAATATACCTGGATAGGGATTTAAAAATAACCCGAGCACCAACATCAAAGACAAAGTAAATACATACTGTAACTAAACTCTGTATCCGTTTAAGTTTGGGCTTATATTAGATTACATTTATTATGCTGTGTGCTTGTGAATAATCCTTGTGCAGATCCCCACCATGATGTGAAACTATGATACTTATAGCAAGAATGCAATCAACTGTTGTTCAAAAAACAATATATATGTATGTATGTATGTATGTATATATGTATATATATGTGTGTGTGTGTATATATATATATATATATATATATATATATATATATGTATATGTATATATATGTATATGTGTGTATATATGTATATGTGTGTGTGTGTGTGTGTGTGTGTGTGTATATGTATATGTATATATATGTATATGTGTATATATATGTATATGTGTGTGTGTGTGTATGAATGAAGGTTTGGTGAAGGTTTGGTGTGTAAGGTGTCTGCTGTTTCAGATACCCACATTTGTGAGTGGTTTACATGGCAATAAGACTGTTTTGTTTTTATCACTGACATTGTTTTAAGATAATAAATGTAAACCAAGATGAATTTGCTATTTGTTAAATTAGTTGGCTCTAAACAAACCTGATAACTCTTAAAACTAGAGTCTAGAGTTGAAGGCAGAGTTATCAATTAGAATCAGCCTTCCATATATTTATGTATTTGCATAGATTTTTCTAAGATTTCAGCTCATCTTTCAAACTGTTATTCTTGACTCTATGACTTGGCTTATTAGCCCAATGTCAAGCCATCATAATTCATATACTGTATATTATTCATTTGATTTTGGACAGGCCAGTCAATATTTTTGAAAGAGATTGCTATGAAAGCAAAGAACTGTGACTTTTTTTCTTGATAGAGCCATCTAGATGGCTTGTCTGGACCTACCTACTTTTTCAGTTTTAACTCTTGGAAGAGCTTAATCTTCCACTTGAACCCAACATGTGGCCTGTCACTTTCTTATATAATATTTGTGTTAATTTTCCTTACTGGCAGCATCATCTGAAGTCCTCAACATATGTTAAAAGTCTGTGAAAGTGCTGTCTTCTGCAACACTTCACCATGGTTTCATCTGAACTTGTGCATCTGTTTGGGTGCATTCGCTTTATGCTTGTGAGAATGTCTGCTTGTGCGTGTGTCTGTGCCAGCAATAGTCTGTCTGCTGTCAAGTCTGCTGTATCACAGTTGCATCATCTTATGATTATCACATCAGATATGGAGGATTGGCTTTGCTAAGCTTTTGTCTGCTGACAGCTCACTATATGCCACTGAGTCCACATCCATCCCTGAGTGCGCTCAAATTTGTCAATGCGTGTCAACTAAAATGTGTGATGTGCATTTGTCTTCCTTTTTGTGCTTATGCATACACACCTCTGGGTTTGCCCATTTCTATTTTTTGTTTTTTACTCCATTTTGATTGACATTATCCTTTTAGATTTTTTTTGTTTTTTGTTCTGAGCCTAAGTATAGATATTAGTGTCTGCAGTATAAGTGTGAATGATCAGAGAGAGCCTGATGCTATTCAAAGAGACAGCGCTAACCTTTCCCATGGTCTCCAACATCACCACTCATTTTCCTCTCCTTCATCAGGGTCTCAGTGACAGGCAGCAGCTAAATATAGAGTGTAGTGGCTGGCTCTGAGTGAATAGGTGTTATAATAGGTGTTATGGTTATAATAAAGTACAGGGTAAAAATGAAGGAAGGCAGATGAGGTAGTTGGATTGGGAGGAAAAAGGTATTTTATATATTCTATATAGCATTTTTGACATATCATGAAAAACTTACTCTCATCTTATCCTTCTAAAGTTATGTTTCTCCTTTCATGACAGTCTATATTCTCTCAGACAAGGTTTCCTGTGGGCTTTAAGCTGCAGCCACCATATTCACTCAGCAGTGGGTCTATTACTCTGTTAGAAGCCTGTCAGGGTGAAAGCTACCTGGTACCCTGTAGTTTTGTGTGTGTCTGTGTGTCTATTATTATTCCAGATGTGTGGGTTTTTGTATACCCTCTGTTGTGGGTTTGTATTGCAGTGCTGTGCTTGTGTTTGCGTGTCTATGTGTGTTCTTGGCAGCCGCTGCGAGCCTGCGTGTCCTTAGTTGTGTTCCGCTCGATAAAGCAATTCAGGCATCTCCACGGACTCCACCTCAGAGCTGAGGACCCTAAAAAATGCCTGACTGTGGTGCAGAAACCCAGGGCATTACTGACTAACATCTGTTCACACTGTGAACTGTTGGCATGCGACACACTCTTTACAGGAAGGAAACACACACTGGCACACATACACATTCACATGCAAACACGTAGACTCCAAACGCCATGCCGAGACTAATTTATCATTTTTTTAACATTAGTGGTAAATGGCAGCCATTGCGAACCATTTGCTCCTGCTGTCTTTTCTGCCTGACTGGCTGTGCAGCACAAGCCGTCAGTGCTCTTTCAAAGGGATATACCACTGAATTTATGGTTGATGTATTTCAATTAGTATTCATCTATTTTTCACCATTACAGAGATGCCAAGACAAACAGTGATACAGCACCAAATTATGTAAAGTTAAGAATAGAAATGACATTATATAGGGAATCTAGTTGCATAAGTCAATCCTGCAAATAAAGATAATCACCAGGATAACTAGCTGCGTATGTAGAGGAAGGTGATTTCAATACAGTAATTCATATATATATTGAATTCAATTCAATTTTATTTGTATAGCGCCAAATCCTAACAGATTGAATAATTCATCGTGACGTGTCATTTGCCTGTGATATACAGTATACTATAGCTGGATTAAGAGTCAACAGGAGAAGTCAACATATGGAGACACCCATGTTGTTGAGTTTTAGACTGCATAGAAGAATAGTGTAAAACCTCCGGCAAGCCTTTATGTCAACAATGACAGTTTTCCATAATTTGTTATTCGAAAAGTTCCAGGATGTTCAATTTTTAGGGTTGGAAAGCATTTGGTCATGTTAACCAAAGGCCAAAGCACTGGAATTATTTTTAAACTGATTGGCTCCAGCTTTGAAAAGCCACTGTCAAGTGTATGATGGATCATAAAAAGGCTGCTCTCTTCTATGCTATTACAACCTACTGCAGTATAACATTTGTTCTGAACCTTATGGACTTTGTGCTGGCTTCTCACATCATCATATCACATTTGTTTTTCATGAACAATGAAATAATCATCCATCATCATCCATAAAACTTAAGTTAAATTCTTAATGCACTAGTTGTCGCAGAGACCAACTTGTTTCACATGTGCCTCGCCAGTGTTTTTGCTCACTGAGACATAAGGCAGATAAATGTACAATTCCCTGACAGATTCAGATCATTAAAGGTCCCACAGCTTTCCTCTGCCTTGCAGTGACCTTGCTGGGCATTCTGGGACACATTATTGGTGCATTAAAGCACTGCCCGTGAACTATTGAGGAAATAATGTGATGCTGGCTACTAAGCATATCGTGACTCGGGGCTGTAGATTATTAAGGCCATATATGAGATGTCATGCAAGCTTATGGATTCACTGGCTAAATTAACTATGTTGTTGTCATATTCCACTGCCTACAAGCTAACATAGTACCAGCTTGATGCCTTGTGGCTAGTATTATGGAGCATTTATGCATATGTGATATGATAGATGACGAAATGTAGATATTACAACAATCAGTTATGCTTTAGAACAAATAATGCACAGCGAGAAAGAGTGCAGTTGTTGTAAAGCAATGTCATTAAACAAAAAGGGAGTAGCATGCAAAAGTCTATTATGATTCGGCAATTATTTTAAAGCAGAAAGGTCATGTCAGATAACAGGAATCCAAGCCGAGGTAGGCAGCCTCTCAGTTGGTATGCAGATGACAAGTGAAGTTGAGCGAAACAAATGTGACCTCTAAATGAGTGTTTTGTTGTGCGTAATGGAATTGTTAGTGTTTAGTTGGAGAGAGATGGGGGTATCAGTGCTGGGGGCGTGGGGAAAAGCAATGCAGAAAGAGGAAAGGACAGAGGGAGAGGAGGAAAGAGACAGAGAGAGAGAGAGATAGATGGCTAATAAATAGCTTTCATTACCCTGTGGCGGCCACAGAATACAGTAGGTTCATTGATTTATTATTTTTCTTTTTTTTTTCCTGTTCTCTCTCATTGTCTCATTTTCTCTCACGTTTGTCTTTCTCTCACTCTACACATCTCTCTCTATCCTTTCTAGATTTCATCCTTATGTTTGACAAATACTATTTTACTTCACTTTATTATCAATGTGCTAATAAACTGAACACTCTGTTCACTTATTTGCAGTACACTTATTTGCAGTACAGTATATCTAGTACTGGATCAAATATAGGCAGTCAGTATATACTGTATGTGTGTGATAATCACTCTGTGCTAGTTTTGATGGGCTCTGTTGACCAGACATTCCCTTTGGCCATATCATTTATGTATCCTGCTGTCATGTATTTATGATGTTCAGGGGTTGAAGCATGTGGATTATGTCTATTTTGTAAACAGACAGATCCTTGCTTCAGGCGTCACTGAACTTTTTCTACTGCTGTTGATGGTTTATACAACTAAGAATTGCAATGCGAAGAAAAAGAAAGAGAACAAAACTGTAAGATCACTTTGCAAAGTTAACTAATACTCATATTCCTGCACTCACACTGAAAAATATATATGCAGTATGGCTGACCTAGCCCCATTGTGCACCCCAAATGCATGCACGCATGTGCACAAACATCCCCACCAGACGTGTATTCATACACACACCTGTAAGAATATACACACACACACGAGTGCCAGATGCTGTGTTGTCTTAACAAATACATTTTCCCTTCTGATGTCCAGTGGTCATGGAAGCTCTCACCAACAAAGAAAATGCTGGTACTAGGACATTGGTGTGTGTGTGTGTGTGTATGTGTGTGCCAAAGGCCATATTATAAGGTAGCAATATGTCACAAGGTAATGAGAATCTAAGATAAGACTCCACTCACTACCACCCACTACTAGGCTAGATGGCACTCCCCACAGTGCGATGTCGCGGTACTTTTTTGATTGCTGAAGAAAGCTGGCCTGAGCCGTCAGCCTCTTACCCAGGCCTATAGAGGTCTTGTGGAGGGCGTCCTCACCAGAGGAAACACCACACTAAGGGAGAGAAAAGCCCTCCAGAGGGGATCATAGGAACGCAGCTCCCCTCCATTCACCCATCGCTGCAGGAACAAACTACGGGCACTTCCACAGCAGTTTCTTCCCAGCGGCTATTGGACTATTTGTGAAAGACTATACCCTGCCGCCAGTTAAAACTCCTCTGACACTGTGATACCAGAGTGATAGCAATCCCCCCGCCCTTCACATGCATAAATGCACACACATGCACATACCCCCCCTCCACGCATATACTCGCACACACTAGTAGAGTCTATTATACTTTTTACTGTGTATATTTTATTATTTATATATCTTCTTATATGTGTATCTTTTATTGTATTTTTATTACTTGACTGAGAGATCCGCACAAGAATTCCAATGCTCTTGTATGCTTGCACCTGAACAAATGGCAAATAAAGGCTTGAATTGAATTGAATTGAATTGAACCTTTCAGAGCCTTCGACTGTATGTCGTGGTCTTTGTTAATTCATGTGACACTAATTAGGTCCTTTGTTCAAGTCATGATGTGGTTGTATAAAGGCAGATACATGTTATGTATGTTGAGAGAGTGACAAAGACACAGTGACAAAGTCACAAGTGAACACTCAGAACACACATGCGTGCACACAATATTTTTGTTGCTTTTATTCAGCTGGTTGCGTTCCCTATATGCTGCAGAACTAGTGTGTGTCAAACATTAATGCTTGAACTGATACACAGAGATACAGATTGAGAGACAAAAAAGTGCGTGTGTGTGTGTGTGTGAGAGAGAGAGCAAGAGGGGGGGAGAGTGAGGTGTAAAGTTCATGTCCTGAGGCAGTAACAGCTTTCTGATTGTGTTGTTCAGACTTACACATCTGCCCAAAGACCCCTCGGGTAGGTCAGAGAAAGGTAAAGCCTGAGTGTCCAAGAGTGTGTGTGTGTGTGTGTGTGTGTAGTGTATGTGACAGAGAGAGCGAGAGAGAGAGAGAGAGAAAGAAAGCGAGAGAACAAAAGCAATGAGTCACCACATACACATGTTTGCCCTGCTGTGCATTGGTGCCCAGTCCGGGAGCCCATATAGGGCTATTTATTCTAATCAAGCTGTGACATTTAGTTCCACACCAGCAGGGACCAGCGCCAATCTTTGTGCCGCGTGTAAGAACACACCCACACACATACCCACACATTTCCTCACCCTGCGCCCAAGACTTTTCTCAGTGGCAAACACAGTTGTCCTACCCTGAGGAGCAGACATTCACACCACTGGTATGGGCTTAGTCTTCACACACTTTAGAGTTGATCACAGCAACTAATAGACTCCAGACACATGTTAAGCGCCAGAAACATTTTAAATAAGTCCCCTGCTTGTCTGTCATTGAATTGTTTTGTCTAACTTGCTCTGACATCTTTTCTGTTCTCCATTGTTTTCTCTTTTATCTAATACTTGGGTCAAAAACCGAAGTATTAGATAAAATACAATTTTGACCTGATGATGGCGCTAGATTAAAGTCAGGGGATCACCAAAGTTATTACGATTCATCCTGTGGGGAACATGAATAGCTGGACCAAATTTCATAGAAATCCCTCCGATAGTTGTCAAGACATTTCAGATCTAAAATGTCAACCTCATGGTGGCGCAAAAGGAAAGTCAGGGGATCGCACAAAAGGCTTCATCCTCTGGGGACTGTGAATATCTGTACAAAATTCCACAACAATGCAATAGTTGTTGAGATATTTCAGTCTGGACCAAAGTGGTGGACGGAGTGACCGCCTGACATTGCCATCCATAGAGCCTCGCTGCTAGCGTGGCTACTAAAAACTAAAATATACACTTTCTTTGCATTTTCTTTTTAAAGTTTGTTCTGTGCTGAAAGTTGCCCCCCTTGTCCATTTGAATTACCCAATTAAAGTATGGTTTGAATTAAAGTGTCTTTTGACATCATGTTGAATGTATGAACTCAGTATATTCTAATCATTATAGCACTACATTATTGCATCACATTAATTTGAAATGAGTTTACAGACATGCGTTACACACATAGGTGATTTCTGTTTTATGTTGGATTTAATTTATTGGACAGGTCCATCACATTCGGACAGCTTTTAGACTTCATCATGCAGTTATCAGTTTTACAGCTTTTCCCGTGCTCTCTTTCTGTCCCTGACCACCCTCCTGTTTTTGCCACGGCTAAAATACTATCCAATTACATTCCTTTATCTCACTATACCCCACTCTCGTCTCCTGCATTGGGTGATAATAGAGGGATCCATCACACCATTAGCTGCAGGCGGTTTTATAAGCTCAGCAAAATGCTGCATAGAGAGAACTCAAATTATAGTCCGCTGCATTATACCTTAAAATACGCGTCGTGTTTGGGCCTGTGTGTGTATGCGTGTGTCTGTGTGAGTGATGATGATACCGCAAGTCATGCTCCCCCCTAATGACTGATGATGCATTTCCAAGAGGAGAGGAGAAAAATGGTGGCAGGTGGCGACATCTCTCACACCGCTGTCGTCCCCACTGTCTATCTTTCTGTCTGCCTCTCTCTGTGTTGTTTCATCTCTCCCCCTATCTATCTGTCTTTGCCCTTAAATTACGACTTGGCTTTTCATATTTTAGTGAGCGCATTTTTTTTCTTCACATGACACATTTCACTGTATATGGAGAAACCCTGCCTTTGGCTTTTTGTTTTCTTGAAATGACTTGATAGCATTTTTAGCAGCCAGGTTAGCTGTTATTTACATGAAAATTGTTCAGTTAAAGGCATTCAGATTTAATACAATTAGAAAAATTATATTTTATTGATGTTGCTGATTGAAAAATGCACTCTCATCTCAGCATCCTCAACAAGGAAGTCAGAGGTCAGAGTTGGCTACAGAATAACACTCCAATGCAGGCAGGGATTTAGGGATTGATCGTTGCTCAGGGCCAAGTACAGCCAAAGTATACCAAGTATACTAAGAGCTTAAATCTTGCCCAGTCGATAGCTGATCTCTTGAACAGTAGCCAGAACAGTGGATGCTCTGATCTCTGCCACTCTTGAGCATCTATCTTAGAGAAACAGTCTGCTAAAACGTGAAACCAAATGGGGTGCTACTTGCTTTTGCACATTTCAGTTTTTCATGTTAATGGTTGGCTGCATGCAGTTGATTTTTCTGTTTCTCCTCTCTTGTTTTATTTATTTATTTATTAGTTTGGCCAGGTCCATCCTTACACCACAGCTCATTTATTGTGAAGGAAGGGTCACCGTCTTATTTTGCTACTATTCCGATAACATTTTTGGGATTTGTCAACAACTGTTTTCTTGTTTTGGGCAAATCAAATCTTGCAGGCGGCCGTCAAATTTATATTAGGGCGACAACATGTGTGACAGAACTTCACGGAATGAGTGTGACAAAAAAGTCTCAAATGAGTGAATAAATATGCTTCTTGTTTTCAATGAACAACTTAGAGGATCTGAATGTTGCTCCGGTGTCTCTACTCTTCTTATCTTCTAATTACAACAAACTTTCTATGCATGTAGTACGAACAATAGTACACAATATATTGCCAAAGCATCTTGAATAAAACAAGGGTTTTACTATATGTTATGACAGTTTAACAGTTTACACAAAAGCCAAAAAGAAAACAATTATAGAAAATGTATTCACTATTCAATACTGATTTAACCTAGTGAGTGACAGTGATGAACATTTTTGACTGCATTGCACTAGTTTGTTTTTTTCTACGAGATGATATTTTTTAAATAGTCTTTGAGATTGTGGAACTAAGGGTATATATTCTTTATTTTGTCAAAATATGCATAACCAATTTCTGTATTTTGCGCAGAGAGATAGTGAGATTAAAATCTATAGTATCTTATCTATCTAATTCAAATGACAGCGCGGCCTCAGTCAAGCTTCCCTGGGTATTCATATTTGCTTCTGACATCCTGTTAGCTATAACCTGTCAAAAATGTTGTCAGCTTTCTGTCAGTGATGGTCATCAGGTATTCGGCCACTATGTACTCTGTTAAGGATCAAATCAAATTCCAACTTGATTTGAGATTTTGTTGTTTCTTTCCAATACGTCATTTACATTCCTTTCTGTTTTGAAGTGATGTGGTTAATCCAAATAATGTCCCTCTGCCTGTTATTCCAGCTGTGGATGTGAAGGCGGATAGATGGGCCATGTTTACTCCTGTAGGAGTCAGCAGCTGGTGACTCCATGTCAGTGGCAAGGAGACGGAGGCCTGCAGGGCCAACAGCAGCAGTGTGTGTGTGTGTGTGTGTGTGTGTGTGTGTGTGTGTGTGTGTGCGTGTGTATATCTGTGCACCCATGTGCTGAGGGGAATCGGGGGTGTTTGGTTCATTAAACATGCAAATGCATGCTTATCTTCCCCCAACACCAGATAGTGGTGAGAATAGATAAGAACCAACCAAACCATGCCAGAGAGACAGACAGAGAGAGAAAAACAGAGAGAGTGTGATAGAAAGAAACTGAGAGAGAAACACTGAGACAAAACACAGAGAGAGATAAAAAAAAATAAAAGACAGCAAGAAAGAGACTGATTCCAAAAAGCAAGGTGTGGAGAAAGAACAGAGGAAAGAGGGCGAGAGGCACAGAGAGACAGAAGAGAAATTAGCTTATTAATAAATGCTGTGGAAGGTAATGTTACCCCAGAGCTTATATAATAGGACACCTGATGGCTATTTGAACATGTGTGTTATCTGTTTTTCTTTATTTTTGACATCAATAGCCATAATGACAATATTTTGTTAGTGTGCAGTGGGTTTGTCTGTTTCTTTATACACGTCACTCACCCATTGCTTATTCATCAGAGAGCTCTGATCACATTTTAACAAAATGTGGAAATATGATGCATCTCACTGCTCCTTTTGGCATTTTCTAAATTGCGATGATTGGCCCAGGGGAGCGCTGTAATTACAGGTCAAAACAAGGTGATAAATATGTTACTGATTGGCTGTTGATGTGTTTATTGTTGACTTGTTAGTCAAAAAAACAATGTTTTTTCTTGCTAGTGCACATCTTCAATGCTGACGTGTTTGTGACTGATCCGTGCTGAAGGGGTTCCACTTTGTGCTGAAGTTACCCTGAACTCATTCCATAAAACTTTCAGTGCGTGTGCATCATTTAGTTTGGCACTCCTTTTGACTTTGGTGCTTATAATTATTCTGAGGGAGTGTGTGTGTGTGTGTGTGTGGGTGTGTGTGTCAGTGAAGGCAGTTATTAATATGTATTTATGTGGGATTATGGTCTCTGCTTTGCTGTCAATTCAACAGGAATGGCTAAAAAAAAAGTGTGTGTGTGCATTCATCCATACAGAGATGCCGAGATGTTATGTTGACCACGCACTCAAAAAGCTCGACAGGCTATTACGGTGCTTTTTAATATGCAGCGTTTGTGTGTGAGTGTGTGTCTGCGTGCAGGATCACGCGTGTGTGACGCCCTTCCCACCCGCCTGCGTGTCTGCCGCCTTGTAGGCATGTATTTTTCTGTGTTTGAGTGTGTGTGTGGTGACAGTGTGATCAGTGTTGGGGAGAAAAGGTTTCCATTTAACAGGATTAAAGTAAGCTGTTTTCAAAAAATGCCAACTGTAATTCACAACAGTTATGGTAAAAAACACAGTGATCACATTGGATATGCATTACAAAATAGGTGATTACTTGTAATGTTACACATGAATGTATAGTCAGTATATACCTCTGTTTGGATCAACAAAGAAGTATTCCAATGTAGTGTATTTCGGCCTACAATATTAAAAGCTAAGTAGTAACTGGAAACTCTATCTTCCTACCAGTTATGGAATTTCTGGAGTTTTATGGAATTTCAAGAGATATTATAAGTATAATATTGGGATGTGATACCTTTTCTTAGGATTCCCAGAAATATAAATATAACAGATAAGTAGATCATTTCACAGGAATATCATGTACAGCAATTACATGACTTCTCACATTCACTCTCTTATATAAAACCAACCTAGAAACAGGGAATAAAAAACATTTAAATGGATAGGAAGCACATGTGTTTGTTAAAGGGAATGAGACATGAGAGGTTTAATACTCCACTGACACTGATGCCTACAGCTTTTTGTTCAGGTAGGCTCAACCAACCGTCTCGTTTACATTCACTGGATATATTTAGATCCAATACTGCAGGTAATGTTATTAATGGTAATGTCCAGAGATGTGGAGAGACAGAGAGAGGAAAATGAGAGAGAAAGGGGATTTATTTAGGGGAAAAGGACAAGCTGGAAGCTTGAGCTGGAAGAAGAGGCAGTGATGAAGATATTTGTCCTAGTGAATGTACACATGACCATTAACATGCAGGACTTAGAAACATGGCTGCTTTCAAGTTCTTGTCCTCTTAGTGATGTCCTGAAAAGAGTCTGTGCTAGAGGGCCTCAGAAAACTCTGACTTTGCTCTGTATGTGTGTGTGTGTTTGTGTGTGTGTGTGTGTGTGTGTGTGTGTGTGTGTGTGTGTGTGTGTCTGTGTGTGTGTGAGAGAGAGAAAGACTGAGAGGGCAAGCAGGAGATAAAGAATATGAGTGAGTTTGTCCTCTTGAGACAACATGCCCTGAGGCCAAAGGAATCAATGCCTGCAGCAGTTTGAGAAGAAGATTTTATACTTCCCATAGTGCAGGCTATGCGGGTGATGTGTGTTTGTGTGTGTATGTGTGCCATTGACAGGTTGTTTTGGTGTCTATCTGCGTGCACACATCTGTGCCTGGCCTCTTGTTTTCCCAAACCCAAGTTCTTCACTTTTACTTTGTGAGCCTCACCAACACTTTGTCATTAATACGTACCGACAGTGTGAAGAGGACAAAAATCGACAGAAAACACAAAGTGTCTGTTTGGACTCCAAGCCTTTATTCTGCATCGTTACCTCTGGTGCCTACATGAATACTAAAGCCTTCAGCAGTATGAAAGCAAACAAAAAGACAGGATAAATGATTGATTGAATTCATTCATTGAAACATAAAGCAGTGCATGCACACATTCCCACAAAGACTTCACAGAGGATTTACATTAACACAGTAAACCTAGCAAGTTTATTTCCTGTGGGCCAGGGGATGGATGTGGGGGCAGAGTCCTCCCAAGAGCCATAACTGGATGCTGTAATTATACTTTTCATTGTGACTTTTATCACCTGCTCTGGATGCTCCCAAATCGATTTTTGTTTGCATTGTAACCCAATGAGTCAGACGGTATCCTGGGTGGTGAGAGTGACTCGATGATTTAAAACTGACATAATCTAGATGAATTCCTTTGGAGAGTCATAGTCTTCACGTTTCGACTTGTATGTGAGCAATGCAAGGAGTTGTAGAGCAGCAGGTTAAGTGTGAAATCCCATGTGAATGTACATTGTTGACATGTTATCTTTAGCATATGTCTATAATGCACATGTGCTTTGTATTTTAAAGTACTTTCTTACCGTAGGTACTGAGTTTTTACAACAATGGATATATTTTGTCTGAATGTAGACTTTTAACAACAGATTTCTGTGGTGCCTGTTAGTTTGCTTTGTGCCAGTTTCATTTGCCATGTCTACTTTTCCGTTTCTTCCTGGTCCTGTCTCCTTTTTGTATTTTTTATCTCCAGTCCTTTGAGACTTGCTCATGACAAATGGCCTTTTAAACTCGCACTTGCATGAAGTATTAAGAGACCTCACATTGAGTGGTTTCATGATCACATACATGACAAGTGCATTAATCCAGAGAAATCAACCAAAGCAATCATATTAAACATTATACATTGTCTAAAATGGCCTGTTCTGGTCTTACTGTGAAAATAATGTTTGCTTGTGTGCTTTTTATTATCTCTCCATGATGCCAGCTGTCTCATGGCTAGCTTTAATGTGCAATGGCTGGCGTCTGCTCTGAGGTTCTAGCCCTCAGGTACCTCCCCTGGCTATTTTCCTCACAAAAAGAGTCAATTTCTGTGCTGTCCTCTCTAGAGGAAATGAATCAAGATAAAAAGAAAGCAAAGAAAGTGACTTTAGTGTAAAAATGAGTACATTTTATATAGGAGAAGTCTATCTTTTTCCTTGTTTTGTTATGTACAGCAGGAATGCCCTAAAGTTTTTAAAATGGATGGCCAAAGCTTAATCATAATGAATGGGGGACAGGAAAGGAGTCTTGAGCACTAAAAAAAGAAGACATGAAGGCATCTTCTTCAAGAATACTCTGAGGCCTTGTTAATATGTCTTATAAAAAGCAAGCTCAGAATCACTAAATGTACACAGTGTATTGCATCAAATAGACCAAATCAGGAAATAGTTTCATGGAACGCGGAGGTGTTTGCATGGGGGTTCCTACTTTTGGCATACCCAGTTAACGTGATATTTTACTGTTTTGAAACATGTTGGAAGGTGTTACTCTATCATGTACACCTGCTGCGCGGAAGGTGAGGAACTATATAATTAGCACATTTATTGTCTTCAGGTACCACTGTCATTACCACATTCTTTCTTATTAATTTCTTCCCTTTCAATGTGAGGAATTTGCAAAGAGAAAAAGATGACTTCTTTGTAAGGTAAATAACATCAACTATGTGTAATTTTCCTTGTTTGAAATGTAGAGGCACATTTATTCATTTAGTGTTGTCACCATGAAAGTGAGACGAGGACTGAATATAAATCTTCACCCTTAATGAAACATCACAATCAAAACAACAAAACAGCCAAACACTGATTTTGCTGCAATCAATATACTGCAGAGCAAGCTGTAGGCCTGTTATTTACCTGCAGCTGTTGTAACAACTGTGTGTTTGCTTCCATTCTTTCATGCATGCAGAAAATCTTTTCTGCTCTCACACTTAATGGACAGAATTATAGAAATTAGATTTAATTTCTGGTTAAAGAATGAATGTAAAATCAATGGAAGGGCATGCTTTCTGTATTTGTGTGGTGTGTGTGTGTGTGTGTGTGTGTGTGTTCACAGATAAAACCAGAGGAATGAAAAATGAATGAACAAACAGGAAATTACCAAAAAATAACCTGCACGCTGTCATATTTTCCCATACAAGCTTTGTATACTATTACCCAATCGCTTAATCAAATCTTAACATCTTTTTTGTGTCTCTGTTTTTTCAAGATGTTAGCAGATGTTGACTTTTACACATTTGGCGCCTATTGACAACATCCTGCAACATGATACGAATGAACAACTTTGCAATGCTAGCAGGAGAAAAGAGAGACAGTAAAATCACTCGCAAGTTAGCTGCACCCTGCAAGCCAGATGGCCTTTGCGTGTGTGTGTGTGTGTGTGTGTGTGTGTGTGTGTGTGTGTGTGTGTGCTCTAGGTCTTAGATGGATGCTGTTGAGTTATTGCGGACCAGACATGGTGATATATTGTGATAGCCGGACCAGCCAGCTCCTCTCCTACCAGTTAATTACAACCTCAGCCCCAGGGCCCCACTGCATGTCACATCACATCATTCTCGTCAATCAGTCACACATACACATACATTCCCACATACTGCATGTATGAATTCTTGTAGGCTATGTGGACAGCCTAATCGTCTTACACACCTACACCTATACACCTACACCATGTTATTTGTGTACAGAGCATAAACACCATTCATTTTCACTGTAAAGAGGCCATGTCACCCTCTTGTGGATCATTAGCTGTCTATAGCATTAATTACAGTAGAGGAATGTGAAAGTGATTAGTGATAGATCCAGCAAGGCATTAGTATACAGTATATGACCACGTTATTGTTTTCAGGCACAACTTGTCTGACTATGTGGGAAAGGGTTGAATGAGAATTGTTCAAAGAAAATGATTAAAAGCATCCCACAAGCTTGATATTGGGAGGAGTACAATGTGTCCACTTACAGCTTCTTTAAATTCAAACAAATGGCGCATTGAGAGAATGAATCAGCCAAAGTATTGTTAAAGTAGTAGTTGAAATAAAAATGAATGTTGGCCTGCAGAGTTGTGCTAAGTGACCAGAAGAAAGTCTAAGATCAAGCTTAGTACCAAACAAAGATGCAAGGCTCCCTGTGCTGTGTAACAAGATTAGTGTCCGTTCCAGTGTAAATAACTAGGCAAGAGGCAAAAATGAAGAGGCTTCTTGTAGATTTGTTTGTTCATTATGCTGACCTTTTACAAGTTTACGCAGCTTTAGTTTCATCAAACACTTTCTTGGCTATCATGTGCTCCTGTTTCCTCTGATCTGACTTGTTGAATATTGTGCTTCATTTGAATTAAGTCTTATAATGTTCTCTGTGTGTGCTTGTGTTTTTATGTAATAACAATCCCACTCTTCAAGTGGTCTTTCCTGAATCATGAATATTGACAGTATGAAGCTCATGTTGAGCCATTATGCTGATCACACAGTCAAGCAGCGACAGTTCCTACGTGGTGTAAGATTACAAGTGTGTGTGTGTGTGTGTGTGTGTGTAGGTGTGTGTGTGTGTGCGTGTGTGTGTGTTTGAAGCCACAGAGTATTGGTAATTGGTTTCATGGGGGCCTCAAAGAGAGAGACAGTGTAAGCCAAATAACATCTCCCCCCTTGCATGCTCACACACATACTGTACACACTCACACACACACACACACACACACACACACATACACACACACTAATATATCCCTCCACTGGAGTGGAAGCTGCTGAGAGTGACTCTGTGACTCCCACTAAATCATTGGTTAGATTATCCTCCGGGGGGCGAGTGATTTAGACCGTCAACTGCTTCAGTCCCCAAAGCTCTGAGATGTCCTATCCACACATGACATCACACTACTGCCCTTGAGTGTGAGTCTGTGTGTGTCTGTGTCATATTGACATATGTGTATGGGTTTCACAGTGCCTGATGGGCTGCAGGAGATTACAATTTATTTAGCAGACAAGATACAGATGGTGGAGGGATTTTGCTTGTTGTCTAAAAGAAATATGACTCTGGCAATCACATGTTCGCACATATAAATGGATACACTCTAAGAACTTTAAAAACCTCCTTCCACTCATCTGAAGAAACAAATTTGTGTAGATGTGAATGGGAGGAGAAAAGTGTGGAATTGCCAAAATATAAAAGCTGTTTCACTGGGAAGCTGAGTTATGAAATTGTTCTATCACTTCATGAAAATGATATGTCAAACAGAAGTGGCAGACAAATGGCACATTTCCCCTCAAATCAACCCATTTCTTCTGACAACATGAAATGTTGTCACAACACAACAGAGAATTTAAAGGGAAACATTGGAAAATATGATGGGAAACAATCTCAGCATCAGTCGCTGATTCACTAGTTTAGTTTTAGTTTCTGATGATTGACTGCACACTGTCCAGACCTCCGTTGGTGCCAATGACAGTTCTACATGTAGAATCAATCATCAGTGACTCCCACTGGGTGAGGCCAAACATTATCTCTCTACTGTGAGCCAGCAACACAGTTGACAAATTATGATTGCTGCTCTGGCCAAATGTTTTTACCTTTGGTCTCTGTAATCTGTGTTAATCCCGTGCTGTTTGTCTAATAATCATCACTGTCAGTAATACAGTGGTGTGTGAGCATGCTTATTGGGGTTGACGTCAGCTAGAGTTTTAGTATTTGTCCTTTCATCCGCACAACCACCGCTGGAAACATTTGAAAATGTATTTTCTGTGGAAATACAGTCATGGAAAAAGAAAGTACACCCTCCTTCAATTCACTGTTTTTATTTATACGGGCCTACTTCTATAAACAAAACAGTTACCTCAGGTGATAACAAAAAAACACAACAGATTTCAATCAAACAGTCATTGTTTCCCAAAAGTAAACCAACATTCAGAAACCAGGTGGGAAAAAATAAGTACACCCTTCCTACTTCCACAATCATTAAAAGAATAATTAGCAGCCAGGTGTTACTAATCAAATGCACAAGATTACTTAATCATCAAGAAGTGTGACTACCTCTATAAAAGCAAAACTTTTGGCAGTTTGGTGTTCTGGAGCACTCTGGTGTGTGTCTGCATCATGCCAAGAAAAAAGGACAGCCATGACCTCAGAGAAGCAATTGTTGCTGCTCATCAATCTGGGAAGGGTTATAAGGCCATCTCCAAACAATTTGGAATTCACCATTCAACAGTGAGAAGGATTGTTTACAAATGGAGAGCCTTCAAGACAGTTGCCAATCTTCCCAGGAGTGGGCGTCCCAGCAAATTCTGTCCAAGGTCAGACCGTTTAATGGTCAGACATTTAAAGCAAAACCCAAGAGCTACATCACGTGACCTAAGCACTTTACATATTTATGTTCATGACAGCACAATTAGAAAAAGACTGAATAAGTATGGCTTTCATGGAAGGGTGGCTAGGAAAAAGCCCCTTCTCTCCAAAAAGAATATGGCAGCACGACTTAAGTTTGTAAAATTGCATTTGAACAAACCACAAAAGTTCTGGAACAATATTCTTTGGACTGATGAGACCAAAGTGGAGATGTGGTGGTCATCATGCACAGCGCCATGTTTGGCGAAAACCAAACACAGCGTATCACCACAAACACCTCATACTGACTGTCAAGCATGGTGGTGGAGGGGTGATGATTTGGGCTTGTTTTGCAGCAACAGGACCTGGTAAACTTGCACTCATAGAGACAACAATGAACTCCACTTTATAACACAATATTCTTGAGACAAATGTGAGGCCATCTGTCCAGCAGCTTAAGCTGGGCTGACATTGGGTCATGCAACAGGACAATGATCCCAAGCACACCAGCAAATCGACATCTGAATGGCTAAAGAAGAAAAAAATCAAGGTGTTGGAATGGCCAAGTCAAAGTCCAGACCTCAACCCCATTGAGATGCTGTGGTGGGAACTTAAGAGAGCTGTGCATAAACTAATGCCCTAACACATCAATGAACTGAAGCAATGTTGTAAAGAAGAGTGGGCCAAAATTTGTCCAAAACGATGTGAGAGACTGATAAACTCCTACAGAAAACGTTTACTTCAAGTTATTGTTGCTAAAGGTGGTTCTACATGTTACTGAATTATAGGATGTACTTATTTTTTCTCACCTGGTTTCTGAATGTTGGTTTACTTTTGGGAAACAATGACTACATATTGAAATCTGTTGTGTTTTTTTGTTGTCACCTGAGGTTATTTTTTTGTTTATAGAAGTTGGTGAGGACCACACAAATGTTATTTAGGCCCTGATAAATAAAAACATTGAATTGAAGGAGGGTGTACTTTCTTTTTCCCATGACTGTACAGTTCTTTAATAATACTACCTCTAATAATACCTCTGGAAACTCTATAAACTGTCTTAAAACCTGTGATTTGTATTGCAGCCACTGTGCAATAGAAGCACTGTTGATTTGTTGTCTGGGAGCTGACTGTTTTTCGGAATTTAGTTGAGTTTTTGTGGGCCAGCAGTGTGCTGATACATCATCTGTCCTTTTGACTTTAATTTGCTGGTGTACTTAGCAGCCTGTGGTATTATTATTCATATGTTAATTTGTATTGTTATGCTAATATTACGGCTACTTTGTCACATGCGATTATGGTTCAGTCAAGGAAGCTTTAATGGAGCCAACAGTGCATGTCCTTCAATTAATAAAGCTGATGGTTTTGTTAAAATGTTCTTTTTGTTTTACATCACTTTGTAGCAGTTGAAAAAATGCATACAATGTAGTAGACAAATAGAAAATTCAAAACGTGTTAAACAAGGCAAGGTATGAAAGGCAAGCCTATTCCATAGTGCAAGGTAAAGTATATGAGAAAGAAGGGCTTTCAGGTAGAGGGGTATATACAGTATGTGTGTGTGTGTGTGTGTGTGTGTGTGTGTGTACGTGTATGCAAGACCAGTGCAAGTGAATCTACACTGACCTTGAGAATCCACTAGCAAATACTAAGCACAGTGTTGGGTTGTTACTTAATCACCAATATATTTCTTTGATCCTTTGATATAGCCATTGTCTCAATATACAGTATCAAAGGTAAAGAAAACTCTGGTTTATTAATGAGGATCAAGCAAATCTCATTATTTGTAGTTGACTAGTATGCCAGAATTTACTTTCTGCATCTGTCGCTCAATAATGAGTCAACATTAAAACTTTTATTCTATTGTTCAATAATCTACCAAAAATAAAACTTTTATTCTAACATTTCATAATGTGTGTGCAGTAGAGCTTTTAATCTCTAGTTCAATAACATGTCATAACAGTCTTGCTGCAGTAAGCCTTGTTAGATGAGTATAAATATTAGACAGTCCCTATCTGTGTGGAGTACAATAATACAGGGCACACCCAGTGTCAGGCCAGCCGTCCCTGGTGAATTATGCATGGAGGTATTCTGTTATTATGTGCCGGTGCAAAACGGCGATAGCCCACCTATCATAATAACTATAATAGCTTGGTGATTTAGACACACACAGCAGCTGTTCCTGAGCTGAAATAGTGCAACCAGCAGGTGCTGATCACAGTGGAAAACCCACATTTTGTGCATGTGTATACACACACACACACACACACACACACACACACACGCTGGAATTGTTTAGATGTTGTGAACAATAATGACAAATTATCCCTTTTTGAAAATAACCAAGAAGTCCTCTGTGGAGGACACTCACTGAATGAGCAGTCCTCCTGCAGGATGTACAGTATTCATCCAATCTTTGTTTGGCAGATATGAGTCAGGATTTCCATTATCTTTTTGGCAATGTTTTAAAAATAATTAATTAATTCTGGCGTGCTCTATAAACATTAAACTTAAAACGTTATATTCCTTTGTTCTATAAAAATGTTCAGAAACACTAGAGCTTTATATTGTGTGTGTATACAGTACATGTGCCTGCAGTTGCAGTGATGACTTATAGCATAGAGCAGTGTGTAACTGCTTCTTTATTGTTTATGCTGCCCTTTTTTATTGTTTTCTGTTTCTACAGACACACACACAGGTATAAATGCACATATACAGATCTACATATAAACACGAAATACTGACACACACATGCACATATTTAAATTACATGCAGACACACAAATGCTTGTAGGCTAAACATCTGCATGTGAGTGTGTAGGACTTGAGAGGAACTGAGTGGGAGAGGAGAAAGTAGCAGAGTTGAAATATCTCTTAGACTTGTCAATACCATGGTGCATTGTTTTCTTTGTTTTTTTAGTAGGAATAGGGGTTTTTGTTGCAGCTGTCAGTAGTCAGGCATTAGAAGTCATTTCAGTGAACACTCTGACTAGACAATTCTCTTCCAGCCTGACTGTTGAACTGTCATTCAGCTGTCATATCCACAAAAGTTTGTCCTCAGCCTTGTTGTGAGCACAATAGACTGCTTTCTGAATAGAGTATCAGAGAGCACACACACGGGTATGTACATACACACACGCACATGCACACAAACACACACACACACACACATACAAAGACACACACATATATATATATAGTGAAAGTACACATGCCATACATACATCCACATAAACAAAAACACATTTTGCCTTTCAGCCTCAATGTTTTGACATATTTTTGTGTTAGTCTGAGTCTTGTGTGATGTAGTTTTGTGTTGATTTCATTCTTTTCTTTCACATTTCGCCCACTCCCAACACAAAGGCAATTTCAAATCTCTACCTCTCTCACATGCACACACACACACACACACACACACACACACACACACACTCCCCACCCCCACATCCTGTGCAGAGCATAAAAGCCCACTCCTCTGCCTTGATTGACAGATCACCGTTACGGTGTCACACTGTCATGCTGATGATGATGAAACACTGTTGTTATGACAACCACCAGTGGGTAGTGTATGTATCCATACAACAAACAGATCTACGAAAAAGACTGAGTGGTTCCCAAACCAGTTCTGTGCCTAAAAGTGAGTTGGCACAATTGTGCCTAACATTACCTCGCATTTTTCTCCCTGGAAAGAATCAGCTATGTCATATGGAAGCTCATAAAAGTTTCACACCACCTCAGTGTATATGAGGCTCTGGTTCGGCACTGCCCAATAAGTCAGTTATTTGTCTTCAGACTACCCTTCAGTCTAGATTTGAAGATATTCTCAGGTCAGTGGAAGTCTATGCATTTCCTACACAGCTGAGTGACTAGGGAAACCTGGTCGAAGTGTGAATGCTCAACAAGATTTTTGATTGGTTGTTTGTGAACAGTCGGCTTGTGAACCCTACTGGACACATTTCACAAATAAGGATTCTGCTAAGCAAATGCAAATTAGATGAGAAGTTGATTACAGCCAGTCAATGCTTCTCAGTGCTTTCAAGTTTATGTGAAAGAATAAGATTTCTAAAACGTAATGTAGAGCAGAACTGTATCCATCATTGAGGTTTATGGTAAGCTATTTTATACTACTTACTTATTGCATGTCACTAGCATCTGTATGTCACATAAATGTATGGAAGTTAATATAAAAATGTATGTACATCTCTTGCACTGCCCACAGTTTGTCAGCACTGAAATGATCTATCAGTCAAGTTGTTTGCAGTGTGAACCTGCGATAAATGAGGGGAATGCGATAAAAAACATTTTTTAGGCTAGAAAAATAATGTTTACCAATCAGTGCACATACTGTTACATGATTTTTTAAATCAGTTTTAATAAAAAAACTTTGAAGCTGAAATGCTGATATGTTGAATAATTATTCAACCCATGTGCAGTTCTCAAATGTCTGCATCCAAATGCTTTGAATGTCCTTGAGATGTCTCTTAGCATTTTATTTTTACTGTCAGTCATAAAGCACAAGTATATCAGCAGAATTTCAAACGCTTAATGCATATCCAAATAGTCAGTATACTAATACATGATTGATTTAATCATTTTGTTCTGTACACCAAGACTTAGGTTTGTAATCTCTAAGTCACCATCTATTGAACAAACATGGAACTGAACAAGTGCACAACCCTCCCAGGAATCTACAAATAAAGGCATAGAGACTCTCAGGTATAATGTTTATATCTGCTTTGTGTAAGAAAATGCAGTTTTTAGCAGTTTTAGTAATTTTCGTGATTCATCTAAATGCAACATGGGGAAAGTGCACTAGTTTATTGGTGCTGTTCTTCACTACTCATCTAAAATGTGGTAATGAAGGAAGCACATCAACATTTCATTTGTTCTAACAAGCCTCGTGCCAACTTCCTATCTGAAAGCCATATACAGTATATATATATTATTAAAGGGGGAGATGCAATAATTGAACCTCATTCCAAGCAAATTAGTAGGTTTATAGCTTAATGAAAAAGGCCTATTAAATAGACTGGACTGCTTTGTAATGACCATCTCCCCCTTGTTTGGCTTGAATAGTTCTCTATCATTAAGGTTTACTTCAACCCTGATGAACTGCAGTCACTCTGACAACTGATATTTTACAAAGGTTGGAAAACAGGTTGGTGTAGTTAGGAGGGGGATCACCCCTAAGCTGGAGAACTTGGGTTCAAGCTGCCACCTCCACAGCCATCCATCCTGCTTGTTCAGCTCTCCTTGAACAAGACACTGAATCCCTCCCAGGCCCCAGCTCTGCTACAGCACAGCACCATCTGACCTCTTTGCACTCAAAGATGAATGAATATCCTCGTGGAGATCAAGTAGCACTATTTCAGTTCCTACTTCTCTAACTTCTTACTTGTTCTTGATGCTCATACTGACAGCATCTCTATGTGTAGGATATTTACACCATCATCATTCATCATCTTTTTACATCAGTATTGTGATGGCATTAGTTTTGTTTCTTTTCTATCCCTCTCCGCAGGGTGTTACTAGTGTGTTTGCTGTATTAAATTAGACATGTTGTTGCAGGCTCATTGTCACTTTCTGTCAAAGGGATCACAGTTCTTTCCTACCTATCTTATACTTGCTAGGTAATTGCTGGAAATTGAAATTACTTTACATTCCTTGTTCCACAATAAAAACACACAGATATTGAAATATGGATTCATGCCTGTTAAGATGGATACTATTCAGAAAAAACAGGATATGTTTAGGGCAATTTCTTGCTGAGGCATCAGTAAACGTCAGACGAGGCATTATGGTCTATTAGGCTCCTGTTTTAACGCTCACAATAATAAAATAGCCCAGGACTGCACGCCAAGCCTGCCATTTATTCCACTCTCCAACTCAACTGGATAGCAATTATCAAAGACGTAAAGCGCTTTCACTTCAAAGTTTGTGTGAATTTGACACCTTGTGGGTGTTTTTTGTTTTTTATCTGTGTGTATCCGTGTTTGTGTATAAATGTTTGTGCACATACTGTTTGTCTATGTGTGCACATATAAGTAACCGAAAGACCACTCAAATTTGCTCTGTGCAGAATTTGCAGCTGAATGCCTTACCTGTAGAATGTGTGCAGGTGTGTATATTCTTGTGTTATGTGAGAGCAAACTGTGGATATGTGCTCGCGTGCTGGGCGTAAATACACATCCACACATCCACACTGACAGCCTTATCAGGACGGGCTAGTGTTCTTAAGTGCCGCTATCTGTGAAAGGAGGCAGCTGGAGGATTTGAGCAGAACCTTGTGTGGCAGTGTGTAACTCCTTCAGAGTAATGCTCTCCAAGCTGCGGACTAATGACTCATGAAGGATGTGGCTGCTGGGAGTCCTGTCTGGATGGTTACATGCTACCTTAAACACATTAACAGCATGCTTTTTATTCATTTACCTGCTTTTTATTGGTGTACTAAAAATTCAGAACTGCACTGTCACTTTCATACACATTTCTTTAAGCAAAATCTCTCCAGTACAAGATTAGTACTACACTTAGAGGAACAATATTAAGTGCACACACACACACACACACACACACACACACACACACACACACACACACACACACATTATTACTCTCTACTGTATCTTAAGGCATTTAAATTGGTCTCTATTCTGTAAACTTCCATCACCACAAGGCTACCATGCCACCAGAAAGTTAGCTGTCTTAGTCTTATTTTTGAATGCATTAGTTATACTTTAAGTACTTGAGTCTTCCCATTCTCATGAGACATAAACACACAAATTGGGACCATAGGAGAAAACCATATTTTTCTTCCAGGCTATATGTTCGTGAATGCTAAGTAGAATGTGTGGGAACGCGTGCTTGTGGATTTCATTGGGAACGGTAGAGGACGCTGTCTGTTGATTTAAGCTGTGTGGCGGTTGAGAGTGGAGTAGTGAATTTAAAATGTCTCTTTGATACAGGTTCAGTGTTAAAAGAGAGGCACTGCCTCGCCGGTGTTGTGGCATTGCAGGCGAGAGTGTGCAATGTTGTGGAATAATGCTGTGCGTATTAAATCCCTCTCTCCTGTCTATCAGCTCTCTGAGTGTCTCATGCAAAGTTTTCTTTCTCTCTCCCACGTCTCTCTCTCTCTCTTTCTAATCAAGAAAACTTTAACACAGTGACGCAATGTTTGCTACTGTTACCCTGTTGTATTTCCTGCAGGCATATGAATGCACAGTTCCTCCACTACCTGGTTATCATTCTTCTTTGGGGGTGTCTTTGTTGGTGTGTTTATGTGTGTGAGTGTGTGTGTGTATGTGTGTGTGTATGTGTGTGTGTGTGTGTGTGTGTGTGTGTGTGTATAATGCCGGTGCAAGTCTGGCAAAAGACATCAGTGATACAGCAAATCCAGAGTACACCTGACATGATGAAGTATTTCCTGCAGCATGGTATAAAAATGCAGCGTTTCTCAATGCCTAAATCATGGTATACTGTCCCAGAATCAGCTGTTCATAAAACAAGTATAAAACGGTAAATGACACTTAAGCAGTCTAAATCACCTGAAGATAACAGTGGTTTTTGCTTTCAACATATTTTGGTTCCTTTTCTTACTCATATAACAAGAATCAGAAGCACAGGATATAAACTGGAATCAAAAAGCAGAATCAAACCAAAAAACAGCTGAACAGTTCCATACCCTATCTTTATAAGAGCATAATCCTAATTCATATTCAGACAGTCAAACAAATCCACAAAAGGAAGCTACGCAAGTGCAGCCACATTTTTATAATATTCACCACTGAGAAGCAACTGGGGATTAATTGTCTTATTTTAATTTTCTCTGCGGGTCCAAGCCTTTGAACCAACGACCTTTTGGCCACAACTCTGCGTTTCTATCCTTCGGGCAGTTGATGCCCCAGCAATTCATTTTTATTGCACCATTTTTGGTCTCAAAAATTACTGAAATACAAGGAAACATGCAGAGTGCTAATCAAGTGATACAGTTTAGAGAAAGTGGGTGGGCAGCTGAAAAGATTAAATCATAAATGTCTATGTAAAAATCATTAGTTTTTAAAACAGTTACAGTATTCTAAAAAAGTAAAAGTACTATACAGCCAGTTGCTTAATTCACGTGGATTTACCCATTGAACCTTTTCTCTCACATTGCTGTGATTTGATGATTAGGTGATTAAATTTCTGCATTCATGCTCGTCTCCTCTTTAGTGCTGCACTAGTGCGTCACAATGATTAGCAGTAACATAATAATTATTTTCAACAAAAAAAAAAAGCAGGACAAGCTGCATCTGGAGGGCAAGAAAGCAGAAACCATGCAGATGTAGTCAAAAATGTCGGACACACAAAACTATTGGCTGTAGGGTAAAAGTTAATATTGCGATTTGATAAAGTAGGAAGCTGCAGTCTTACTTTCTTTATTTCTGTCTTTCTTTTATTAAATTCTTTGATAAAGGTCATGAGATTGGGTCTTGAATGGTGCAACCATAAAGTCAGTTCAACAATATTCAGCAGAGAGAAAGAAAACACACAGGGCAAACATTCCCAACCACCGTCTGTCACAGTATTACAGTTCACATTTACTGTAATTTTAATACTAAACAGTTGCTGTTAATGTGAAACATAAATGAAAAATGTTTTTGCCCTCTGACTGCTTTTAAAAGCATCGAGCCCTGTTAGTCTGTAGGCTCTGTAATGGTCTCAATAAGTTTTACTAAATAAATGGATAAGTTTAGGTTACAGATGGTTATGGTTTGGTTTGAACCATGATCATGGTGTGCCGGTGTCTGCAGTCAAACTAAAAAATGTACACCTGAAGTGAGATGTCAGCGGCTCGTAAGCGCTACTGAAGCATCCATCCGTTCAGCCCACACCAACTCCGACCTCTGGTATGGTCGTCACACTTCGGAACCTGTCTGTAGCACAGGACAGCTGGTTCTGCAAGGACAGCAGCCGGCCAAACTGTCTAACAGGCTGACTGATATAAGAAATTCATTGAACAAAAATTATTCTTCAAGTAGGTTCACGTAACAAAGTTAACTCCTTAAAGTCCTTTGCAACCTCTTCCCTTGCCTTGCTCCATGGCAGAGTATTAACCACTGCATGCATTATAAGACTCTGATGCTCAAGAAATAGGCTACTGTGTTTAAAATGAAAGCTTATTCCACCTATGAAAGCTATTGAGAAAATGCCTATCTCCTGAAAACCATTGCCATCTCAGCCAACCAGACAAATAGACAGATAAACTCATGTAAATGTATTCACTCATTCTCATATACCTCAACAAACATGTACACACATGAAGGCACTCAAGCACTTTAGACACACATTGTACAATGACACCCAAGGTGCACAAGCACACACACTGACAGACATTCAATTAGAAAGTCGGGTATGTGGAATACCAAACAGTCTGAATGGGACAAACGCAACTAGCCCAGACAGCCAGTCTAATGGTGTAGATGAAGTCAAATGAAAGAGTCTATATGTATCAGTTAGTCTGTCCGTGTCTGCATTGATCACTCAGCAGGCGGCTCAATACTCGTCTCTAACTTTCTCTTTCTGCCTGTCTGTTTCCTTCTGCCTCGCTTTGTCTTTTTCTCTCTGTTCAGCCCCCCATCAATTACCGATCAATTGACAGTCATCAAGAGAATGGAAAAGAAGTCTTTGCGTGTGTGAATGTGTGCGTGTCCACGTGTAGTTGTGCATGTGTCTACAACACTATTCATTTGAGAATAAAAGGACTGTTACCTGAGTGCTCAGGTTCTGTAAAATGTTACAGTTTTGTAAATAATTGGCGGGGGCTGACTAACAACTGAAATGACATTTAGGAGGGAGTTTCACTTAGTTATTTATTTATTTTTATCATACTTTTACTTTATTTTGTTATTTTGTTTTTTCACAAATCAGCAGAATAGAACATGAAGAAATGTAGGTCATTTGCAGGTCCTTTCAGTACAGTATACTGTAGTTGGCAGTTGCATTGAACATTGTGAATGTTTCATTTTGGAATGACACTCTCTATTCAGTGCAAATAAACAGTTAGTTCAAGGTAGTAACTGAATGTCTCCTGTACATATAAATAAGAATCTGAGGGTAACTGAATCATGTCTCAATGGTTTATCTTCTCTTTAATATTTTTTACGTGTCCTTATATTTTGTAAAGCACTTTGGAAGCTCTATTATAATATGCCTTTGATTTAAAAATGTTGCTGCTATTCTGCAACTTTCTTTTATGTTATTGTTGTTGTTCTTTTTATTAGTCTTATTATTAACTACATCCTTCTTTTGCAGTTCGACAGATGAGCAGTTTCGCTGGAACGCTCAAGGTAAAGTTTACCATGACTGTTTGTACAAACATGCACACACTGCTCAGCCATGCATGTAAAGGCATTGTTGCATGAACTGACTCCTCAAACCTGGTCATTGTTGTTTTTAAAGGGTTTTTAACTCAAAACCTTACTACCACTGACAAAATCTTCAGGCTTGTGTCTGCAACACATCTTGAGTTGAAGGATTAGATTTATTACCCCGACACCAACAAGGTCTGTTCCGCCTGGTGTCTGATTGACATACTAGGAAAATTGTGTGTCAAGGAACATTTGAAATTTATACCAGCACCCTGGTAATGTATGGGCAGAAGCACCCACCCACATACCTGATGGATTAAAAGATGACTGCAAACTCACACAAATGCACACACACTCACAAAGAGACACTCAAATACGTATCAGAATGTCTAAGTGGTTCCAGACCAAGGCCACTATTGGTTTTGACCGTCAGTGTTAATCTGCATGTGTGTGTGTGTGTGTGTGTGTGTGTGTGTATAATGCCAGTGCAAGTCTGGCAAAAGACATCAGTGATACAGCAAATCCAGAGTACACCTGACATGATGAAGTATTTCCTGCAGCATGGTATAAAAATGCAGTGTTTCTCAATTCCTAAATCATGGTATACTGTCCCAGAATCAGCTGTTCATAAAACAAGTATAAAACGGTAAATGACACTTAAGCAGTCTAAATCACCTGAAGATAAAGGTGGTTTTTGCTTTCAACATATTTTGGTTCCTTTTCTTACTCATATAACAAGAATCAGAAGCACAGGATATAAACTGGAATCAAAAAGCAGAATCAAACCAAAAAACAGCTGAACAGTTCCATACCCTATCTTTAAAAGAGCACCTATGACTGGCCCATGATAGAGAACTTGCTATCCCACAGCGGAAAAGCACTGGTCAGCCTTATGAGTATTTATTGTAACCTTTTTCTGTCAAGATGTGCTGAGCATAATCCTAATTCATATTCAATTCAAAATACGTATCAGAATGTCTAAGTGGTTCCAGACCAAGGCCACTATTGGTTTTGACCGTCAGTGTTAATCTGCATGTGTAAAGACCACAAGCATACACCCTTTGCCTGTTTTTCTCACTCTGCTGCTTACAAACACGGTAATTCCCAAATGTACTTACACACACTTAAGATTGAATCGACTGCTCTTTTTGAACAACTTAATTTCCATTCAGGCAGCTCCCAGGGCAGACTTATCAGGGTCCTTTCCAGCATATAATCAAAATGTCCTACAGCTCATAACCAAGTCGTAATGTGTAGGGTTTTACGGACTGTGAGAGTAGATGATTGAGGTAACAGCCGAGAGAGATCTCATTCATCTCTCTGCCTCCTTCCTTCTCTCCCTTTCCGCTCCATCTCTCTTTTTCTTTGTGTCTTTCCGTGTCTCTCATCCTCTTTTCTCCTTCACAGCAGATGGACAAAAGGATATCGAGGATGAGTTGACCACAGGTTTGGAGTTGGTGGATTCCTGCATTCGTTCCCTCCAGGAATCAGGAATACTTGACAGTGGAGAACGTAAGTGTACTTATCAGCATCATTGTGTGTGTGTGTGTTTGGGGAGGGCAAGGGGGTTGCAACCTAATAATATAAAGTATCTATTTAAATTCCAATTATTTTAATCCATTTCACGCTATTGACCTGACTCAGACAAAAGCACCCAAACAAAATACAATTTCAGTTTAAGAGCATAAAGGTACAAACAAAATTTAATTTGAGTTTCTAATTTTTATGTTTATTCACATTTGTCCTTATAGGATTTCATTCTTAGATGGGAAATGAGTTGTTTTCAGAACTTTGTTAACACATGACAGATCCAAATCAAGGTCTGCTTAACTCTAGCAGGCACTTCAGCGAGTGTAAACAAACCTGTTACTGCTTCAACCGGGATAACAATCTCATTTTTAATTGTCACGCACAGTCGCTCCTTTAGAAGAGTGACTGTGGGGGAAAGAATATCCAGGCAATCTTAATAAAAACTACACCTGTGGTTGGTTTAAATACCGAAAGATTATGATGTGTTTTGTTTGCTAATTATTTTTGTTTTCCTGAAAGGAAAGAAGAAAATGTACTCTTATTAGTCCCTTCGGTTATTAGATATCTGGCAATGTGCAGCAATTCCCTGTGTTAATATTGAGTTCTCACTCAGATTTCATTTCCACTTACAGTAAGCAAGTTGAGTCGGGGGAGAATGTTGCTCCTGATTAGACATTAAGTATATAGTTAGATAAAGTAAGTAGAGTATTTGAAAATGTGAATATATTCTCTACACACAAAATGTTAGAGAAATGCATTTTCTCACCGGGTAAGAATACAGCTGTGGTTTGGCACTAAAAGGTTAGCATAGTTGATTAATAAATACAACTGACCCCAAAACCAACCAACCATTTTAAGGCCTAATTCATAACTAGAAGTGTTCTTCTATGACCAGTTAATGTCATTACTCTTTTGATAGACAGATAACAGCCAGCCAGGTAACACATACACAGACAAACACACAATCCTGTAGGCCTTGTATTCTGATAAACAAATTCAAACAATGATTGAGAGGCGGCCTGTGTATGAGGTCCCACTAAATGTGCTTGGCCATTGGTCATTGGTTTTGGATCACTGCATTCCCATTTCCCATATTGTCTGCTGACCTTTTTGATAGTTGATATTGCTGTAATGGATGGCATTTTAAGAACTTGCACTGTACATGTTGCTCAGCGCATTTCTACGTGAAGAGTTTACTCACATATTATACCATAGGTTTTACCATGTGTCATTGCTTAGCTTAGAATGGGCTGGCCAGTGTGGAGCACCTATGTAATATATGTGCATGCACACACAAACACAGAGTTATACACTGTATAGCACATGCATCTGCTTATATAGTGCGTACAGATTATGAGTTGTGTATGTAGGATAGCACAAAAGCTGGACAGGATAGATCTTAGAAAGCTGTTGCTGGTCTCCTTTGATAAGAAACAGGTTGCATGTTTAGGCACATGCAGAGCAGTGGGGAGACATGTCAGATCATTTGATTCTTATCTTGTTTGTAGGAAGTTCCTGAGTCCCTGTCACTCCTGCTTTATCTGAGTCCAAATAGATGGCACTCTCATTGTGGGTGCTCCATACCCAGCAGTTTTTCCCATTTTGCAAATGGGCTTCTGCATGGCAGCACTGCAAACAGCTTAGTGGGAAATACATAGAATAGTGACATGTTGCTGTCTGTATAACCCATGTGTGTTTATGTGAGGTGCGTGTGTAAACAGATTAAGAATATGATGCCCATTATTTGACTGAGCTGCTGAAAAATTCATATTTTCCATATGAGAATGGACACTCTGAGATTCGATAGAGACATGAAAGGACTTAAAGCCTTAAAGAAAGTTTTTCATTTTACCCTCTCATTCATACACATACACACATAACCATACACAAAAACAGTACACACATAGAGCACATCAGACATGTACAAACACATGAACTCCTAAATACACGTACTATTTTTCCATCGACCAACCTAATGACTTTCCTATCATCTGACCATCCAGCACAAACACACTTTGCGTCACACGTATGAGCACCGAAACAAACGTATACCGTTTTTGTCACACAAGCGCACACAATGTAACAAACACCAAGGCTGAGTGATGATGAGTTTGGGAGCTCCCACTCATTCTGCGTAACACTGAGTGCTGTTTAATAATTCATAAAAAGTAAGGGATGAATCGAGATGAGAAAAGACAAGTCTTTTGTGCAGGCAAGAAGCAGAGGATTGATCTTGGTTCAGAGCGCACAGACTCACAGGGAGAAAGGGATGTTGGGGGAAGAGAGAAAGAGGGAGAGACAGTGAGAGCAAGCAAATAGATATGGGAGAAGAATAATAAGGGGCCTTTGTTATTTTGGGTGAAAAAAGAAACTAACATGCCACTGAGCTCTGGGGAGGACACTTATTGTAGACTTTATAAGGACATATTCACAATATTTAGAAATTTGACATTGGGAGAGTATGAAAAAAACAGAGAGACATCCTAGTTTTGGCTTCCTTACACCACGAAACTGTAACTACACACATTATATACTTGAAATGTATATACACAGAGGGAGAGAGAGTAAAAATAGCAACTTAATGAAATATTTATACACCGCAGAGTAAACAGGTCACAGACATAACTGCTTTTCAATAACACCAAACCACACATATAAACACACATACAGATAACCTATATAACTGTTAAGGGGTCGGTAACAGTTCCCTTTGGTTCACCTCATCGCTCCATACACAGTATAGAAGATAGTCAATCTTAAAAACTGCTATTTGATGTTCTTGTTCCTTAATATAAGCTGTATGTGCGCAGCATGGGAATCAGAGAGAGGGGATTATTATTGTGTCAGGTGGTAGGAATGATTCTGAACTGGTGGGTGAGGTTGTCAAGTGTGTGTGTGTGTGTTGTTACAGCCATACTCATTGACTTGACTAGAGTAGATTTGGTTCATATAGTCCTCTACTTAACTTTAATGGTGCTTGGGCTGTTAAAGTGTATGGAAGGTGAATTGAGTGTACTCCAGCTGTTGGGGTATATGAAGACATATTCCAAAATCCTGCCATGCTTACTAAACAACAATAGAAATAAAACAATGTTTTATTGATTCATTCCAAACTAGAACTTCCTTATATCTTACACAAGGGATCAAGTGAAGTTTTGCTCTAGTCAACAGTACAAGGTAAAAATTAACATGTTTGGGGAGGTAACAAATCAAGTTAATAGGTGTTCCATCTATTACAACTTTCTTCTTTTCAGCCCTCCTCCTCCCATCCTCTCCATCTCCCTGCTCCTCCTCCTCTTCCCATTCTCTCTGTTCCTCTGTTTCTCTTTCCCTCTGCTAATAAATTATGTATGCCATCTCCAACTCACGGAGTGCTGCACTGCTGCACTATCTGCTCTAAATTGCTGCTCTCTCTCTCTTCCCCATTTCACTCTTCGCCTCTCAATCTTTCCCCTTCACGCCCCCTCTCTTTCTCACTCTTAATCTCTCTCTCCTCACTCTCTCTCTATATGCACACACACACACACACACACACACACACACACACACACAAACTTAACTCAACCCCCACCTCCCACCCAACCACACACCACTCCTGTCTCTATCGGTAGGACCGGCTCTTCTTTCCCAGAGTTCCTTGCAGCTCAACTCCACCCCGGAGACTTCGCTCCAGTACTCTGCCAGCTACCATAGCAACCAGACCCTCGCCCTTAGCGACAGCATCTCCGCAGCAACTCCTCAGCGCAGCGGGCAGGTTGGAGGAGCCGTGCACAGCTACAACCAGGTAGGAAATACTGCTGTACACAGACGATAATGAGGCTGCACGTGTTGATGATGATGAAAAAGACAGCTGGACAAAAATCATAACACCGGCCATTAGTGTAAACTTCAGTGTTATTTAGAAACTTGTACAGTAGGCTGATGGCCAAAGAATTTTAATAATTGACATCAGGGGATTTTACCTGTGAAGGCAACTCACCTGAAGTGAGTTATTCACAGTTTATAAGTAAAACTGCATCGTATTCTTTTGCTCATTGAATGCACGCAGACCTTTGAGGACCAGCGCAGTGTTGAGATATACTATATGATCATTTTCAGACTCCTTGCTCCTCGGGAGCATCAACCTTCTTCCTGCACCCCCTTTTTTCATGCACTATCTTGCATAGCGCTTCTCCAGCTACATGTAACTCTGACTCTCAGTGCTCTCACCGAATGTGGATTTGTTTGACATCACATTTGAGTCTAGTTGATCAGTGTACATATTTATACAGAATCCCATTTTATTAGCCTTACTGGAGTGGTTTAGTCCAGTGACTTCGACTGGCTTTTCAAGCAATCCATAAAATGTTTCTGTATTTGTGAGGATGTGAGAGACAGGGTTAGACAAATTCCTTAAATCTGTTTGGAAGGACACAGGTAATCAGATGCTCATAGACCAAAATGAGGAGATGATTAAATGCACACAGAGAAATAACAGCGAGTGTCTCGTTTATAAGGACTTGAGAAATAAAGCTAGAGACAAAGTCATGTATTAATCACAGCAGTGTGCTGATGAAGAGAGAAAACCCACCAAATTACTTTCCAGCCTACAGGAGCCAATTATTTCCAATTTTCATGTCCTTAACATATCAATGGTAATACAGATACTGTATACACACATGCTTACACACAAACATGTGTACTTTCAAACAGACACCCACACATCTGCTAAATCAGTGAGCAGCTGCAGTGCTTCATTAAAATATATTGCCAGTGTCTGGGGCAAATGTTCCATTTGTGATAGATGGATTGAAAGTAAGAAAGCATATTTTAGGTCAATAACTATAAACCAAATAATTATTTATTATTTATCATCAGCTCTTTGAGGATATCTTTTATGTATCCTTGCAAGCACCTGCACATGTTTTCAGTAAGTTTTCCGTGTGTGTATGTGTGTGTTTGTTTGCTCATGTGCGTGTGTCTTTTGAAAGAGAAAGGTGAAACATTCATTTGTTTCCCCCCTACAGTCACATCAAAGCTCATTTCAGCGCTGGTTTTGGAGAAAGCTCCCATTGCTTCCCTTAATAAATAAGAAACATATGGGGCAAAGACAGAAAGATAGAAAAACAGATAGACAGGCATATAGATGGATGGACAGATGAGGCAAAAGGAGTTTTTATTTTGCCTGTATTCTGAATTCTAGAATATTTCTTGTCCTCTGTTTCGCTTGTATTGCAGTCTTCCTGTCCTCTTTTCCCTCCTCCCTGCTTCCTTCCCTGTCCTCTCTGCTCACCATCTCTGTCTATGTGAGCATGAGTGTGTATGTGTGTGTGTGTGTGTGTGTGTGTTTGTGTGTGTGTCCTCCTCTCTGATGTTTTTGGCTTGTCAGTGTAATGGGGCCAGTGTTGTCAGCAGGGCTTGTTGCTCATGAATAGCTTTACGCAAGCCAGTGCTGCTAGATAGGCAGGTGCAGCTTGCATGCATGTGCGGTACATGCAGGATTTTGTTGGTGTGCTTGCAGGCATGTGCAAATGCATATGCACATGGGGGTGTTTTCTATGCACTCCTTCAATCATGCGTGTACACGGGTGCATTTGTTTAAAGTTTGCACAATTGACTGTTTCATGGAGAGAGAGGGAGAGAAAGTGAAAGGTCTAGCATGTTGCCGCTCTTCTGTAGGGTATTTATAACCCTGAGAGGCCCTGCTTTAATAATGCATGGATACATGGCACCTCAAACATCCCGGTGTTTTACTGGAGGAGAAAAAAGGAGCAGCACTGTAAGACTACGTAGAATGGGATTGAGAAAGTACTCTCCCTCACACAGTGTGTCAGGCTTTCTTTCTATTCTCAGCCAACAATTCATCTATACTCATCATTTATTTACCTGGTGAATCACCCATCCATCTGTTTATCTATTCATTCATCAACTCACCTCTTCATCTGTCTAAAGTCTGACTTTGCATCTTGATGACTGTAGCACATCTGCAGTGGTGAACACAATCAAGTAACATAAACCATTAACAAGGTTCTTAAACTCAGTTTTGTGGCCTGCATCTCATCAACCTTAGATCTCTCACCTGGCTTCATAACCTACTAAACTAACACAGGGGACTTATATAAGAGATTTTTATAGTGCACACTGTTCTGAATAGTGGCTCACATCACGATTTAGATCTCTCTCTGGCTGTTTATAGACACTTTTAATAATCCACTCTCTAATAACCCTCTATCCATGTGCACTCAAACAAACAGATCAAGTGACATTGTATACATAAAGCACTTTTACATGTGCACTTACCATAGGCTCCATTAACACCTCAAATACTCAAGCATTTTTAAAGACTGCAACTAATTGCAGTGATCCATGGTAAGCTGTAGTTCCAGCTATAAGAAAGGGTAGGACACGTATTTTGATTCATTTAAACACATGATCTCATTTCTACTGCTTCATTTTGCAGTCTTTGCTAAAATTACAGCAGCATGAGTGAAGTTATTTACGTATATGGCATAAGTCTTAACAACGCCAGGTTCGCCATGGTGATTGCAAGTACTTAGTGACTCCTGGGACAGACAGTTCATTTAATAGAGATTAAGCTGAGAGGCGTCACTCAAACTCTAGCTTATTACTCAAAGAGAGAGACTCCTAATGCCTAGATCTTTACATCATGAAAGAGAGTGGACTCTGCTGTAAAATATGTGTTTGTTAAAAACGTGGGAAATACAGTGAGCTAACAAAGTCCCCTTTTGTGTTTTGCTCCTGAAATTTCTGGTTGCAGTAAACATTGGAGTCAATGAAGCAGTTGCACGGCACTCCTGTCACTTTGAGGCTCATACATATAGTGCAAAATGTTTAAGTCTTAGATAGTTACATTGTTTGAAAGAGGAAACATTTTTCTACGTTTTGATGAAAAATGGTGCATGAAGAGTAAAACCTCTGGGAGTAAGAGGAAGTTGACAAACATTTTAAAGAAGATTTTAACAGCTCAACCCCACTCTGCACCTGCTGTCACCCATTCTAACTCTGAACACTCCGTCCATTCATTAGAATGGGGGAAGAATTCACGGAAAGTATGAAAAATAAACACTAAAAGTAATTCCAATAATGTCTGAACATTTTGAAGTTTGAATGAAGTTTCTACGTTAAACGGTGTCAAAGTAGTTAGGTGCCAAAAATGAGGAAAAATAAGAACAATATAAAGAAACCGAGATGAGAACATAGATGGATTGTGCCTTTCATCATGAAAGAGATAAATATCCTTGGTTGTTTGGAAGGAGTTGACATCAAAATAGTGATTTATTTATGGAAGTTGGCAGAAAAAAAGCTGCAAAAAAGATACACTGGATTTTAGCAGAATATATCAAGCAACTGAGATTGCTGTTGACAGTTAATACTGAGGAAATCATAATATGGAATCAAACTCATGGTAGTTGTTCACATTGAGTATCTTTCAGTGTAATGTGAACACATTTTTAACACTGACTTTATGGCCGCAGATTTTGACTGTAGCAATGATTCTACCAGTATATTTTCTGTTTTTTTGTTTGAGAGTAAAATTCACCCCAGCCTTTGTAGTTGAGCCAGGTTAAGTTACAGCTTCCGTCAGGATTTACTTCTTGTGTGTTGAGATCAGGGTGGATCTAGCAACTCAGGGTTAAATGCTATACTGTACCCTTTCATAAGCACTTCCGCATATACACAAGAACATGTAGACAGACACACACAGTGTCAGAACGTTACTGAGTCAAGAATGTAAGATATATGGAAGCCACCATAGCTTACTGTATATTTTACCTTTTCCTCATTTGACCAATTTTCTGTTCTTTCAGTCCTTGTCGGGGGCTCCCTGTCTCTGCTACTCTGCCTGTTTGCCGCTATAAACTGTATGTCAGATTTTTAGAAAGAGACTGCTAATCCACTCAGCCAGAGATAAATCAGTTTCCATGACCCCTCTGCAAACAAAGCAGTACTGGAACCAAAGGCCTGTTGTCTTCAGCAGACACGCTTTGGCTCATCGCAAAGCAGGAAAATATAACCAGAGACTGCCATTGAGAACATAATGGGAGACGGTGTGCCTGTGTGTGTTGCTATATTTATCCAGGGAAGGTTAGCTGAGCAGGCATGCTGTTTTTCTACCAATCTTTCTGCACAATTGTGCAGCTGCAAATATTCACACCTGCAAACTGTTATGTACAAACGTAACCTTCTAACATAACTCCAGATTGTTAATGTGTGTGTGTGTGTTTTTGCATGTTGTGAGACACTGGTTATTGGATAATCAGATCTTTGTAGTCATTTACATTGTGTATGTTTGCATAAGTGTATACATGTGTGCTTAACTGTGTATTTGCCTTAATATACAATTTCACAGAAACACAGTCAGATATATGATCAATAAATAAATATAATCACAAACACTATAGCAGTGTAGATTGATGTGTTGGAGTATACAGTTGTGGGTATTAATAACTTTAATGCTAAGAAACAGAAGGTACTTCAAGTTCTCTCACTGTCTGAGGGTAACTACTGTATATGCAGTGATGACGGTGCTCCAAGGTGACTGTGTGCTTGCATAATGTGGCCTTGTACAACCGCAGCCATGTCAGGCTAGTAATAATGTATTTGAATCACCTTTACAACTTTAAGCATCAACTTAAGGCTATACGAGGCTCAGTGGAGCACTGGCATAATGCTCCCCCCTACTGTCTCTGGAGACTAAGGAGAATATATTAGGATCGACTAGCATGTGATGTGTGGTAGAAAGAAACTTTGCCTCACACACTGGCACGCTACTTTTTTTCTCTAAGGAATTAATTGCACATTGCAGTCAAAGCTGTAGGTAGCAGGGTGAGCAAAAATTTTAATTTCTTTCTGACTTACATTGTGTGATATTCATAGATTATTTTACAATATGAAATCAATATGAGTGATTGATTTAACACCAAAGGGCTTTGTCTTGCCTTTTATCTGATTTTAATAACAGATTCAAGTATTTTAAGTATTTGTGAATATTGGGGATCATGTGACAACAGATAGATATTAAGACTATGAATATTGAATGTGTAATCCTTCCCTTTAAGTAGGTGGTGCAACAAGACTTTATGAGAAATGATTTCAGTCAGTTGAGCTCCTAGGACTTCATGGTCTGCTTCTATGAGTCTGTTTGAATCACCCCTCTGTTTTCTGTGGAGATTTCATTACTAGCTGCTCTAGGTTCATTTGGGACTCCTCAAAGGCTTGACTGAACTCATTGTGCATAAAAAATTTTGATTTGACTCTTTATTCTTTTCTTATCCCATTTTTCTTAACTCTGTTTCTCCCTTTCCCTCCTCCCAACTTCTCCCTCCCCCACTAATCACTCTATTCATCCCTTCTTCCCTGTCATGGCTCTTCTTCCCTCACTTGCTCTCTTTTCCCCCACATCCCCTCAGGTGACATCCAGTCGTGCAGCCCAGCAGCAACAATCACAAACTGGGGCAGGGTCAGGTAAGAACTCACCTCTCCTTCTCTTCCTCTGTCTCTCTTCATGGAGATGCTTTTTCTTTATAATACATTAATCTGACATAGCATGAAGCGCTGTGGATACACAGAGATGACATTTGGAGACACTGACAGACATGCATGAGAATTGGAATAAAAACCTTGCTACTAGTAGAATGTTTTCAGAGCCTGCAGTATGTATAATTTTCTCACATGTTGTATTGCTCCTCCATAATTTATAAACAAGCTATATTGCCTCCCATCTCTGGAGCCTCTTTAGTTTGGGGTCAAGGATATGGGCCATACATGTATAGTACTGTATACACTGTTAAATTTTCCTTTATCCAGCTTAGTTTCAGTATTTTAGACTATATATTTTTTATTGACTTATCACACACTAACGATCACACTCAAGACTGTCCCTATACAGCATATATTTTTACTTATGTAAAATAAAATACTATGTACTATATATCCCTCCATCCATTTATTTTCGGGTTGCGGTGGCAGCAGTCTAAGCAAGGTAGTACAGACATCCCTCTCCTCAGCCACGTTTAACTCCAAACTCTTCCAAGGGGATCCCAAAGCGCTCTGAAGCCAGATGTATAATCTCTCCAGCGTGTTCTGGATCTGCCCCGGGTCTCCTAACAGTTGGAGGTGCCCAGAAAATTTCCAAAGGAAGGTTCCCTGGAGGCATCCTGATCAGATGCCCCAACAACCTCAACTGGTTCTCTAAGCTCTCTCTGGATGTCTGAACTCCTTAGCCTATCTCTTAAGGGTGGGCCCAGCCATCCTACGGAGAAAACTAATTTTGGCCCTTGTATCCTCAAGTCTCATTCTTTCAGTCACTACCCAAAGCTCATGACCATAACTGAGGGCTGGAACGTAGATCGACTGGTAAATCAGAAGCTTTGCCTTCCGGTTCAGTTCCCTCTTCACCAAAACGGTCCGGTACAATGTCCGCATTACTGCTGACGCCACACCCATCCACCTGTCGATCTTAGCTCCATTTTACCCTCACTCTTGAGCAAGACCCCGAGATACTTCTTCACTTGGGGCAGCAACTCACTCCCAACCTGGAGGGCCGAATCTCATCCTGACTGCTTCACATTCGACTGCAAATCACCCCAGTTGGTGCTGAAGGTCATAGTCTGATGAAGCCAACAGAACCACATCATCTGCAAAGAAAAGAGGAGCAATTCTGAGGTCCCCAAAGCAGACACTCGCCTCCCCCCAGCTACGCCTTGAGATCCGAACCATGTAAATCACAAACAGAATTGGTGATAATGGAAAATTGACAAATAGACATGTATGATTTCTTGCCGAAAATATGAACACAGCTCTCACTCCAGTTATATAAGGACTGGATGGCTTGTAGCAATGGCCCGGTATACCATACTACTGCAGTACCCCCCTCCCTGGGGGGGATGCTGCCATAAGCCTTCTCAGGCTTTTGCTCCCAGATGACCTGCCTGTATCTGTACTCCAAATCATTGACATCAGCCTCATCACATTCTAACTCATTGTTTTCCCATGTTTATTGAGTTACCTCTCCCTTCCCTTGTTCTCCAGGTATCTACTACTCTAGCTCCACCTTACCTGCCCAGCGTGTCAGTTCCCCTTTGTCTGGAGGAGGAGGCGCAGGATCTGGTTCCCCCAGCAAACTCCAACGCCTGGGATCAGCTTCCGACACACCGGGGTACTCTACCACTCAACGCCTGCCTTCCTCCTCCTCCTCTCCCAGCAAACAGTCTCCTGCTAATCGACTGGCCAAGTCATACAGGTAGAGAGCCACAGTGACTTTGACATAGATATTGATTTTGATGTATTGTTGTTGATACTGACGTGTAATAGAGTCGAGTGGTGTTTGAAGGTGGATAAAGGGGATGGCATTTAAAAGAATTACTGTACTTAACACATCAGTCTCATTCATAGGTTTTACAGACAGTATGAGAGGAGAGATAAATAAACAATGAGTGACTACAGTAGAAAAGAATAGATGGGAAAGGGAAAATTGCCTTTGGAGTTCATTGTCCTCCAATCATGTAGTATATATGAAATTCTCACATACTTTACACATGATAGAGGAAGCTTATGACTGTTTTTATATGAAAAATGGAATAAATCATTTGACGTCATTATTCTTCAGACAAATTACATATCTTTGCCCATTTGTTTTCCAGCACCACAGTTGCTGTGACAACAGCAGGAGGGGGCGGGTCTCCCCTGAGGGTCGCATCTCCACCCAACTCCACAGCAGCAGGGGGAGGGGCCAGCTCATCATCGTCACCTCTTCACCAGGTACAGAGTGTTACTGTTTTACAGTGTGGACACCTGAAGAAAGGAAATGCAACAGAATTTTGTGTTACCAGAGTATTAACTATTAACCTTTTTTATGTGAAGCATGCATTCAAATTGCTTTACAAATGCTTTTGGTTATAAAACACTGTAATGAATGAAACCAAGGCAACTGTACCAATACTAGAGTTAATGCGATTATAACTGAATTGTGTGTGAATGTGAATACATTTTATAAAAATGTGATTGTGAGAACATGTCAAGGTTCAGCCTGTGTGCACACAGAACCTTCTCCCTCCTTCAAAAATGTAAATTGTGAGATCAAAGTATGTTGATCTCACATGTTTCCTGCAGACAGTCTCAGTTAAATATTATCCTGACCTGGTTTGATAATTGTTTTAATATCAAGTTGTTTCAAGGAATTCATTTATTTTACCCAATGCACTGTTATCATATGGTTTTCCACACATGTACAGTGTGTTTTTCATTACAGAGCAAGTTATTCTACAGATAGTATATTTAGAAAGTGACTTGACAGTGGCTATTATGTGCAGCATAATAGTACAAGTACAGTATTTACAGTGGTAATGCCCAGTATTAGTATTTTTTTGAACAGAGCTGTAATTGACAGTTGTACCATTCTATTTAAGTATAATATTATAAAGTAATACTATTGATTGATTCCAAGCAGCTGGGTGTTAGAGGGAATATTATATTCTTGTCCACTTGGCGTAGTGCAGCTCCAGAGCAATTACAAATTGAGTCATATCTAACAAAATCTATACAAGTCAGTTTTAGTTCTTCAAATGTGTAATCTTTTTCAAATAGCATCTTATCTAAAACCTGGTTTCTTAGGTAAATTTGTTGAATGCTTATATCCAATATCTCACACTGTATCATGATGAGAAGTGTTTTTTGCGTGGATGTTCTCAGTGTAAATTACATTCTTAACTCTAAGTGGTTTGGACATGGTTTATACATAGTGCCAATTTTCATTTATAAGCCCATTTTACAAAGGTTTCTCATTTGGATATGGACACAAAAGTAAATTGGCAAAATAAATTGAAAAAGGAAATCCAGGTATAAACTCTTCCTACCTGAACCACACAAATCGAAACATATCAGCCATGTCAGCTGTTACATATTTGGCTGCCAACACTCTATAATAATAGTAATTGCACCAGTGTATAGACTTTACCTTGTACATTCCTTGAGCTTATTAAAAAAGAAAACTCTTGTCTTTGCAGATGAGTTCAGGCATAGGGAGCTATGCCACTCTGTCTCCCAAACGACTGGCAGCTCACCACGCTTCTGACCAGTACAAGATCTCCCACGAGCTCTACGCTACTGCTACACTGCAGAGGCCCGGCAGTCTAGCAGGTGGGAGTTCACACACTCATGCAGTCTCACATGCACATACACTAAACTCAAACATGTGTGAAACTCCACTACAGGAATTTAGTAATCTTACTCTGTGTCTAACTGATTTTGCTGCTCTTAAACCAACTGTACTGTGAGTAGTTAAGCGATGTAAGAACATCTCTCACAATATCATATATAAAAATAATATATATAATAAAAAGTGTAATATATAAAAAAATATAAATAATATATAAAAAGTGGTGTGTCTATTGTTGATCCCACATCTTGTGTCAAAGGAGCATTTGTGCTATAAGGTTTGCTTAAGGGTTGTGCTATGTTGCATTTCAATGCATCTCACTACCATTCTAAGAAATGTCAATGTCTGCCTTTAAGTTTATTGAATTAGCCAATCCTTCAATAAACACATTAATGTGTTGTTGGTATGTTTGAGTTATCTACTCTATATCACAGCACTTGTATATACTTCACAAGAGGCGTCAGTGCATCTTTGTGGCTGCCCTTTATAAAGAAGAACTTCAAAGTAAATACACTAGCTCTTCAGCAGATACATTTGTGAATTATGAGCGGTTTATGAACAGTTCTGTTGTGACTACCAGACAGAAACCTGCTTTAAGAAGATTAAAATGATTCTGATTCTTATTGTGTCTTCGAATAAGATCTATTTGCTGTGTATGGGAGCTGAATGTATTAGAATGACACTGGTCTTAGTACAGACAGGCTTTTATTTGCTCCTGCAGTTGCATTGACTAGTTAATGACTTTCTCTCTTGACTCTACAAAATTGAGTTGGCTGAATGTCAAAGTGAAAATGTGTTGTGGAAACGGTTTATGGTCCATAGTAGTGTAGTGTGCATTTTTATTTGAGGTTGGCTGTTTGTGCCTGTTTAAATTAAATACTGTAGGTAGCCCACTGTTTCAAGGACTTTAAATTCTGAAGGCTTGTGTATTACAAGTGCTGGGGCTGTACCCGACTCAGAATTTTGTCAGTCAAATCAGATTTGGCTGTTCAATACAAATATTCAACTATTGGTTCCTTTTTTTTTCACACAGACTATCTAGCAAGGCTTTATTGAACTGCCAGATTTTTGATCGGGGTGCGGCAAGTCTTTCAGGGTGACAGCGAGGTTCACGTAATATAGTAAACAAGCCAAGTTAGCCCTCTGAGCTAATACCTGCTAAGTACGCTAACGACAGAAATGTGCAACAACATTTTTTGCCGACACTTGATATCAAACAAAAGCCAGACTCCGACTGATGATTCAAATTTTTGACTTTCAGGGGGCAGCCCTAACATGTCCCATTCAGACTAAAAGTACTTAGATAGCCTTCTTATTTCATTTGGCTTTACTCAAATGTATGCCCTGTGCTTTAGAGCATGATAAGCAGCTTCACTGCTCTTCATGTAACTGCAGACAAATTCTTTTGTCAATTGTTATTTTTTTCAGATTTATGGAAATATGTGAAGATCTTTATTTTTTCTTCATTGTCTACTTCTACTTCTGGACATTTTGTGAGATAATTGTACCTGTCAGCTAAGTATAGTAAAGATCTTCACAATTTCTGTATGCATGTGAATGGGCAGACTCAGACTGAGCCCTGGTAAAAGCCAAATTGGTGCTTCTGTTACAGTGTCCTTCACCACAGGTTGACTTTTTAACATAAATGAAATATTTGACAAGATTATATTGATTAAACCGGGCAGCCGTGTTTTGAAGCTCTGGAGTAAGTTTAATTGATTAGTCCTTTAAACTTGGAGCTATATTGATGAAGAACATGACCTTCATCCTTTACCCTGAGGGCATAACTGTGATCTTGAAGCAATGCCTGTGGTTTCATCTTCCCTGAAGACTTTAAATGAAGAAGAAAAGACTGAGCAGGAATGAGTCCCGATGGAAAAGAGATCTCAGACTGTCACTATAATTAGCAGACCTGGGTCATATGATTATCAGAATTTGCTTTCATGAGCTTGGACTACCACGCAGTGGTTGATTGTATCAGAACAATTTAAAGGCAACATATCAATCCTGGAAATGGAAGATATTTACTTTCAAATACTTCACTGTAATTGTCTGTAATTTTTGGTACTCATAATATTTCCAAAATACTACCAACCAAGAATTATTTGTAGATACTATTAGTCAGAGGTTTGCTTATCCCCATTGGTGATATCCTTCTGGAAAAAGCACAGTAGAGTTCATCTGAGTAGCCTGTTTGGAGAGGTACTTAACAGCTCTACAGCACCTACTCTACAGTGGAGTTAAGCTGCGTAAAAAACGAAATCGCCTAAAAAAAGAAGTTTCCTCTCTGTGCTTTCTGCATGAAAGGCCTGAGTGATACAGTCCGTTGTGTATAAATATTGCCATAGTGAGTGGCACAATAGCATAATACCCAGCTGAAGAAAATAAATTACTATGATATTTTAGCAAATAGAGATAATTAAAAGTTGTCAGTTAATAAAATTGAGACGTGGGCTTATATTTAGAGATCGAGCTTCATTGGCATTGACACTGATTAGGGGTTGACATTGGAGCCTCAGGCACAGCAGTGATCCCTTGGATATTTAAATATATGGTCCTGTTCTATTTTTGGCCCAGAAAATTGTTGGAAGTATATGATCACCTTTGATACTGAGTCTTAACTTGACAGATATACATCCTTTCCTGGTAGAATTACAGTAGGTACTACATGGTTACATAATAAAGAGCAAAGAAAGTCATATTTTCTTTTTTACTGTAGGTGTAGGTGATATTTAGTTTGCTTTCTTTTTAACTGCACAAACAGAATCGAGGCATTAAGGGACCAGAGTTGGTTTTTAGATTTTGTTATCCTTTTTAAATATTTTACAGAATGAGACATCATCTTTTTTTCTCTCTCAGCATCATTCTATCTTCTCTTCCTAAAGTTCCCTCTCCCTTTGAAAGAAAGAGGTCAGTTCTTCCACGAGTGGACCCTTGTGAGTCAAAAAAATAAATGAATAAAGAAATAAAACCGACTCACCAAGACTTCAAAGACGAAAGGGATGAAGGAAGAGAGAGAGCTGGGATGAGTCATGCCGTTAATGGGTGTGTCCATGACTCTAATTAGCACTCCTTCATGCATATTCTGACCAACTCTGTCTCTTTCTTGCTTCTTTTCCCTCTGTCTTTCTGTCTCTAAATTCACCTAATTTCAATTGAGCTCAATGGGTGTTGTAGTGTCCTAAAATTAAGCTCTATTTCCATCCATTTCTGTCATTTTCTCAATTTCTTTTCCATCTTCTTTATCTCTTTTTCTCACTCCCTTATTCTGACTATCTCTTTGACTTTCTGTTTGTCTTCTCTATCTGGACCCTGCTGTCTAGCAGAGTGTGACAGGAGGCAGCCTACCTTTTCGTTAGCAAGGGAGGTAAACAGGCCAGTCAGTTAACCACGCTGTTGAAAGGAGGACACAGTTGCGTGAAACGCAGTAACCTCTTTGCCACAGTCATGCTCAAGACAGGCATAATGAGGCAAACCTCTGCTTTATCACTTGCTATAGTATAGTACAGGAATTGCAGGCAGGCTCTTGTTGATCCCCAAAGCTGTGTGCACCATCCTACCTCGTAGACTGTTCGATAAGGGAGGTTTAGGATAATAACAGACTATTGCTGTGTATTTCTGTTTGAGTATTCGCTGCAATTTGTCTTAAAGATACTCTGTTTGACTGGTCTTGCTTTAGTGGTAAATTAAGACAAGAAATAGACACTGATCCTAAGCTGCAACAAAAACTACAGCATGGATACATGCTACTGTATGCACTTGATCCTACTGAGATGGCTGAGTGCCTCACATGCATCGATTTCTGATCCGACCTGAAGGGTTGTGGGGGTTTGACTGTGTTAAATTGATGGTAGATACACATGGAGCTTTGAATCCGAGTCTTGATGTGCTGCACTCGACCCCCTTCATCCGCTGGAAAATCCTTGGCACGCGACTTCGACCGAGAGCTAATGGGATATGATACGACGTTAGCTCCACTGGACCATCTCTCTTTCCCTCAGTCACTCGTAGCTTTCTAAGCCTGTGTGTATATATGAGTATGTGCACGTCTTTTCATTTTATCTTCTGCCATGTCACCCAAGCCCCTGCTGACTCGTTTTCGTATTCCCCCGGTCTCTTCCTTTTCTTCTCTTTCCTAATTTTAATTTTGCTCTCTGTGTTTTCAGAGGGAGGCCTTACATTTGTTCTCCTGTGTAATGAACAAATGCCTGCTGTCAATGTCTTCCTTGCCCTGTGTCTGTGGGATTCCTGCCAAACGCAGAGCAAGAGGGGGGACACTACATCTCATTACTTTATAGCTGACGACCAGCAATGTGTTCCGTGGAGATTAAAAAAAATGAAATACAGAGGCATCCCTCTCTCCCGCTCTTTTTCTCTGTCTCTCTCGATCTCTGCCTATTTCTTCCTATCTCATGTGTCGCTATGCATGTCTCTCTTTATTTTTCTGTCATTTTCTCTGTACTTCAGATGTGGTGCATCTCTAACTCACCACTTCCCCTACCACTCGTACAAACATACACACACACCATCACCCATATCTGTCCACTATATAAATAGTGTGCTGTCTGTCACTTGGCACTTTTTAACACTCTACAACAGCAGGGTGAAAATGGACAGGTCTAAAAATAGAGGAGTCATATAGGCCTTCTTTTTGTTGAGTGCTGTTTCCCTCTCCTTTTCTTCCCTCTCATCCTCACTGATAGCCTTTCACCCATCATCCCCACACCTTTTCTTTTCTCTTGTCTCTCTGTTGGGTACCCATCCATCTTTTGCCATGTTTATTTGTCCTCACTTAATTTTTTTATCCTCTCTTTCCTCTTCATCCTCTGTATATGTTGTTTCACCCTCTCCATCCTCTGTGGTTCTTATCACAGCTTACCTATTCCACTTCTTGTATGAAATGGCAACATATCTTCCCTCCCTCTATTTCTTAACTTCATTTTTCCTTACCTCCTTAAAATCCATCTGTTCAATTACTCTGTAACCTACCACCCTTTCCTTATCTTGTGTACTGTACCTCGTCTCGCATTTACCTCTCCCTTATTTTGTCCCCTCTCTTTCATCCTTTCTCCCCCTATCGTCCTTACATCTTTTTTTCTTCCTCTCTCTTTTCTCCAGGCTCTCGTGGCTCCTACAGTAGTCAGCACAGTCAGGAGCCCCTTCGGCCCTTGGGGTCCCCAGAGCACCACATAGATCCCATCTATGAAGAACGTGTCTACCACAACAAGGGCCCCATGAGGAGCCTTAGCCAGAGCCAGGGGCCGGACACAGGCCCCTATCGCAACAACACCGGTAAGGCCCTCCCTCTGATTAGTATTATCAGTTATGCAGTTTCATTTAGCATTTTTGTGTTTTTCTTCACTTTATATGCTGTGTGTTTTGCATTCTACAATGTCTTTACACTCAGGAAACTGAAAGTATGTGTTATTTATGTTTATTTTATTTTTTCAACAGTCTTAAACTTAAAATGTATCTTACAACTTCTCTGAAGACTTTGGCATAGTCTTGTGTCGTTGAATATTTGACGTCATCTGTGACAAAGACCCCCCTCCCTGCGGACACTGCAGACAGACAACAAAGAGTATAGATAAACTTAATAATGGAGCTGGGATAAACTTATATGAGGAGGCAAAAGATGTGTTCATTAGGAGCTAAATTTACATCAGTTCAGGTCATTTTGTCAATCAGTCACACAACATGCATTCACCTCATGTTAATTGATGCTCGCTTACCCAGTGTCAGGTATACATACAATTTCTTTTCCCACTTGAGTTGAATGTAACAGCCCTTTTCCTGTTTTGGTTATGCTCCTTCTTTGTGCTGTATAGTCAGCCTCACACGTTTCCAACATCTGCACCCAACCCAGGGACAAATGGAGAAAATACATAAGAGAGAGTAAAGAATAAGGAGTATAGAAAAGGCCATCACCAACCCTTTTGTTATTTGAAAGTACACATTCTGTGTGTTTCATTGTTTTCCAGCTGGAAATGAAGCACAGTTGGGTGCAATTTCTATCAAACTCACACAGTCAGACAAACTCATTCTCACCCGCTCCCTCCGTAACTCCATTGTTGCCAGCAATGTATTTTTAATAGGGCCTCATTGAGCTTATCTCAATGTGGGTTTAGGTACGCCATGTTAATCCCATTACCGTATCATACCCACATGAAAACACCCAAGTCGGTCACGCCACGTTCACAGCTCCCTCGATGTCATTAACCAGCCTAGCCTTAATAGCTATCATTAGCATTTGGGTCAGAATCATAGCAGTAAATATGCCACTCTAGACCAGCATTTGAGTTGATCAGTTTGACTCACTTGAAAGGAGCGAGAATTGCTTTTAAGCACGGAGCGTAGCTTTTGAAGCACATTTTAGATTTAGGGGGTCATTGGGTTTACTCTTATTCTTGTGAGATATTGCTTTGATTATTGTCGGTGAAATTCTGAACAGAGCATGCAGTGATAGGATTGTCTTTGCAAGCAGGAATTAATTAAATAAGTGCGCTTCAGAAGTGTACAGAGAGGATCCAGTGTTATCTATAATTTACTGCGCCTTGTATTTGTAGTTTCAATAGATGGGTATAAGAAAACTCACAAAGGAAATTTGCACTGCAGCTACAAAAATCAATAGGCTGTGGATTAGACCATGTACATTTAATTGCAACACTTGAGGTTTACAATACGCTTCTCTTATTATACAGTATTGTAATAGATTGTCTGATGTTGTTTGAGCTAAATTCTCCGTCAGAGTATATAACCATGAACCTTTTTCACCCCGTACACAATTTTACCCCCACTGTGCTCGGATCATGTAACTACAGTGGTAAATCAACACACCAAAGATGAACCGCACCTTGAAGTTACTGGGCTTGGCCTTAGCGCAGCATGTTTTAAAAGTCATGTGAACAATATGTGCAGTGACTAGGAGGTTGTCTAACAAGGATTCATAATGCACAGAGTGATAGCACATAGTGGACTGATAAGGGCTGTGCTGACATGGTGAGCGGTAAGTCATTAATTATGTCATTGTGCCTTTTCTTGGCAATGGCAGGCTCACATTATTGGTTCATTAAGCTGGCATGGATCAATGTAATTAATGCTATAAGTCATTTGTGTGGGTAATTCACTCCAAAACTTGCAATGCTGTAGTCAGTGGGTCTATATATGGTGCACAGTGTCAGGCTAATTCAAGGCCAATTTAAACAAGGCACTCACAGTATTCATTTAGAGCGTGGGCCACCACATTACTTAACTGGACACTTAACTATGAAGAGGAGCTGCATGATACAACAAAAGCAATTTAAGTGACTATAATTGTGCACGCACTGGTTTCTACAGTAGCTGTTTCCTGACCCAGTTTAGGATAGAGAGACAGGTGGAGAGAAATAGGGAGCGAACAGGACATGAAGAAGAAGCAAGTAAAGCAGACACATACTGGGGTCAAGGATAATTGAATCAAACTTGGTAAGTTTGTAGAGTGCAAAATGTCAACCAATAACAACCAAATTGTGCACATTGTGCTACATTTTCTTTGGCTCAATACTCTACCCTCAATACTCAATCGCCGGACCTTTGTTTTTTTGTTAACAGTGATGCTCTTGGCTGAGGATTTACTTTATATTTTATTTACTCCTCCATCTAGTAAGGACACCAATAGACAAACAGACCTTTAGTCTTAGGAAGTCTGCTGGCATTTTCTTGCAGCACAGTGGACAGCAGTTTGACAACACACTTGACAATTCAGTCAGGTCCAGTTTAGAACACCATCAGTTGGTTAACCCGTCTGTCTGCTCAGCTTCCATCACTCCCTACTCTTCACAACTCAGTTCACTTCTACGTTCACTGTTGGCCTGAGTGTGAGATTAACATCATTGTCACCACATCTAGGAAAATCTAAAAATAAGTTGCTACTAACATCTGCTCCACCTGTATGACTGTGTGTATGTCTGTATGTGGTCAAAACTCTCTCTCACATGCACACACCCTTCTTCACTTATTCTTACTGAGTGCTGTCTCACCATCTTCATCCTCTTTCCTTATCTATCCCGCACATACATACATCCATGCACAAGCACAATATTATTGTGCAAGTATGAGTGTGTATCTGTGTGTTTTTGCACTAGACATGTGTGCAGGCAGTGACGTGCAGTGTTTCATTCTTGGATTAAACCAGGCCAGCGCTCCAGAGGACTGCAGGTTAATGTGGCCTATTTCAAGCGATTATTCCTGCATGGTCACAGCGACTCTAACGCACACATGCATACACATGTATTCTGGTACAAAGAAGGATTGCAGCAATTAAAAGCCTCAGGATGTGGTTTACACATTTGTTTATTTTTCCATTTAGACATTGTGTGTTTTGAAATCAGCCTACAGTTTGTCACTATGCTTTCCTTTCTTTTTTTAGTCTCCCTGTTTCTGACAACAGTCTCACTCTCTCACTTCTCTTTAGTGACCTCTCTCTCCTTCTGCTTCTTATTATTTTCTTTCTTTTTTATTTGTATTTCTATCTTTCTCTGTCTTTTATTTTTTTTTCCTTTATCTCATCTATTATAGTCGCTATTAATTCAGAGGACAGTGCACATCAGTGAAATCTTTTGCGCTTTCACCTTCTTTCATGCCCTCCTTCTCTCTTCTTCCTTCTTCATCAACCCTCCCTCCTTGTTTTCTCCCTGTTTCTTCCTCCTCTCGTGCCTTTGCACTTACATTTTTGCCTTTGTACTTTCCCTCCTTATTTCATGAAAGCTATCTTGGCCTGTATTAATGACTCTGACCACTGGGAATAACAGCAGCTCTGAATGGATGTGGCACTTTTTCTCTTTAATAGCCTATCATCAGACCTGCATGTAGCTCAGGTGGTGACAGTGAGAATGGGTGGATTCACTGCCACAGCTATTTGTCAGGTGCATCTAGCAGCCAGGTTGAACTATTGCTGTTGATAAGGGGTGTTATGTAGTTTAACATTGCTCCCTCCAGTATCTTCGGAGGAGACAGATGCAAATTGTTCTACAATCATTAATCACTAAGCCACGGTAAAAACAAGGTTATATTTTCACAGCCATTAACAGAACCAGTAACCAAATGATACAGAGCTGTATGGGGAAAATTGGGAATTTGCATTTTGTGTCATACTTGATATGCGCTTTACATCACATTTTCTGTCACTACAGAAACACACTCTGGTCAGTCCTGTAGTTTTGTTCAAGTGTTTATGCCTTATCACCCACCAGCCAGACAGCAACATGGACAGTGCTTTATTCTGGCCACTCCAAAAACTTTACAGCCTCTTGGATATTCTAAAGTTTACTTTAAGTAAACCATTCTTAGGTGTATATAAAAATGATGTCATTGAGAGTTTTTTTCAGGGGAGATATTCACACGTCTGTGTAAATTCTTGCCATAATCTTTGAGGTTTTGGCATATGTTTTTGGTCTGATGCAGTGTTCCTCTGCCTCAGTCTCTATAGCCTTATTCTTCTGACTCCTCTCCTAAATGAGGATGGACACTGTTTTTTTACAGATGAATAGTGATTTTTTGTCATATAGTGTTTTTTCCCCCTGTCCATTTTTTCCATTTTTGGATAAATGCAGTGAAGTCTGTGGTGTTATAAGAATCAAAGAGTATGTGAACTCACACTTCTTGACAGTAGGTTTCTGCAATTAAATTCATGCAGTTTCCGGGGACAAGGGATCAGCTCTGTTACATAAGCACAAGAGTATGTGTGAGTGTGTGTGTGTTAGATGTTTCTTGAAACCAAAGCAGAATTATTTTTGCTTGAAGTTGCAGCTCTATAGCACTGGGCCCTTTTGCCAGTGTGGATGTGCACACATACAGTACACATGCACAGTAAAAAAGGAGAGAAAGAAATATGAAGAAGGCTTTGCATCAAACCTTTAAACCAATCTGCTTTCCCCTTTAAATCTGCTGTGTTCCTTCTGTAATGAGATCTGACATTCTAATGAGGGGGACAGAACAGACAGAGAGAGTGATGGAGGAGAGAGATGAGAGAGTGAGAAAACAAGCCCAAGAGAGTAGGGAGGAATGGATAAAGACGAAGAGGACTGGAGAGTGGGTACAGTTACCGTGTGTCTTCTGACCAGGAGGCACCTCTTAGGAAAAGTGACAGATCCTTGAAAAGGAAGAAGAAAAAGGAAAAGGCTCTCTTTCATCTGGCACATGTCCTCCGGTGTCCAAATGTGGTTTATAATACTAATTATAGTCGCTTGGGCTGTGTGTGTGCATTTGTGTATAGTTGATGGACAACTTGAATTAAATTATTTAGCTACAAATAATGTTTTACATTATTTAAACATTATTTGTAGCTTTATAAATACATATCCACATACAGTGCATACGTGCATAGATACGTACACATTCTTCTACTGCTTTTAGCTAAATGCCACAGCATGTACAAAGTATACAAATAAATAATGGTAATTCCTACAAGTAAGCTCTTCTTACACACGTAGCATTGGAAATTGATCTGTCTCAGTAGACCTGAATCACCAGTTCTTTATCAATTAGTGCCCAATGAAACCTCAGTGCAGGGAACTAAATCACTGCAGCATTGTCAGACCTTTTGGCTGAAGCATCTCCCCAGTCACTTTAGTGTGTCACTCACCAGGCTCCGTCTGTCGCCAGGTTAGATTAGGTTTGTTTGGCCACGATCAATTTCAGCTTGGCCCCTGATCCTGCTGGTCTTTTAATGAACCTACAGTCTTTTGAACACCAGTAAAGAAAGGGTTGTGAATTTGCACTTACTTATAAAGGGATGTTTACTCCACTGTGAGAGCGTTCATGCTGGTTAAATGTGCAGTTTATGACAGCCAGCTCTCTATTGAAAGACAATGTCTAATCTTAATTAAGTTGAGGGTCAGTTTGATGTTAAAAATTGTGAACACAGAAAGAAAAGGGGACTCAGGGGGGAGGGGAGGAATAAAGGAAGTGAATATTTATTTTTTTACATATATTTATTTCTCTGCATTTTTATATGTGGGTTTCTCTGCGACAGGCAATAAAGCTATGACCTACAATACTATTCAACTTACTGGACAACAACTCAATTTATAAGTTGAATCCAGGTGATTTATATTGTGGCTTAAACTTGTACAGTATTTACAGTGAGTTTTTGCTGAAGCCTCAGAAAGCTTTAATTACCAGCTCAAAGCATCTGACTTACTCTAGATCAGCACAATTTTTTCCCCTTGCGAAAACATATGGCACTTCCTAAATGTAGATTTAAGTCAAGTTGGTGCTATTCACCCTGCACACACACACACACACACACACATCAGTGGCCACTAAAACTGTTCATACAAGGCTAATACATGCACAAAGCACGCACAGAAATACACACACATAAACACATTCTACTTGTGTCCCATGCTATCTCAGTTTACACAATTAGCATATTCTCTGTTTATCAGCAGTAATGAATTCATAACTGTAGAAAGAAACATTCATTTGTTTTTGTCCTCAGAGATCACAGAGATAAATTTGAAGTCAGCACAAAAGCAGCGTTGACTGTCTTCATCAAATGAAAAGAAACGTTCATATCTGCTGTTTAAAACATGTTTTATTCATTAATTGATTCACAGTTTATCGTTGAATACATTGCTTATTACTTCTGTGTTGGTCTTTGTCTCCCTATTACACCTTATATCACAGATAGATATAAATAACTTGGCCTCAAAATGGTATGATATCTGTAACATGCAACAACCCCTCTGAGAAAGGTGTGAAACGCTCCTTTGAGGCTCCTTTCTCATAAGCCTGTTTCACTGTCACTACATTATTTAGAGTGAATCAAACTCAAAGGTGCTACATTAGCAAGTCATGTTCAAGTTAAGTGTGATGTCCATCCATTTTCTGACCCACTTATCTTATTCAGGGTCGTGGGGGGCTGAAGCTTATTTCAGCACAGAGTGGGCAAGAGGCAGGGTACACACAGGAGAGGAAATTCACATTGCACCTGGGTGATAAAGAGTGTCCAATCCACCTAACCTGCACGTCTTGGACACCTGGAGGAAACCCACATAAACACAAGGGATATGCAAGATGTCAGAGTCAAATCCTTGCTGTGAGGCGACAGTGCTAAGAACTGAGCCACCATCTTTCCCATAACTGTAATCCTTTTGCGTAGTTACTATGAGCCACAAATAGCACCACGATGCATATGATCGGTAGAGTCTTGTTGGTCCTCAAATTCTCAGATATTTGTCAATATGAAGAACACTAAAATGATTTCCTCCTGCAGTTTTGTGCCATAAAACAGTAAAAAAAAACTGTGTAAAATGTGATGCAGAGGCTAGCAGATGCTGCTAATTTTCTTTTCAACAGCGACATTATGCTAATGTAAGGCAAGACAAGTTTACTTGTATAACGCCTAATAACAACAACGCAATTCAAAGTGTTAAATTATACTTAGAAAGGCATTGAGACAAGATATGAAAGAAACACAAGGCAATATGAAAAAAACACATATAAATATCCAAATGATTATGGCCAAACTACAATATTTATTTTATTAGAATTTTTCTGCATACATGAGTGTTTCACTCGCAGTGGCCTTCAGTTGGAAAGAAAAGAAACTCATCTTTTTATGACTTTCACTATTGTCCTTCCGCAGCATGAACATTTAGCAGCAGCCACTGGCCTGGAGCCCCTGCTGTGTCTAAGTGGCATGCTTGGAGAAAGACATGGCACCTTGACTCATAGAGACAAGTGTCCTACAGCTCCCACACTGTAAAACGCTGTATACTTTATACTAAAAGTGCAAAGGAGGGCATTTGTTTATGTGTGTGTGTGTGTGTGTGTGTGTGCATGTGTGTGTGTGTGTGTGTGTGTGTGCATGTGTGTCCTCCAGTGCTTCCAGCTCAGGAACATCAAGAGCTGTGTGTTGGCCAGGAGGCTCTCCCAGGGATAAACAGAGGGAGAAACTAATCCTTACTCTCCTCCACATCCAAGCAGTGTGTGTGTTTGTGCATATGTGCTTCATCCATGGCTGCTGTAGGCAAGGTTGTGTGTGCATGCTGCTGCATGACCTTAAAACATTAGGAAAAGATGTGTTACAGGCACACATGTTTAGTCCGTGTCAATCACTTGCATATTTTGAAATCCATGTTTGTGTGCTTGTGCGTGTCTATGTGAGTGTGTGTATGTGAGAGAGATAGAGACTGTACTGAGGGGTTTTGTGTAATCGTGCTGAGCGCTGAAGCGTGTCGAGAGAAAGGACATGTCCTCAGCTCTGATCACATAGTCTACTACAACCACAATAGAGGGAGAGAGATAGTGAGACAGAAGGGTGTTAGGGAAGAAAGGGAGAGAAAAACATGAAATGAATGGATGATGACAGACCAAAAAAAAATGGAAACAGAGAGGGAGTGAACTACAGCAAAAAAGGGAGGGCAGGGATTGAAAGGTTTCAGAAGAGATGGGTGAGAAAAAAAAAGATGGATGGAGGTATAGACAGAGAGGGACAGATCTAGAGGGGGAAAGAAAGAAGTAAAGAAGGAAGAGCAAAGGGCAAGGGAGATATGGAGAAAACGAGAGTGGCAGAGACAGAGTAGTATTTTCCCTGTTTTCCTCCATCTCTTGTACATTCAGCGAGTGCTCCCTCGTCTCAGCAGCCAAAAGAAAAAGTCAGCCCCGCTCTAAGCTAGCCGGCCCCTCAGCCGGCTGGCTAATTGCAGAGGTATCACTGTGTCAAATGACTAATAGAGTTTCCCTTCCCGTCGCTAATCTGCCAGCAGGAGCACAGCCACGATTTGTTTACTCTACGCCGAAGCAAGGGAATACAAAGACACACCCGCCCTTTTATTTCCTCTCAAACACAATTTCACGCCGCCAGAGCGTTAGGTGTGAGAGGTGTTAGTGGAGCGCGCGCGTGTGTGTGTCTGTTTGTACACACACGGCACATTTCATGATCTGTTAAATATTTCATGAAACAGCACAGTGAGTTTGCCTTTTGCTGGTCTTTAGCAAATTCATGGAAAACACACACCCTCTCACGCTCATGCATGCATATGTTTGTCTACTTACTATACTTTAATTTTTATGTTTAGTCCATAACCCCAAACCTTAGCTTTCAATTACATGCTTAACTTTAAACCTAAATCTAATCTAATTCTAATCTTAAATCACATGTCACACAATGTCTTGAAAACTGGTCAAAAATGTCATTACTCCAAAAAAAACCAACTGGTTCCCACAAGGACAGGAACACAAGATTACATACACAATGACACACATGCATGCATAAACAGGCACCCACACATGGATGTTTACCAGGCAATATTGGCCCCAAAGGTCAAGTCATCAGTCAGAACACACCATTACCAGAGCAAATGATAAATTCAGCAGCACTCCATTTACTTAAGGTGGGAGAAGAAGAGAGGGGGAGAAGATTGAGTGAAGAAGAAAATGGAATGCATAAAGGGGCAAGGGGAAGCTGAATACAAAGTAACAGAATGGGGAAACAAAAGAACGGACTAAAACAGTAATTTGGCAGGACATTTTTTGGGGATTTCGTTGTCTTTATGTTCCCTCCCATCTCTCTCTATCATTCGTGCTTTCTTTCCCTTTCCTTTTTCAGCTTGTACCCAAGGACATCCCTATTCAGTGGTCACAGCACAGGCTATGAAAATAATTTGACAGGTCATTTTTTTGTATTTTCCTTGTCTCTCTCTCTCTCTCTTTTTTTGCTGTTCTACCGCCCCCTCTTTGGCTCTGGGGTTCGTCCTATTTGGGTGTCAAGTCTCTCAGTGAGCGCACACTGACACAGGTGGTGTTAGCCTAAAGCCCCGGCTACTAATGAGACGTTCAGAAAGACAGACACACCACAGACACCATTCAAAGAGTGCAGAAAAAGAGAAGACTGGGATTTGCTTCTGATGGAAGTAACTCTGCTTCATTACCCTCCTATAGCCTCTGTTCTATGCAGCTATACTGTCACTAACTCCATCGCCTCTTGTTTCCTCCCTCTCCCCTCTGGTTTGGCTCTTTTGTAAACTGCAGCTCCATCCCTCATCTCTCAGCTGTTTCTCTCTTTTTCCCAGGCTCTCTTACTGTTTCTCTCTCCCTGCGTAATTCTTTGGATCTTTGTCAAATTTGGGGCATCAGCAGAAGAGCTCACACAGCCTTTAGCCTCATGGGCATTGCGTGGCAGAGTCTGAAAGTTGAATTTTTCACTGTCTGGCTGGCAAAGGATTTTTGTTAACCTGATTTGAAAGTTAGGAAATAAAAATATGCTAATGTGGTTACATCATCCAAAAGGTTCCTTGTGCCTCTGGTGGGCCGACTAATGGAGTTTACCAGACTTGGTGAGAAGAATTTAAATAAGAGCTTTGGGAAATGATTGTTAAGGATTGGTTTAACCTGCCACATGTACCAAACAGGTGTGGCGGATAAGATGTGTGCGTGTGAGAGAGAGCGAGAGAGGTGAAAAAGAGCGCGATAAAAGGGTTGTGAAGGTCAAGTAAATGCCACCGCTCAAGACAACGCTAAAGAGCAAGTTTGTTGGTCACATAACGATGAGACACTCAACCTCAGCACACACACTCACATTCACACAACCTCCAATCCTTTGTTAATTTAGTGTTTATGTGTACGGGGGATTATATAATGTGTTAATGTGTGTGTTTGTATGTGTTCCCACTCATACGTGTTTCATGAGATGCATGGGAATGCTTTTGTCCTGGCTCATGTGTATATGTTGAGTGTGTGTGTGTGTGTGTGTGTGTGTGTGTGTGTGATTTTCCCATCCAGACACGTTTTAAAGGCTAATTCTCTTTGGAGGAGGAAATGCATTAGCCTGTGTTAAAGCCCCAGTCAACCACATGGCCACATATTGATTTCAGGGCTCTGTGATTTATCGCACACTCCCTGAAGAGCACATTTATGGTGTTTTTGCATGTGTGTATGTGTGTGTTTCTGTGTACACCTACCTTGGTCCTAATGACAGATGAGATGGATCCCCCCCACACCGTCTGTCTCAGTGTTTTTACAGCCAGAGAAACAAGTCCCCCAGACTCACATTAACACCTTGATATATCACCAATCCGCCGCTCCAACACGACGGGGAGGGAAGGTGACAGCTACTGTGCCCCTGCAGGCTGCTTACATCCCTGAGCAAATCCCAATTCAATTTCCATCTCACTCTAAAGAGAGATAGCTTGGTGTTGTACTTATTTTTTTATTTTTATTTTATGTATTTTTTAGTCCTTATTGCTCACCAGGCAGATGTCGCATTGTGAGGGAAAAGTTTCTGCAATCGTCCTCTAGCTACCCGCAAATAGGCTTACGAGCAAAGTTTCCATTTTTCGTTGCATGGGAATGGCAGGCTAATGAGTCATTTGAGTGACAAAGCTAACACTGTTTACAAACCCTCAGCATTGTAGAAAATATTGTTAAAGTGGGTTTTTACTAGGCCACTGACTTCCCATAGGAACACAACTATTGCCAAGTTGGTCTCAAGTATTTCTGTTGACTAAAGTCAATCTACTTTTTGAATTGAACTATCTTATCATGTTTTGTCTGCGTTGTTATGACAAAAATCACATGGCTTCAACAAGAATACAGAAAAAAACTGGTTTTAGCACTACATTGTTAATACAATATAGATATATTAACATGGTTTTTGGTAGTAGATAATTCTTTTCAGTGAGTTTTTTCTTACACATTGATTTCAGCAGTCATTAAAATGATGTCAAACTTTTATCTGCTCAACTTTTATTGATTTTTCTCTTTTCTCTCTTCAATCCTTCCCTCTGTTGAACATTGGTCCTTGTTGTTAATCCTGGGCATGTGGCCAATATTTATCCATCCATATGGAGACGCGGTTGTCTTTTCCCAACAACCTGTTCATCTCTGTGTCTGCCTCTCTCCTCTCCTCTCCTTTCTCTCCTCTCCTCTCCTCTCCTTTCTCTCCTCTCCTCTCCTCTCTCTCATCTTGTCCTATTCCCCTCACCTTTCCTTTTGTCCTCTCCTGCCCGCCTCTCCTCTTCTCCTTCTGTCCCCTCCTCTGCCCTGCAGACCTGACCCAGCGTGTCCATGACCAGGTCCTAAGTTATGTCCTCTGTCCCTACTTTCCCACCATAGCTCCCTCCTCCCCTGGTGTCGACTCCGCCCCTTTGCAGCGCACAGGAAGTCATGGCACCGCGACAGGAAACTACAGCCGCGGTGGGACAAACAACTACGCCACAGTGGGACCAGGCTACACCTCAAGCGGAGGTGGTGGAGGCGGAGACTTGTATGGCTCAGACCCCTATGTGGCGGACCCTTACCGCACCCTGCAGTACTGTCCCTCGGTGGTGGAATCGCCCTACAGCAAGTCTGGACCAGCCCTGCCGCCCGAAGGCAGCCTGCAGCGTTCACCTTCCATCGACTCTATTCAGAAAGACCCCAGGTAGGATGAAAGGGGTGTGTGGGGTGTGGGTGTATTTTGTGTGTGCATGAGCATGTGTGTGTATGTGTGTTTTGTGGGGTTCACTGGACCACAATGTGTGCAGGATCATGGAGCACAGGATGCTCAAAGGCCCTTTGAAAGGACAAGCAGTGTGACAAACAGTCCATGTGTTGGTGTGTGAGAGGATTTAATAAGTTGGGTAAGAGTGCAAAGACACACACATACTGACATACACAGATCAATATTTCAGTCATAGTCATAGTAAAGCCGTCTGGGAGATTCTTTGACCTGTGTGACTCCATAACGATATTATGACTCCACACAATATCACTTACGTTTGACCTCCCTTTGGATCGTATTGATCAAACACATCTGAGGCTAAACACACACATACACACCATACATATTTCACAAACCTCCCAATCATGTGTTGGCACTATTATTATTAAATTAAATTATTCCTTATTATTGAATGGCAACAGTGCAGCAGAGGAACTGTAAGCAATTCAAAATCACAGTATGTTTTTCTTGTTGAAAACTCAGAACCTTTACATTTTGCTAAAATGTCTGTCTCTGTCTCTAAACCTGCCCCAACAGGTACAGTAGGGATCTAGTACACTCATTTCTCACTAATATTGATATCTGTATATCAATGTACAGTATGCATAAGAATAACTTTGGTGATAGCCAATCCAGCTACAAATAGCACTCACCCACCACCACACTCCACCCGTTTCTTTCAAGGCTCACTCAACACAGCACTGCGTTAAGAACATGCAAGGATCTACAATGATGGGGGCGTCTTGCTTCAGGTACCGGTGTGAGGATGAAATACAATCCAGGAAGGCTGGTTTGACTAATAGATTCACAAGTTTGAAGGCTTATCGGCTACCAAAACACTGAACAGCAATTTATAATACTATGAGGAAGGATTTTACAACTCTCAAAAGTTTACGTCAACAACAACCACTTTATCCACTGTCTAGACAGTCGTGAGGTAAACAGCAGAATTACCGTGTTTACCTTACAAATGATTGGCCCACTCAGTATGTTGGCGGATGATGTCACATTGCGGTGCGGCAGAAGTTTAGCCATGTTCAACGTTTTTGCCAGACAACTCTGCATATTTTTGTCTGAGCCCTCTGCATTGGATCCCAATTAAGGAGAAACAAAAATAAATATGTAACGACAAAACAACTGAAACAAAAGACAGTGTTTCTCCAGTCACACGCCGGCTGCTTTAGAATCTCCATTTCACCTCCCTTAATGTCATGCCTTTTGTAAAAGAGTCCTACTGGGCTGTGATCACTTCCATCCTCTTGTCTCCGCAATTAAGCAAAGCTCAGTCTCCCTTCTTTATTTATATATATTTCACAGGACTCTTGATGTATAATTCCTTTAATTACAGAGCGAGAGGGACTGAGACGTGCGTGGATCAAGTCTCAGCAGCAGTTGTCAATCACAGGAGAGGGAGACAAGAGAGAGTGAGCAAGAAAGAAAGAATGAGTGAGAGAGACAGTGAAAGAGATGACAGAATAAGAGCGGGATGGGAGAGAATTATTTAAAACAATGGCAAAGAATATAAAGAAAGAGAAAGGACATGTGCACAGTCAGATGTACAATCCTCCTTAAGATTCTTCAGTATTTTGAAGTTGTATGAAGTATCTGATAATGAGGCCATGGTGGTTTATTATTAATATAATCTGACTGACTGGCACAACGCAGTCTTCTTCTTTGCAAATTATCTCTAATGTTCCCACTCAGTAAAAAAAAATATTTAAAGGTTGGTTTTAATTCTGCAAATGAAACAGAATTCCCCAAATGTATATCTTATGTGTTAAGTTATTGACTGTGTAAAATAAACACAGTGATTCTGACTCATGGAAGACTATATTGCCTTTTCTGTTTGTAAAAAGCAAAACCTTTTTTTTTTTCATTTTCGTATTCACACCAAGTTTGTGAAGCCTTTGTTGTTCCTACTGTGTTGTTTGTACACACAGAACATTCTTCCTGGATTCTGCAAGAGGCGAAGCAGTAATATATGGTCTGCATCCTGTAAGGTGTATCTCTATAGCAGGCTGTTTTGTGACAAAGGCACATTAGTCACACAACAACAACATAAACAGTAGGTAGAAATAAGTTTGTCAAAGAGACGCTGTGGCGAGAAGAAGCAAGACGTGAGCACAGGTCACCAAGATAAGGAACAGTCTCATGGATTGCAATATCACACACACACACACACACACACACAGTGGCTATGGATATGAAAACAAATAGAGGAAGAATATTATGGGAATTTATATTGAAAAAAAAGAAAATGTCATGCACATCAGAGAGCCTGAAATTTGAATTCTCATTAAAGGATAATCCTGCAAATTTATTAATCTATTTATATAGCTGGGGAGATCACATTTTGTTTTCATACATTAGATCGTTTGCTGCCATTCATTACTGTGCAATATGGAAGACAGCTTTTAAATCTTTGCTGAATTTACTGTCTAATCTGCTTGAACAAAGGCAGTGAAAACATTTAAACGTTAATTGCACTATTTTAGTCAAAATGAGAGACTACAAATCTCTGTTTTTTAATGGCATATAACTTCTCTAGTTTTATCAACCTTTTTATTTGTTTCTGTTTAATCAAAACATGGATAATGACAGTCTAATATTGATGTAATATGCATGTGGTGCATAAAGAGTTTTATAGGTTTTTCAAATCACACCCACCTGAACATTCTTTCCCAAAAACACACCCTTTCGTCATTTATTTTCATCTAGAACAGACAAATACTGGGTGGTGAGTAAACTATGCTATTTACAATAAAACAGCTATAACTACAGCAGACTCAATTTTTGATATTTTGTATAACTTAAACTTTTAAAACTGACGTTCTGCAGATAATAACTACATTTCATTGGCTTTGTACCTGTACTCTGCACAATGACAATACAGTTGACTCTAATCTAATCTAATCTAATCTAATAATGTAGAAGCTGGTTTAGGAAGTAGATTTAGTTTGCAAACACACTCAGACATACACAAACTAGTATCTTTAATGTACTTGCAAGAAAGTGTCCATTATTGGCCCATTGGAATCATTAACACACTTACTTGTATGCACAAATACACATAAGAGATCACTTTGTTTCCCTTACTGTTTCAAGCTTCATGTATTATTACACAGAACCAGAAGGTCATCTTGTTTTTTAGACAATAAAAAAACCCAGTCTACCCAATCTATTAAATAAATGCAGCCATTTTCTGCACAGTTCCAATATTTTGAGAGCTCTTTTGTGTGTTGAATGCCCCCTGCAGAGTTTAATAAAACCTTATTTAATTAAAAGTTACAAAGTTATTCATGACTATTTTAAAATCCAGACTTTACTAACTGGAGCCTGATTGTGTGAAAAAGCTTTAGACTCAGCATGTTGTTTACTTTTATTAATTTAGGCCAGCCATGAACTCCAAGTCATTTAGAACCGCAGGTATCCAAAGTGCATAAAACCTGAAAAGAGAATTTAGTAATGAGTGGATTTTCAAAGCCAGTCCCAAATACTATATTGCTGTACACAGTTCTGACTAAAACTACAAAAAAGACAATTTACATATACACATACAGAGTTCCTGTTGTCTTCTTCTATTCTGCCCTTTCATAGTTTTTGAATTTATAGTAACAAGATGCTAATTCAACAATATACTTGGTTTACCAGCTTTGATTCTTCTTCTTTTTTTTTAAGCGGTCTTAATTAAAACTCTGAATTATATTAAAATGTCTTTATATAATCCGTTACTTGACTTAATATCATTGAATTGGAGCTATGTGTTACATTTCTCTTTGCCATAAGTTTAAATGGCCTCCTACTTAACCATCACTCTCTCTCTCTCTTGCTGTAATTGGATCTAGCTGAGCTAACATGAAGTGCTAAATGAGTTAGCAGCAATTAGAGACAAGGAACACTGAGTGAGGGCAGAGGTTATGTCTGTGTGTGTTAATGTCTCTGTAAGTGTGCAGTGTGTGTTTAGGAGATTACTATGTTTTTTTTTTTTTAAGAATTCATCATCATATTCTATGCCCAACTTGTGTACGTTACTGTATTATGTGCATGTGTATATGTTTAAGCGTGTGTGTGTGTGTAGGTGTGTGTGTGCAAGGCAGCCAGTAACACAGTTAGGGGCCATTACTGTTGCAGAAGAGTGAGCGTGATAGAGCAAAGGTGAGGACAGCGACACAAAGAGAAAACTCAATAACCGCTAATGGATGGGAGTGAAGAGAGGAGAGGAGGAAGAGAGGGAGATAAGATAGATAAGGGGAGGGAGGAGGGAAGGAAGGAGGGAGTGGTGGAGATGAAGCTAAAGGGAGGGAGGCAGATGAACACAGTGGAAGAGGAGGGAGGAAGGGAAGGAAGGAGGCACATGCGGAGAAGAGGGTAGAAAAATGGAGGGTTGTAGATAGATGAAGATCAAGATGGAGGGAGGTGAATAAATAGAAAGATGGAGCAGAAGTACCCTTCATTGTTTTGTGTGTTTTCCTTTAAGCTCTCTCTGTGAAAAGAGATTCTCACCCCCACTGAGTTTTCTTTTTAAAGGGAATATTAAAAACAATGTAGGGAGCAGGATGAAGAGCAAAATGTTGAGCACAGACCTACAGAATCAATAAAAGTAGGGAGGGTAAGAAGGGAAGGCAAAAACCAATAATGAAGGAAAAGAAAAAGGAACAAATAAAGGGGATTGGGAGAATCTTAAGTGAGGGAAGAAAGCACAGAGACATTTGTTTAGGGAATAAGGGAGATATACATTGAGGGATCAAAGAAAGAAGAGGAAAGGAAGGAGAGAATGATGCAAGGCATAGTAGGGGTTTGTGAGTAAGGACAGGAGGGATAGAGCGATGAACATTAGCTCAAGGAGGATGGGAGTTATGGACCAAGGAGGTGGGGGCCAATGGTTATTGTTACAATAATATTATAAAGAGTATGGTCTAGACCTGCTCTATATGAAAAGAGCCCTAAGATAAATTCTGTTGTGATTTGGCGCTATATAAATAAAATTGTATTAAATTGAATTACAAAACTTGGAAGGTTAGGAAGCAAGAACAAAAGCGAAAAACATAAAGGGAGACTTGCAGTAAGTGAGGAGAATTCAAAGTGATGTAGAAATGAGGACTGACAGGAAGAAAAAGGGAGAAAAAAAGTTGTAACATTGCGATCAAAAAGGAGACTGCAGTATTGTTTCAACTGTGGGGGTGTGCTTGACTTATCTCATCAAACACTCAATCAGCCTGAAACGTAGACACAGCACTTCAAGATAAGATAAACCAAACTCCCCTTATTTAGATCAAACCTCCTCATTCACATTTTCCCCACAAATCCAACATGTATTCACCCAGCACTTTTGCAGTGTTAGTGATGTTTGATGTTGAAATTATGTTATGATTGAGTGAAGATGGTTTCTAGGTGGTGTTTTGCTTTTAGGTGATACTGTAACCAAATACATACTGAAAGACGCAGTACAAAAACCTTACGCTTTGAGCAAAACAGTCAGGAATCAAAGGGTTAAAGCCACATCACTGCAACAATGGATGTAAAACATACATTGTGTAGGTAAAGGTAAAAGAAATACCCCCTGTTCCCTCATTATTTACTTGATACAATAGAGCTGCTGACATGGAATTGCTATTTACAGTACCTTGATATGATGTGATCTGGTGTGACGTGTCATTGTCACCGCTCGCTATTTACTGACAGCGTTTGTTGGCTCCCAGCCCGAGCACATCGCTCTATTTATGGAAAATCTGCAATGGTCAGCGGTGACCCTGTGCATGTTTGTGGGTGTGTGTCTGTGTCTGTGTTTGGGGTGGTGTGTGTGTCCAAGGCTGTGTCAAAGACAGGGAGATGGAGACTGTGTGTGTGTGTGTGTGTGTGTGTGTGTGTGTGTGTGTATTTGCAAGCATGTGTGTGTGCCTGACATTCATATGTGATAGCACAGGGCTGATGCAATGTATTCCCATGTGCACACAGTCTAAAGGACAATGACATGTCATTGTGTGTGTGTGTGTGTGTGTGTGTGTGTGTGTGTGTGTGTGTGTGTGTGTGTGTGTGTGTGTGTGTGTGTGTGCGTGTGCGCGCATGCTTAAGAAACAGTTATGTGCACATTTGTGTGTGAGAGAGAAACAGAGCACTTGTATTCCCTTCTTGCAACCATTGTCTGCGTTGCTCTGTGTGTTGGATATATATGGTTTATGTATGACTCTACACACGGGACACCTGCTTTAGATGGAAATTGAGGCAGTGGCAGCCTATGTGTGTGCATGTGTGGTAGGTCTTGTCAATAGGATTACATTCATACCCAGTTTACCATATCCTTCACCTGGGGATTTCTGTTGTGTAAACTGGAAACAGATTATGTTTCTTTGGCGTTTACTTGGAGGCATTATACAGCTGTGGCAGTACTTAACTGTTCTGCTTGCTTGCTAACACACGCTACCATTACCTTGCATACAAGTTGCTTTTAGCAACTTTCCTCTAATTCCTCTATATGTCAGATTGCCACATCGTCATAGTCAGTGAGCTAATAAGTTTCATGTGTCACCAAAACATTGGAAGGAGTAGTACAATACAGAGTGGCCAGAAGACGGACGAAAATAAACAAATATTTTATAATACATCAAGATAGTAATAGTTATTGCATAGCAAGCACACTAATAAACAAGAGAGACAGTAATTAGTGTGTGACCCATTAAGTGCACTTAATACACAAAAACATTAAAATAATTTGATTTGTCCTTGGCTTAATCTGTTTTATATTGGCATATTCTAATTGATGGAATTTGAATGATGTCACTGTAAAAACAAAAGTGAAATATTATTGAAATTTAATTTAATCTGATACATGTATGTATGTAACTGGAGAGTTTTGGAATACTTCAGAACCATGGACAGAGACACAAAGATACATTGGGGCTGAAAGTTTCAGCACCATGGAGAGAGACAGGCTATTGCTACCACTTTAATACAACTGCTGCTACTGCTTGTTACTCTCACTTGTTACTCTGTGACTATTTTGTGCATATAGTCCACCCTGGCAACCATGCTAAGTGCAGAATCACGCTAGCAACCTCTAGCAAAAATAAATAAAGTAATATAAAAATGTAAAACATTTTGTTAATAACAATTAATGAGTTCAATATAGTACAGACTATTACAAAAGATGCTGCAGATAAAGGCAGGTTATTTGTCCTTCTGCAGGTGAATTTCGAATGATTTAACCAGACCCAAGGATTGCACATCGCTGTGGCAACGGGTGATCAGTGCATTTCTTTATTAATTAGCATTTTTCATGAGCATGTTACACGGCATTTTTAAAAATACCTTCTGGTGATAGAAAGGCTAACATGACAACATAGCAGCTTCTTCACAATGGTGACTCTAAGAATGCGACCATGTCTTGCTTAGTGAATAGTGAATATCAGTATTTATTTCTTTATGGTGCTATATGGCTCTTTAGTTAATGAAACAGAAAGGAAAGTTAATGAAGGATACACTAGGGAGGAAACCTTTTGTCCATGTTATGTCTGTTTTCTGTCTTCCGTGGGATAACTGTGGTTCTTAGAAGGGGAACTCAGATGTTTAACCTCACAACTGCTTGACTGAAAGACAGAGAGAGGGAAGGACAGAAATGGAGAGAGCCAGTCCTTTGTTATTAATCTGTGTTCTACATCAGACAGTAGGAGAGAAAAATGAAGTTGCAATGAGAGAAAGATTAAGAAAGATAAAAGAATGGGTTAGTAACTGGGTGACTCGGAGAGAGACCAAGGGAGGGAGTCACAGGGTGAGCAAGGGATTTAAAGAAAGAGAAAGGAAGGAAGAGAGAGAGACAGATAGAGGAGAGAGGACACACTCTATTGGCTCTCAGCACGGCCCAGGGGTAATTTCCTCTCCACATGAGAAATGCATGCTGGGATATGGAATTACCTCCAAGGGAGGGTAATGATGCATTGCCAGAACCTTGGCCCTGAGGCACAGCTGTGTGTATGTGTGTGTGTGTGTGTGTGTGTCTGTGTGTATGTTTGTGTGGGTGTGCGTGCATCTGTGCCCTGGCCATCATCCTTGCCTGTTCTGGGTAAATTGCCCATTGTAGTTACTTTCCTTTTCTGAGGTGGCCTATCTGTTTGTGCTTGTGTGTATGTGTGTGTGACCTTGGGATGATAACAACACTGTGTGTCTGCCTTCTTCTCTGCTACAGTGAGCTTCACCCTAAATCAGAGGCCTGGGAGATAGAAGGATAGACCAGAGACAGACAGATAAATGTGAATTAGAGGGCCTTTGGGGAGACACACTTATACACATATTGACATTTAAGTGTTTAGACAAATGGAGAAAAACTGGCACATAGATCAGATTCACACACAGACATAAGTAAAGGCAAAAGCTAACAATTAGATAATATTTGGTTGTCAGGCAGCGAGAATTCAGAATAGAAAGCATGGACTTAATTGCTGTGTTCACTGTTTGAGTGGTTGAAGGACGTTTTCTTATTGTCTGTGTGCGTGTGTGCGCACTCTAATGTGTGCAGTGGGTTATGAATCTGTCATGTTCTTTTGATCCAATCATTGCATTATTGTTTTTTATGGTAATTACTGCCACTAACATTTCTTCGATTAACATCCATCAAACCTTTCACACACATACACGGGAACAGGCACACACATGCAAATGCACCTATTCAGCACTACAAACTCTATAGGGTGGGAAAAAAGGTTAATATATGATTTTTCAGCTGCTTCCTACTCCATAAAAGTATGGCAATAGATGCTTTCCATCTCTCCTCCTCCCACCACCTCTCTGCCGCTCTGTCTCCTGACACTGGCGGCATTTGGGAGGGATTATGGGAAAATGTCACACCAGCAGAATTACAGTATATCTCTCTCCTCCCTACGCCTCACTTCACCTCACCTCTCCTCTAGCGCATACTTGAGAGCAACACAGCCTTACCATACTCTATCTACTGACTTTATGGTACACTGGTAGAAACTAAGCACAGATATGACCATAAATGTGAATTGTAACAGATTGTTGAAATTAATCTAAAAACATTCAATTTCATTTTACCTACTTGGAAAAAACCCAATGAGATTTGAAACCAGTCAATTATTATTTGCATTGTGGGGTACTTCAGCATTTTTGTTGTGGTTGAGGCAGAATGAAAATCTTGTTGATTTTGAGTGCTTGAGTATGTTTTGGAACAGCTCTTTCATCACATTTTTGACCTCAGACCAAATAGTGTCTATGTTTATCTGTATGTTATGATGAGTCCATATTCCAGTTGAGACCATTTCTCTATATGGATCTCTGGGTATCGCTCAGCATGAGTATAGACTACATCTTACATGTATAGCACAGTGCTATCAATATAACTACCCTCACGAGACAGCGCTACTAAGATTTTTTATTTCCCCTTGAACTTCAGTGTAGTCTTGCATGAACTCAGCACTATCGACCTTACACTCAGAGAAATGTATCTTGTCTTTAATTACCTCTTTTATTAACATCCACCACAGACATTAATGTCAAGCAGTTGTACATCTTGCATGCCACTGCTGTCTTTGAGCGAGGTTCAGTCTTCCATGGGGCTGCAGATGTTAAGGTCAGTGAGTTGTATATCTCATGTGTAGGAGAGGGATCTTGACCTTTTCAGCTGAGTTGCTAGCAGGAAATCGAGCATTGAGTGCTTGTTATTGGACCCAGTGGGACTCAGTAATGACCAGAGATCTAAAATAAAGCTGAAATTGGGAGAACAGAAGTACAGGAGGCAAGATTAAGAAAGCAGTTGGATACATGGAAAGAGGGAAGTTTACTAAATAAAAAGGTCACTCCAGCAAAGGTAAACTCATTGCAGAGGATGTAAGGAAAAGGCACAAGTTTTTCGTGGTTGTTGTGATCATTTGAAATTATAATTGCAATCGTTTCTTGTCATAGGTGATCACATTTAGCCATGCTGCCGTGCCGGTGTCTGCCAGCTGCAGAGGAACAAAGGCACCTGCATATTACAATCATGTCATCCCTGTGGAAGTGTGCTTACTAAAATACAACACTTACATGCCCACACACACACACACACACACGCGCCCACAGAAACTCAAACCAATATTGTTCTTAATCTAGATTTCTATTTGGCATGCCAAACAAAGGAGACTGACTCACAGGTGGGTTGCAGAGCACCACATAAGGATAAAGCAGCAGCAGCTAACTGGGCGGGAATGGATTTTAAAGAAACGCTTTAATAAGCATGCTATTTTTTCGCAAGTCTTAGCACAGTATGCTCTCTTTTTATCAGTCTCCTACTGTAGTTTTAACTTTTTTTGCCTCCTTGTAAATTACTGCTCTCCTTTTGCCTCCATGAGATTTCACTTTGCTTCTTGGCTGAGAAAGAAGACCTCTCAAATAACATTTTGACACATGTAATACTTAAATTCTCCAGTGAGGCCCTTAAAAAAAAAAGCAGAGATACTGTCAATATTGTAGTAGAACGGAGAGGGACAAAACACATACTGTAAGAAAACCTCCATAAGCTGTATTCAAACTTGCAAGATCACAGGAGCATTAAATTGAATACAGTTCAGCCGATTGGGGCAGTACTGTAGGATGCCCAGAAGCGGGCTTGTGACTGGAAGGTCATTGCTTTTCAGGATGAATCTGGATAGGGAAGTGAAACAGCAGCACTTGAACCACTTACCTCCCACCACTGTAGTTTCCTTGAGCAAGGCCCTTAACCCCTCAACTCTTCCAGTGGAGCTGCTCAGTGGCCATCAGATCAGACTGTGTGAGTGTGGATTAGGGCGTTCCTGGAAAAGCATTTATGCCCACTGAATCCGACTTGGTTAAATAAAGCGAAACAAAATAGATTCCTTGATGACACAGCGCTAATGGTAGCCATTGTCAAAGCTCCACTTGTACTACGTGGTAAAACACTATCTACCATGTAAAAATAGGTGTTTGGCTGTCTCATTATTCATTTCATTATTTATTTTCATCCTGGGAAACTCTCCGGTTTTGATCATAGACCCCCTGCTTGTGATCTGCAGAGTCAATCCAATTTTTTTCATTGAGTCATGACAAAATAACTGATGCATACTAGGGGTGCTGACTCAATTTAGAAACACTCCTCCATCATGCATCCATCGCTCCATCTCTCTCTCTCTCTCTCTCCATCTCTCCATCACACTTCTGCAGGTAGAGAAGGCTCGACAGTGATGATGGTTTGGGAGGTGTAGGCATTCATCCAACACCCAAAGTGTTTTCTCCCTCACTCTCAGTCTAAACACACAGTTCCCCTACACTCCCCCCTGTTGTCCTTTGTGTCTATTAAAGCAGCTTATCTATTCTTCTCCTCTTTTTGAATCCCTTCCACTCTCTCCCTCACTTTCCACCTCTCCCCCTCTATCAATCTTTTTCCCACTTTTTCGCCGCAGGGTACGAAGTGATTCCTAAGGCTCTATTCACCATGCTGACGATAGTCCTGCGTGTTTGTTCGCATCTGACTGTGCATTTCTGTCTGCACTTGTGTGTGTGTGCATGTGCTCTCACCTCATGATATCAATAAAAGCTGCCCTGTCAGCCAGACAGATGCTTCGTTCTGACCGTGACTCAAGAGAATCACTAATCTTGGTAGAATGATGGCAGGAAGAGAAAGAGTGAAAGATAGATAGAGAGGGGGAAGAGGAGACACAGGTTGGAAGAGAGACAGAGCAGGGGGAATTGAGAAATAGATGCAGGGCAGGCCCTCATATGAGTCATCAGACAAGGTTGTTGGTGTTGTCTTACCCCTCTTAGTGAAGGTATGTGTGTGTGTTGAGTACATGCGTGTGTTTCTGCAGGCTTTGGCACATAATGCAATAAGTAACATGTGCATTCATGCATGACCGTGTTTGCTTTTCCCCCTGTGTACATTTTGTACCTTTTGTGTATTTTCCTGAATCACTTCACTGATTTTGCAGTCTTGAAATGCCATTTGTCAATGCCAGGGCATGAATCTTGTGAAATGCAGACCTCATATTTACGTCAGGATGGATCAATATTATGGGCACATTTTTATATACCATTTCTGTGCCATGTTGCATAATACTGTCAGAATTAAATGTCATTCTAAGGAAAAGGAGTACTAATTGTTTCAGTTGCTCCCAGTGTAAATGCAACATACGAGTAGAGTATTAAGCATGGCTACAAAATATACAGTAAATCTTAAAAATCACAATCAGGAGTAAAAATACATTGAGGAAATTATTTTGGGCAATTTCAACTACAAGTCTTTATTGTTTTATAGCTGCCACAGAGCTGTCAAACAAGCATCACTCGAGCTAGGTTCTAATTTCACTCGTATTCCGTCATGGGTTTTATTTTCATGTCAGCAATCACTTTGCAAGGATGGGTGAACATGTGGAAAATAAAAGCTTTCTCACCAAATTAAACCACTTTAGAGAATGCAGTCATCTGTGTCATTGAAAGTTTGCTCAGTGAATATCAGGCAGCAAATAAACCCAAACCTCAGATCAAACTGATTAAAAAAGTGGAAAATAAACGATCATAGCTGTCACCTAGATTCACCTAAGGAAGGAGCCGGTGTTTCTATAGTTGTGTATATATTGCTTTGAAATCTTTCATTTTACTTTATGTTTAGTGGACCCAATGTAATTATATAGTCTGCACTCTGTCATATTGCATGACCCCTGCCAAGTTGGAGTATGTGATGTTTCTATTGCACAGCTCTGTTCCTTATTCCTCTCTTCTTTCCATCCCCATCGTATTTGAAGTGGATGACTGCTTTTAGTCTCACTTAATCCGCTTTTAAAGGTTGTATTTATGTGTGTGTGTGAGTCCTTAATCAGGTGTGTAGCTGTATGACGCACGTTCTCACATGAGAAATGTCAAAATCTTTAAATGCAGCTGGCAATTTTTGTGAGATAGTACATTCCCTAGTACCACCAATATAATCATCATCAATATCATATTCATACGGTGTTGGTCTAATCATTCTAATCCTTATTATTATCATCACGGCCCTCCACCTTCTCCTGTTCCATCATCATCTGCTTTCATACACTCTCATGTCCTGTAGTAGACCTGTAGTATTGTGAAGACCTCACAATCATTGTTACCATCAATATCAGATGCAGCATAATCAGCATTATCAATGTCATAATCACATTTTGTTAATCATTGTCTTAATTATTCATTTTATATCACATTTTGTTTTATTCATATTTTATCACTACCATCTTCTTACTCTTTATGTCATCATCTCCATAGTCAGCATCGTTGCCAGCATGTTCTTTGTATTGTCTTGCACAGCTTTTTGCAAATACAGTACTGCTACCACTTCTCTGTGCTGTGTTATTGCCCCAGTGTGAACTAATGAGAATAGCAGGTGCATAAGCTAATCACTGGTTTATTAGTTTTTCTTCCCTCTTGCGTCATCTCGCTGATTACACTATCTCTCTCTCTTACACACACAAACACGTTGCACACGAGGCAATACTGAAATATTAATATGCCCACACCCAAACTCACACAGTGCCCAAGGAGAGTTTAGTCACCTCAAGGTGAAATGTAAGCTAAGTTCAAAATTATCCTGAAATGCCCGAAATCTAAATGAATTATAGAGCCATTTTGGGTTAGATATATAAGAGCTGCACAGCTGCCTGTTCTTTAGAGGAACAGTTTGAAAAGTAGATGTAGGTTTGGAAAAACGTCTGCAACAGCAGACCTTGAACTAGGCAGTTTGACAATACAACAAGTTTATAGTGATTATTTCAAAGTATAAATGGCTGCAAAAGGGCAAATGCTGCTCCTGGCTACTTAAATCTCTAACATGGATAGATTACTCAGTGGGCCTACCAGAGGTCAGGGGAGTGCCTAAACCAGAGCCTTTGTGCAAAATTACTCTTTTTTTTGGTAGTGAGCCAAAGAGTTCAGTCAAAAGTCCTTTTGAAAAACGGAATAATTTCCCTTTATATATATATATATATATATATATATATATATATATGTAAATGTGTATATATATAGTATATATGTAAATGTGTATATATATAGTATATATGTATGTATTATATGTATATATATATATATATATATATATATATATATATGGTCTAGGTCACCTGTGTATATATATATACATAGTGTTTTACATGCACTTAAGTAATTTAAAACAGGAAGTTATTTTCTGTAGTAACCTGATTTCTTAAACATCATGTTAATGAGAAGCCCAATTTCCATTATAGGGGTGATGGCTAAAAAGAGCTAGATTTCTATTGGAGAAGCTTGATTTTATGGCCGTGTCTGTTTCTGTTTCTGTTTTTGAAAAGAACACATGTGCATGACAAAGTTCTTGGTATCAGTGGGAGGCATTTTAGGCATCTGTGCCCAGTGGCCAATTGTCTCATGAATGATCCACCCACAATCACAGACAAATACACTGTAAAAGTGGTGATTACAATTCTGGTATCATCTTATGTAGTGTCCGATCTCCATGTGGCCCCTAAAACACCCCCATAAAAATAGACTGACCTTGCACTAACAATCATTCAGACATAAGGCAGTTAGGCAGTAGAGGAGTTTCAACATGGCCTAGCAACTGTGACTGAACTCCAAATGGAATTTGTCAGTGAAAGTTTTATATGGAATAACTCTCTCTCTCTCTCTCTCTCTCTCTCTCTCTCTCTCTTTTTGTCACTCTGGAAATGTCAGTCTCCCTCTCTACAGCTTTCTGTCTCCACCTCATCTTTTATCCATCCATTGCTTTTATTTAGAGCTGTGCAGCTTGTCACCTTGGCCTCCACTTATTCTGTTCTCTGGTCTTTCAGTTCTGGTTTAACTTACCATATACCCCACTTCTGTGACATAGCAAAGAGTGTACTCAAAGAGAAAGAGAGATATATGGAAAAGATGACTAAAAGAAAGAGAAATGAAATATCAGGGAAAGGGGAGAGGGAAAGAAACAAAAACAAGGTGTGTGAAGAAAATGTTTTTGTAAGTGGGGTGCCTCAGTGCTGAAGTGAATTTATGAGCGAGTGTGTGTGGGCAGTTTGAAGGAGTCACAGGTGTGTACAGGTGTGTGTCTGTGTGTGAGAGAGAAATAGGGAAAAGCGATTCCGATGGTGAAGACAAAAAAGTGTGTTTGTTTATGTGCTTCTGAGTGTGTACATGTTGTCTGGTAAGTCATCTCTCTTGTTTAATGCAAGAGCAGGTCCTGACCTCTGTAGTAAATGTCTGGCTCTGTAATGTGAATCGGACAGTGGATGAATGCATACACATGTGCACACACACACACACACACACACACATATACATATACACACACATGCATATAGCTGTAGACAGTTCTAATAGCCAGCTTGACCTTATCAGTGTGATATTCACATGACAGAATCATTTTGGATAATTTGTGGTTGTGTGAATCACATGGACACACAAACTGATAGTGTGTGGCACTTTCATTAGGGATGAAGCATAAAGGTGCATTGTTGGTCATGCAAATAACACGCACACACACACACACACACACACGCATGCATAGGCTAGCATCCTCATTAGCATCATCACAGTAAAAATAGCTCACCTTTCTTGTTTGCCATTCAGAGGCCAGAGCAGACTAGTTGACATGATTGCATCTCAGCTTGCAAATCAAGGGACAATGGGGCAGTAATTTTTCAGCAAGCTCTCCTTCATCCACCAGCTTAATCTTCTGCCTGCACCATGATTGGCTGAGTGTAGTGGATGGTTATTTGATTGGTCAAATTGTTCACTGGTGCTGTATCATTGCTGAAGTTAGAGTGGTTCTTCTCAGTCTTATTGGACATCATTGCAGTGCATTCTGCTGATGGTGGTTCACTGATGTCAGTTCTCTCATCAGTCTGTGCAAAAAACCCACCCCGATCTAAAGAGCGTTGGTATTACTAAAATCGGGGTGCAAAAATGTACTTCTGACACCTAAACTTTAATCAGCTTTACTGGTGCTGTTCGAACCTCGGGGAGGGGGCAGGAAAGAAAACAGTTTTCCTGTCGGGGTTGGTAAATTAGTATTCTTAATACAAATTCTTACCAGTAATACTGTATATGAGCCCATATCCATATGTCTTCTGCAGGACCATTTTTTTCATGAGTGGAGCATAAACTAGAGTTTCCTGTTGAGGCCCACTTATCTTCTACTTTTCCTTGATGTGTGGATTTTGATGGTTGATCCAAATAGCTGAGAAATGAAACCCATTCTAATCAGCCAACATGTCTCCTGTGTTGAACTGTATCAAAAATGAACCGACTTCCTTGTAGTGATATGCAGTGATACTATAGTTTTCTACTTACTTTGGACACAGTAGAGTACAAAATTCATTCCCAATGAGGGTAGCAGCTTGATGACAGCTTGAAGTCCACTTGAAACTGCATCGTATTACACTGTAACTCTTACTGCAACTAAATTGTTTTTCAATTGGATAGATGTTCTGAGGGGACCAGATTGTGCCTTATTCCTGCTTTAGATACAGTAGAATACACAGCTCAATCTTAATGAGGGTGGTGTATGATACATTGTAATGGTCTAGGTCACCTCAGCCTCTATTGGCCCGTCTAATGAATGTTTGACTGAGTGTATGTTTCACTGGCCTATTGTTTGGCTGTGTAAACATCCAGTAATTGCACTGTGTAACAGGGGAATAGTGCCACCGGGCTGAAAATTACCAATCAGCAAATGTGGGATAATAGCTGGGTGAATATGTGTGTATTTTTGCCTCTATGTAGATAGGAGAGTGTATGTTTGTGTGTCTTTAATGCATATGCAATATGCAAGGGTGTGCGCTTGGGTTGGTATGTGTGTGTGTGTGTGTGCTTTGTTGAATGTTTATGTGCATGTGAGTGCGTGCGCCTTTGCTTAACTGCAGTGTGTGTATATATTCAATACCCTGTGTATGTGCATGTGTGCACACCCTTCTCTGGGTGTGTATATAAATGAACACCTGTCTGTCAGCTTAATGCCCTATTCGATTAGGCCTCCGATTCTGTGTGTTCAGCTAATTGCAAGGACTAGTGCCGGCGTTTGTGTTTTCCTTACCCTGGCAAATCGCTCCATGGCCCTGCACACTAATGTTCCCCTTCACCAGCCCCACCCATGCCAGCCTCTCTCTCTCTCTCTCTCTCTCTCTCTCTCTCTCTCTCTCTCTCTCACTCACACACACACACACACAAACACTCTTAAATGACATTTTCTACATTTTAATTTTCAAGTATATACACTTATCCAAAGCAAATTATCAAAAGGGCAAAGAGTAGAAAAAGCCAACATTCATAAAGTGCTGTAAAGTATTTGGGAAGAGCGGTTCAATGGACAGCGATACAGTGAAAGAACCCCTTCCTACTGAATGTGAATTCTCCTTTGGATTTGACACGTTTGCATAATCTTCTAACTCAGCGCTTTCCTACTTGAAAATCATACAATTAAGTGAAAAGTTTTACTGGTTTAAGAACTAGTGAGCAGATAAAAACAGATTTTTGACCTCATCAAAGACATTTTGGGCCATTTTTTGATACTCAGTGAAGAACCACAATTATTTTGCCAATCAGCTTGAATAGCTTTTCATTAATAATTGCAACCTTTCTCAGTCCTTGCATTGATGAATAAGTATTTTACCTTCTACTATTTTATTTTTTACATAAAATGGACAATTGTGCACTGTATATTACAATAAATTATAATATTAAACATAATATATGTAATATATATATATAATAGTACATAACTTAATAATTTAATGATAATGTAAAATCAAAATATATTAGACTTGCTCAAGTAATCTTTGGGCTTGCTAGTGGCATACAGTGCATTTCATCATCAGCTGTTTTCCCACCGTCATCTCTCTCTCTCTATCTCATTCATGTTAGTCAGTCTCATTCAACACCTCTCATTCTTCTCCCTCTGTCCTTTGTTCGCTTTTATTCAGCCTCCTGAGCCTCCTATTCCCAGCTTGAAGATGCCATAGAGAAACCGTATTGATTTTTCTCTTCCTCTGTGTGGTTGCTGAAATGGCTTCAGATGGGAAAGAGAGAGAGAGAGAGAGAGAGAGAGAGAGAGAGAGTGACAAACAGGGATGGTGGTATGTGCAGACAAAAGGAGGTAAAGAAGAAGGAAAAAGTCACATGTGGCTTCTCATACTGAAGTGATGAGGAGACTGCTTTTTCCTCCGTCCATTCCATTAATCATTTCTCTCCTTTGCGCTCCCTGCAACACATTCTGTTGCTCTTATTCATGGCCTCTCATTTTCTTCTCTCCTCTGTCTTTCTCTTTATGATTTACGTTCAGTCTGGAATTAATACTTCCAGCTCACTTTTCTATTTCCATGGAGAGAGGTGATCTGTGATTACCAGAGTCATTTGCATTTGCCCATCAGTAACTGGGGAGCAGTAGGTAAGGAGGAGGACGGTGACAGAAAATTAGGTGTTTTCATTGCAGCTGACTCACCACAGATTTTTTCCATCCACTGTTTATTACTGGATGGGTTTCATCCCAGGCTCCATCCACCCATCTCTCTCTATCCATTTGTCTGCCCAGCTATTACGAGCATCACCCTCTCTCTTCCCCCACCTTTCATTGATCCCCTTTACTGTGGCTGTCCCCTTTATTTGTGTTCTGTTCTTGCAACAGAGCTCCACACAGAGACGTTTTAGCTGAAGAGAAGAGCATGTGCAGAACATGCAACATTGCTAAAGGCCATAAGAGTTAAGACAACACGGGAAATCCGATATGGTACATAATAGATATTGCAGTCATTTGTCAAGTTGTTTGTAATAACTCCAAATATGCAACTGCTCTGCTCTGCCATGATGGCGTGTTTTTATGTTTTATTTTGTGCACAAGTTAAAGCTAGAATCCATAATGATTTTGTATTGATATATCAATGATAGTATATGTGAAAAATACTACATGTGATGCACAAAATCGACACTTTTACATTTACTGGCAACGCTAATCATCTGCTTGTCAGGTCTCAGCTGAATCCAGTCGCCCTGGCTGTGTTTAAACTTACCTTTCAAGCATTTGTCAGTGGGGCACATCAACAGAGTTGGCTATTTTCCTGGATAGCATCTTAATTAACTTACGCTTTTAATTAAATAGACCCGGCACTGCACTTTGAGTCAATGTTTGTGCATCTTCACCTGCATCTTATTCTGACTGCAGGTTTATTGGTGGATTTGTATTTGTATTGGTGGTGAAGTCTCTTGTATAGTATTGACTTTACCTTCACTAATGCACACCCACGTGCATGAACAGATGCACAGAGGAACTGACGTGTGCAAACAGCACACCCAACCTGTAGTACTGTATAGAGAAGTACAATTGAAGTAGATTATTGACATCCATAGGGAGAAAATGTAAAAAGAGGGCTATCAGTGACACTGAAAAGGCAAGATGTGGTAGAAAATTTGTATTAGAGGGAAAGAGAGTATGCACATCATGAGAGATAGAGAAAGACAGGAAGAGGAAAAAGGTGTGGACTGCTTGTATGATTTAATAGCCAATATTTGAAAAGTGTGCCATTTGCTCCTCTGTCAAAGTCAAACTCTCATTCAGCTCCTCTGGAGTAACAGGAGAAATTTGATCACCAAAGCAGTAAATTACCTAAATTGCATTTTCTCTCTTTCTGCTGTTCTTCCTGCTTTTTTTCTCTCTATTCTCCCACTCTCTCCCTCCCACACTGCCCCTCTCTCTCTCTCTCTTTCTGCCCCCACTCCATCCCAACACAGTGATGAAGATTGATGTTCAGGTCCTAATTAGCATCTGCTTTGGTATGCACACTGCCCGTCTGTCCATTCCTGACCCTCCAATCAGTTAAGAGACATGACAGGCCTTGTCCAATCAGATTAAAGCCAGCGGGACAGGCTTCCTGTGTGGAGCTGTCACTCCAGATGCATTGTGGGCCCCGCTGATGGATGTGATTTGGGCTAGGAGACCCAAATCATGTACCAGTGTGCTTTCAAAATTATGTGTACAATCATGCATCATATGAGGTTGAGAGGATGGAGAATGAGATCAGATAAAAAATCTTTGACTGTGCAAATGTTGTTATTGAACAGGGTTGTTTGAATTAATGTGATTTGATGTAATATCTTATTGATCCCATTAAAACCACCTATGTTTTCAGTCCTGTTTTTTTTTGCGACACCTGTGGTAGCCGGTGTCATGGCAAATGCGTTTCAATACCGCAGACAACAGAAACCGTGGCAGGGTCAGCTACAAAATTACTTTTCTGAAGCTGTTGCTCAAGGGCACTTCAGTAGGATGGGTGCTTGTTCAAGAGTAACAAAACCCCAAACCTAAACCTGTGTAAAGCCTGACAATACATATGAAATGCACGTATTTTACTGACCCTGTGGTATAATTCATAGTGACTATATCCAAGGCCATCCCACTCAGCTGCCTTTCTGTGCATTTTGACTCTTCATGAACATGACACACTAAATTCCATAACCCAATGGCACTCGTTTTTTAGCTTTGTCGTTATATATCACATTCTCCATGACATAATTCATCCCTCCACACTTTGCCTGTGCCATTTCATCTGTTTGAGTTCAGGGATACAGGGAACATGACAATGAATGATGCAACAGAGGGAAGATGTATTGCTGTCACTCATGTCTCTCCCTCCACCTTCAGCCTTCCTCCACCGGGCAGGGGAGCTGGAATTATCCACAGCAACAATCAGTCTGTGTGGAAATGAGCATTGTTCAGCACAGAGCATCACTATTGTGTGTGTGTGTGTGTGTGTGTGTGTGTGTGTGTGTGTGTGTGTGTGTGTGAATCCAATCAGTGTTTTTTTTTTTAGATTAGATAAGCTTTGTATGTAGCATGTATCTCTGTGTGTGTGTGTGTGTGTGTGTGTGTGCTGTGTATCAGTGGTCATGTTGGGATTTCAGCTGTCTCATGAGACCTAGACATGAAAAGAGAGAGATATGAAGATAACTTTTATGAAAAGAAAGAAATCCTTTGATAATCCTTGCATTTTCATGTGTTGTACTCTTCTATCACATTTTGCCTCCCTCCCGTGCATGTGTGTGTGTGTGTGTGCCTGCATCAAAGCCCCACCATCACACAGCAGTCTTTTCATATGTCCCAGTTATATCACTCTGTCTCTGCCTCCACCCTCCCTCCCCCACGAACCCCCTTGCCACCTGCCTTTATTCTCTGCTCTCCTGCCATGCCTAGTGTTTCCGTTGAAAGTATTCTGCTGCATCACGCCTCCGCATGCCTCAAGAAATGGCAAAGTAACCCGTCGAACCAGGAACACTGTGCGGCAGTGCCACCTAATTTATTCTCATACCCAATGGTGTGTCGTATCAAGAGCGTGAAGCTCAGGTTTAAAAAAGGCAAGTCAACAAATTGTTCTGTGTGGCATTTATTACCACACAAGGCACAAGATAATAAAGTAACTTAAAGAATATGGCACATAAGCGCCAGCATATTGTGTTGCAGATTCCTCAAAAGCCGTGTGGGTATTTAGTGTGAACCCTGCAGTTTTGTTGGCACTGCCTCTTTGATTAGTTCTCCATTTTTGCGGGCTGTGTCCCTTTCTGTTTGCATCCCGCTGTTTCACGTTGTTGGCTTGTTGCCTAGCGGTGCGTCTCCCAGTGCTGTAGCTCTCATTAGCACCTGTGTTGACATGACTGGCATCTCATCTTAGGGTTGTTTTCCTCTTTCTCTATCCCTTTTTTATTTTTCCATCTCCTACCAGCATCCTCTTGCCCGCTGTACCCACAGTTGCCTTCGAATGCTCTGGTGTTTCCCTTTTCTCCTTCCTCATTCTCATTCTCCCTCTGTGTTTCACTCTGTCTCTCTCTCCCTACCAGGGGTTTTTAATTAATGGCGAGCCATGATGCTTATCTTATCAGCAGATCACTCTGCTTTCTATTAACTACACTGACAGAGCTGGGAGGCTGCAGGGGATGGATGACACACACACACACACGCTCAAATACACATATACCCTGCCATGCACATTAACACTTAGTCACATATTGTACATACACTAAAGTACAGACACAGATAAATATGAAATGAAAATGCACAAGTGCGTGCACACACACACACATGCACTGACAGACACAAACTCACACAGAGACAAACAGGCACAGAGGCAATTGTGTCCACATAAACACACACCATGATCCTATCTTAATCTTGCCACACACTCACACACATACACACGCACACACATAAACAAACAAACTGCCCTGATGGTATCTGGCTGTGTGATTTAAGAAATGTTGTTTGAGGGTCTCTCCTCCTAAATCCCCTAAATGCCTTGGGAATCCCTCCCTCTTCCTCCCTCTCTCTATCTCTCCTCTACCTCCCTCCTTCAGTCCCGCTTTATGGCTGAATGAACACTTATCATTCGGCAGATAAAGAGGCGTCCACGCTGGAGCTTGCTTTATCTTTGAGAGCCATGTTTACGCCCCGTGAATGCTCTACTTTTCACAGATGTTTCATAGACCACATTCGCTTGATCCGACAGAGATGAGAGCGCAGTGTCGCGGCTTGATTTTCTGCTGAAAAACTTAAGACACGCGCACGCACACACACAATCCTCTACCCCATCAATTTTAACTCTCCAGGCAGGTCAATTGTCCCATATTTACCACATTTTCATGTTTGGGTAGGCTGAGCTAGGAGGCAAAATAAATCACGATAGCTTGATGGGGATTACAGTGAGCCGCATTTTGGCACAGAACAGTGAGCATGAAGGCAGAAACAACAAAATCAATCCTCAAACACCACAATCGATGGGAGCCGCAAAATTTCAACATAGGTTTTCTTCAGATCTCATTGAGAGTTGACAGTTTTCTGAAAGCATTGAGAGACACAGAGACAGAGGGGAAGTAACAGAAAAACAGTTTACAGAGTGGTTATTGGAGAAAATATTACAGTAGATTGTGTAGACACACACTCGTGCACGCGTGTGCACACACAGTTGCCCACACAAGTTGCCTACACTTTCTCGCACACTCATAATTTCCTCATTTGTGGGACCGTAGCAAAACAATTATCAGCAGGGGATAATACAATAAAGGAGACCATTTCTGGGGTATTACCAAGGGACAAAACATTTATTTCACTTTGTCCAGTGTGCTCATAGGAGTGTAAACTCCTAATGGTAGAAAATATAGAACATAACTCACACCACTCACACTGCAGACAGCATGCAGGCAATAGTAATGCTGTGCTGTGCAATTCTTCAAACTTTTTTACCCCTTTTCTAAGCTTACTCAAAACTATTTCTGGGCTTGTGTCAATTTCTGGTTGTACTGCAATGTTTTGCACTGCACTTTGCATTTCACATAAAATCACATACCAGTCAAACTATGCACACAATACTGTGATGTGTTTTTTTCCTTGTATCTCAGATTCATACTTAAAAACACAGTTGTAAAGCTTTTGTGAACTCACTATATGTTGAATTATCTGGCCATAGAGAGTTGAGAGGAATTCAATGAATTACTGTGCTGGCTCAAATATTGTTTGAGCCAGATTTTTCCCCATTTATTTGTAAAAGGGTTCATGGATGCCACCTGTTTAACCTGCTGGCCTCATCTTCACTTGCTCTCATTTCCTGTGCCTGTCTGCGATGGGTGGAAATGACAATGTTTTGGTAAATTGGGCATTCAGTGTGTGATTTGCATCGTTTCTGTCCCGCTGTGTTGCTTAACTTGTAAAGCTCTCCCCCATAAGTACAGAGCTATTTGCTAGAAAACAGAACAAAGAGGATTTTGACATTTAAATCTCTCTCTCATTCATACCTTTTTTATCTATCTGTCAGTCTTTAACTGTGTGTGCTGTGTAACTATGTAAGTGAATGTGTAGCTCTGGGAATGCTGGGAAGAGATCCTGTAATTTTATTGGACTCCTTTCAGGTAATCTCCTGTGTTTGGGCGAGATGCTTTGTTAAAGTGCTGCAGGAATCAAAGTGTCTCTGTCTGTCTGTCTGTCTCTCCGCAGAGAGTTTGGGTGGAGAGATCCGGAGCTGCCAGAGGTGATCCAGATGTTACAGCACCAGTTCCCATCCGTGCAATCCAATGCTGCAGCCTACCTACAGCATCTCTGCTTCGGAGACAACAAGATCAAAGCCGAGGTCTGTGTGTGTGTGTGTGTGCGTGTGTGTTTTCTGTGATGTGTGAGTATTTGATTAAGATCAGTGTTGTAGAGAATGATTGTAACTTGGATGAAAGCAATAAAAAGGTGTGTATAAGGAACCAAGTGAATACCTTCTTATGAGTTGCAGTCAAAACAGCTCTGGCTGATTTGCATTTTCCTGCAACCGCTTTCAAGAAATAGTGCATTAACTAACCATTTCCACGCTGATGTTCTGCATGATAAAGCTTGCCGCAATCTCCATCCCTAAGCTGTGCCTTCTATTGAGTTGTATCTATAGTGGCAGTAAATTTCAATTAGTCCCAAAGTCACGAGTTTGTCTCTCAAAACCAATTTTGGAGGGAAGCCCCTGTGGAACTCTCTAATAAACCCTTTAATAAGGCTAACAGCACTTTAAAACAGTGGCAGTGACACATGCAGATGGACTCACATCCAAACCTACAGATACACAAATGCCCCTCAGCACACACACACACACACACACACACGCACACACACCCTCAGAATCAATTTACCAGTACATGCAGGCGAGGGCATTGGCATTTTTTTTTCTTCATGAAATTAATTTCAGTGGAGTCGGTCAATAGCTGCTACTGCAACCTCATTGAAAAAGGATGCCACATTGCTAAAATGCTCATTCACACACAAATACAAAGGAACACACGCTAGCATGTGCACACACATGCAAACACACTGAAAACACAATCCTAAAAGCTCAATATGCAAACTGCAGAAAATAATGAATAGAAAAATTAATATTAACTATCTGCAAATGTAGACAATTAAACATGTAAACATGAAGACACAGCTAATTTTCATTCACACCGACCCACTTATCCATCCACCCCCACAAACAAAGATACACACATATACAGATATGCAATCACACTTACATACAAAAACATCACACTTCATTCCACTCCTACTCCCTCATCCACGCAGCTCTGAAAGAAACCTAAGTGTTCGTGTCTTTTGTATTGGCTGTAATTATTGCCTGAATGGAGCTGTCCAACAATGGAGAAAATAGCAACTGTGTATTGACAGTGGATGCTTTGGCCTGCCTTCATCAGTCTGTTTGATTGTCTTGCTCAGGGCCCAAGGCGCTGCTAAACACTATTTACACAAATTAAATCTGGAAGAGATATCAAGCAGCCAAAATTGAAGCTTCGCATCACATCAAATAAAAGCAGGCGGTCACATGCATTGCTACATACAGTCGCACACTGCCACATGAGCGTACAATGGCAAAACGCAGCATGTGCATCATGATGCAATGAGACACACACAGAAATGTGCCCTCAGCAGTATTTCTAAAATAGTTTCTAATGAACAATAAACTTGACAGACGATCACTAAGCCAGATACGGGATATTAGTTTGGTTAAAGATCCTTTTGTTAGAATGAAGCAAGATATTATGAAACTCACTTTTATACTGTGATGGGAGTAATGAATTTGTTTTGTTATGATAAATAAGAATATCATTTGTTTTAAACCCCTGTTACCTATGGAACAAAGCAATGAACCCCTAACTGTTTTCTCCATTATAATAGAGCTTCTCTTCACATAGTTTAGCATTTACATTGTTCTTGTCACATTTAAGAGTGAAAACAACTCTCCTGCTTCTTCCTCTTTATTTCTGAAGCATTTTAAAAATCAACAGCCCCTTTTATCGTATTACGTTTGATCACCCGAAGAGGCAGTAACATACTGTAGACGTGTGTATGTACTTTAGAGCTGTCACATTAATGATGGAGCACATCTTGGAACATATTGACTCACATTGACGTCTTTTTCTCAGATCTTCTTTATATCTGGCAGTATTCATTAAATTCCAATCAAAGGAAATTTAAAAGAAAGTTTGAGAACAAAATAAGCATTTCATGGCCTTCATAAGAGAGCCTGTGAATGGGAGTTGGTTTTACAATTGATGTTTCCTCAACTTGCGTGCTAAATGTAAAAACAAAATGTCCCTTTTGTTCAGTAAACCTCTTATGTAGCTTGGTGGATCTTCAAGGTTATGACAGATGTTTTGATTTTTTGTTTCTTTTCAACAAGTTTCAGAGGTGAAGAGTTTATATGTGTATAAGGTGGTAAAAATACAATATTAATCACATAAAAATTGTTGGACTGTGACTCTCTTTGGTACCAGCAGGCAAAGAAATTTTGTTTTCTTAATTCTGAGAGGCATAGATAGAGACCAATAGGATTGTTAGTAGATGAGCCCCACTCAGAGCCATGTAATACACGCGTTTTCCTTTTTTTCAGTGACCTGCTCTTTGGCTGTAATTTTTAAGGAGAAGTAGGACTTAACTTGATGGAGTTCTGTGATAATTCAGTAATTCTTTCTTCTCCTCATCCACCCATCGACTTCTCAGTCCTGGCTCTTGCTGTTAGCAAGAATTTAATGTAGACAGACCATTGAGTGATTAAGACTACCAAGATTACAAAAACTAAGAACAAATTCATTCTGTTAATTGATTGTTTTCAGATCAATGTTCTTTTTTATTGTTTACTTCACATAAAATGTGCATCCAATTATATTTAACATAGCTCCTTGGGCAAGTTCACAGTATCTTCCATCAGTTGTCCGTATTGACTTCCATGATGGTTTTGTCAGGAGGCTGTGTTTAACTTTGCTTGACACAGGCTTTATTCCAATCAGCCAAAAGGGAAGTTTGAAGAGTAAAACCAGGGAATGGTTCAAAATGGTTATTTTTGTAGTTATAAATCTGGTTATTTTTGTAAAGGAATTCAAATCAATTGATTACTTTTTGGTGCAGAGTAGTAATTTCGCCACAGAAAAATGACAGGATTATGTAGCACTCCCTGATATTTCACATCTAATGTACTTTATATTTCCTACTGTCATGATTTTTTAAAAACATTTTAAACAGTGTTAAATGCATGACTTACCGCTATGTCAGATATACAAGGGATGTCACACAGCCTTCTAGCAATTGTTAATTTTCACATGTAATGCTTAGTGACCGAGTTATTCTGTGTGTGTATGTGTGTGTGTGTGTGTGTGTGTGTGTGTGTGTGTTCAAATCTGCAAGCTTGCCTGTTTTAAATACCTTCAACAGCAGTAGTTGAATATGCATGTCATTGGCAAATAACGTGACAGCTTTATTACCCAGGGATTCATAACAAAGCAGATGTCATAGAAGATTATATAATAAAGTGACAGTTTATTTATTTTCATTTTCTTTTGCTAAAATTTGGCAGACCGTACACATGTTTTCTTAAAGGACAAGGAGATCGTCTGTGCCTGGAAACGGTTTTCCTCGAAAGGGGTCACATGTCATAGTTTTGTCCTGCAGCGCCGCTGCTCCTTCTTGTTTTAGTTTCACAGCTGTGTCTTGAATTGTTCAGAAAATATCTTGGCTCGAACACGAACAGAGAGGCAAAACACAGCTTTTGATGGTTATTCATATATATTTACAGTATATTCATTATTTATTCATAAACACTTTTCATTCAAAAAACCAACATGCCATTTAAAAATTTGACAGCCACTTTCACAAAATAATAATTACCACAAAATCAAATCAAATGATGGTCACTTTGAAAGTGTGGCAGGTGATCTGAGTGATTACTTCACGATACTAAAACACTATTGAAAAGTCACCTCAAGATTTTTCTTTCTTCAAATTGGATATCTTCAAGCAATAAGCTTTGATTTCATTGATTTTAGAGCTGTCTAGAGGCTTACTTAAAGCCCTCTCAGCTGTTCTATGTAAGAAACTGTAAATCAGAGCTTTAAGTGGCTTGTTACTTTCATAAAAAATAAAACAGACCAATTAAAACTTAGATTAAATGTTGAACAAATATATTCTTTTAATAATCTAATGAAACAAGAATTATTAAATGCTATTTTCCAAGGATGTGGCTCTTGAATTAGAATAAAAGGAGATTTTCAATCAGAGACTTAACATAGCTTGTATGTGAGATGGGCCATCTCACTTAACATACATTATGAATGTAGATGGCAGCTATTTGTTATGAGAGCTGATCTAAAGACTTCTCTCATATTTGCAGTCAGCCAGACAGACACAGATGGCAGGGGACACACTGAGCAGCTAAATACAGCCACAACATGGCTGCTATTTGTCACTAAAGAGATACTCTGCAGGGCCAAAGAGAGGGGGAGACAAGGACAGATAAGAGAGAGGAAGAGGGATAGAGAGGGAAAGGGAGTGAAGGAGGGGGGAAAAAACAAGAGAATATTGCTTTCTGTTATCTTGGATCAAGTAACAAGAATGCAGTCTGATTTTGGGAAGTGTGGCAAAATATGGTTAAGCATCAATTTGTCTCTGGATAGCAGACATTTGTGTGCACTTGTGTAAATGTGGTGTGTGTGCATTTGGGTATGTGAGAGTACATGTCTTTTGGATGAGGTGTGTCTGTGTGTGAGAATATGTTAGTTAATTCAAGGTCATGTGCGTGCATGCATTTATCTTTTGTGTCTTCACATATGCCTGTGTCCAACCAGATGTACAGAAATAGAGAGAGAGAGAGAGAGAGAGAGAGAGAGAGAGAGAGAGAGAGAGAGAGAGAG
>VMKM01000877.1:0-218051 GCA_008360985.2 Macquaria ambigua
TATACACATATACATATACATATACACATATACACATATACATATACACATATACACATATACATATATATATACATATACACATATACACATATACACATATACATATATATATACATATACACATATACACATATATATATACATATATATATATATATATATATATATATATATATATATATATATATATATATATATATATATATATGAAGGTCATCAACCCTTCAATGACCTTCAGTGCAAACAGTCATTTCATGCGGAGTCCATTAAGACTGAGGCCTTGCCTATCGCGCGTTATGTGTCCATGCTATTGCCGAGGCAGAGCCAGCAGGCCAGCAGTAAGCCCTGTTGAGGCCTTTGTGTGAGTGTTGACAAGACCAATAAAGAGCAACCACTGCCTTCTCCTAGGCTTCTTCCAGGATTAGAGAATATTTCCCCAAGTTAGAGTTAGGAGGAGCAGCTGTTTTAACATCCAGTCCGCAGAGCTACGCCTCCAACTGGACTCATCTCTTAAATCTAGAAAGATGCCAGCTCATATGCAGTGATACATCTTTAATGGGGTAAATAAACACACAGGCCTTGGTGGGCAGGCTAGCAAGGCACAAACCATCATTAGCGTGTGCCTATGTTTGTGCTTCTACATGTGAGCATATTATGCATATGCAGGCACATTTCTGCTTTCTCTGAGATTAGGCAGATGGCTTTAAATATTAACACATTCACCACATTCTCTTGCTGGGTGTAGAAATCAGGCCTGCTTCATACATGCTGCAGCAGACAGACACAATATGCTGCAGCTTCATTTGACTTCGAGCAGCCCAAGAAAAGCGTCTCTCATCAAAAATCACAGCCCTTCTTCACAGTGTCATAAATCAGTCAAATTGGAACTCAAACATGGTGCTCATACTTCTGGAATCAACTCAGCTTACTCTTTTCAGCTAACTGTCTCTCCTCAGTTGTGAATAAATGTCCAAATCTTCACTAAAAAGTAGCCTACAGCTTGAAAAATTATACATTAATCCAAGGTTAAGATATTTGAAATTTTTCAAGTTAAAAAGCACTACAAAAATACACTATTAAGGGTGGACAAAAGTCTTATTTGTGTTATACAGGTGAGGTGCCTCATTCTACACTTATCCAAGGTTTTGACAGACTAGAGGCCAATATCCCATTGAAAATAATGTGATATTCATATTAAAACAGAGGGAGAGAATAATTATGGCACCACAAGGTGACTGAATGCAAGACAGAGGGCTAAAGCTGGGCTCTGTTTAAATCCTCTGGTCCCTCCTCAAACAGCCCTCTGATTACAAGTAAATAATCTCATCTTCAATCATTCAGCTGCACATTAAAGCATTTATGAGGATATAATAGTCACATTTAATGACAGCTTAGAGCCACAGCCAGACACAATCACCTGTTTATGAAATACAAGAGGAGAAATTAATTTGTTCTGTAAAACATCCATTAGGATATCAATGACCCCCCATCAGACTGCTGGGCTTTGTTTAGAACTCAAATACAACAAACAAAAAAAAAGATGTGATTACGCCAGTAAGATATGTTATCCTGAGCCAATATAAGTTGGAGGTGAGACTGGAGCCATGTCAAATATCACCATACTGTACAGCAGGTTTCCAGCTAATCCATTTACAACAGAAGCTGCCTTTAGGGAGCAACCCTCCAAAACATGGATAATGCTGCAATAACCAATAGAGCCGTGGCTCCACGATTTACATAGTTGATCTAACAATCAGCGTTTCCCAGCCCTCACTTATATGGTGTGGGACTGTCGTGGATTGGAGTGGAGATCTGGGTAAACCTCTTTACCATGCAGATCGGGAGGCGTTGCGGCTACCCAGCTCTCAGCATGTTTAGTGAATTCAGTCTGCGGTGGCTCCGACCCAAAGACAACTGCACCAAGCATTGAGCAAATCCTTCAATCCGCCGACTGCCGCTTCCAAGCCTCTTAATCAAATAAGGCCATTAGCTCCATCACAAGTACTCTGGGCCTCCAGCCCCCACAGACTGGGGCTTTTTCTCCGCCAAGTCCAACAATCAGCATGCTGGAAGCACCCTGACACTCTTAGTGATGACTTGCTTTTTCAGAGAGGCTGGGATCCCCTGAAAATGATGCGTCAAAACTCAGATTATATGACTCGAAGCTCAGATGTGTTTTCCAGGAAAAGTGAAGCAGACACTACTGTAAACAATAGGTACTCTGGTATGCAGTTTGGGATGGCAGATGGGCAAATCATGCACTCTCCAGATATGGGTTCAATTCCCAAATATAACAGGAGCTTTTCTGCTGCAAATGAAGTTTAAATTGCACCAAAAGTTTGATTTAAGCAAAACATTTGAGCATGAGCAAAAGTTTCACAATAACCCCCGAAAGGGCCATGCTTGTGCCAGCCCACTGAATACAAATCCTGTCAAGTTTCCATTTTCTAAAAGCATGCCATGAGTTTACAAACTGACTTTGTACCTTGCAGGCAGCACATTGGCTTTTAGTTCATTTTGGGATGCTGCAAAAGTCAACTTGTAGACTTCTAACTTGCTTCAAATAAGTCATTCCTTACTGTGGACATTAAGTCTGTCTCATTTTTTTGCTATTATACTCCAGTATATAGGATTGAAGAGGATGCCAAACAGCAACATTTTTAATGCAAGAAATTACCAAATTCATTATCATTCGACAATGTCCACATTTGCCTATTGTTTGTCTTCTGGGTTTTATTTCCCATCAACACAGCTCTTGAATGTGATTCTTTTCAGCATCTACCTCTAAAGTATTGATTACATTACATGACATTTATTTGGCAGATGCTTTTGTCCGACGCAACTTAAAATAAGTGCATTCAGCCTTCATAGGAACAAGCTAGGGCTTGATCTTGCCTGATCACACCACAATAAAGCTTACAACTGCATTAACATTAGATAATATTGAAACTTTGAGTGTCTAAATTTTTATTTTCAAACTGGTATTAAATTAAATGAATGGCCGACAGAAAGGTGGAGAATCTATTTAAAACTTAATGGTATCCTTTGGAAAATGGCCAGCAGTAATGTAAAATATCATTCTTTTTTAACCCTCAACCACAGTGCTTTCTCAGAACAATCATTGTTCCCCTTATATTCAGTCATGATCATGTCGAAGACTCAGTGTGTTAATATCAGCTCATTACAAATCTCAGTCTGTGGTCCACAGCCTGCATAAACGTTCTCCTAAAAGAGAATGATGAATAAAACTCTGAGACACTGCCACCCTTACTGCTTTTAACATCCCGAGCTAATAGATATTATGAGTCAGTCACATGAGCGCGGGCTCAGCTTGAGCTGGTAAAGCATGGTCCTACCTTCACAGTATGTAGAATCCCCGTGGATGGAGGCATAGCCGCTCTTGCATTCACACTGCGCTTTAGTATTCCGGTTTTTACACTCAGAGTTTTCTCCACAAATGAGTCCCTCTGCGCAGAAGTCATAACCTGAACGGGAGGGACAAAGGAAGCCTCGATTTACTTTGGTCTTAAAATTTGCTCACTCAAGGCAGTGAAAAGTTGTATACAGACACACAAAAAAACAGACACAGGCACATAACTGTACACAGAGATAAAAGCAGACAAATGCACAAACGAGCAACCTTGTTCCTGTCGCCCACAATACTGTGGGTGACAAGGCGCCTGATGTATAAAGTTTATGACTGCAGTAAATTTGGTGCAATAATAAAAGTTTTCAGGGCTTTCATGAAAGCATGCACACAAACAATACAAAAACGCATACACACACAAACACGCTGCTCATGTAGGAAGATCTCAGAGGATGTCATCCATCCAGCTAATAGAGTCAAGAGTCGCAGTGTGTTCTTCTGGTATTTTGTGTTGACATTTCAGTAGTGTGTTGATGTGCTGGTTTTAAAGGAGGCTTGTGGAAACAATGTACTATTGCTACTTCAACAGTCGACTAAATGCTCAGGTAGCAAAAGAACCAAATGTGAAAAACGACTGCAACACTAACTGATTACTGGAAGAGTCTCTACTTTAGTCAGCCAACATATTTCAACACATAATGATGCTGTACAGAACACATGAAAGGACAGCCTTTACACACACCACAAGATGCTGACTCTTTGTCAGTTGTCCAATGAGGACTAGACACAAAGATGGCAAGCCACTGAAGGATGCTGCACCTCCAAAACAGAAGTTTCAAAATAAGAGTACACAGCAAAACTTTATACAACATTTGTCGCTTCACAAATAAAATGCTAAATAGGCTACTTCTGGCTGAGCTCTAAAAGGAGGTAATAGTGTGACAGGGAAGTAGAGCATGTAGCTCTCTTGTGGAGAAACTACAGTATGAGTGTGTGGAACTTATTGAACAGATGGATTAACAGTGGAGCAGTAAATTATGTTGCAGCCATGGCTTGAGAGGTTTCTGTGGATGTTTTGATTTTGTCTTGTCACCTTCTTTCAGTGACTCTGGATGGCGTTTTTATCCATTGTAACTTGTGAATCCATCCTCCGATTTGAAGCAAGCTGCAAACTTTTCAAACCCACATTTCAGGGTCACAGAGGGTTAAGAGTTTTCTTTAATGGAAGTCAGCAGCGCAGGGGTCACTAGAGAAACGACAAGGCCAGGATCCCTCACTGGCATCCCACCTGTGAACATGGCCAATTGTGTCTATTGGAACACATGGTACTGCTAACGGGAATGAAACCCTGTTTGTTTGGTTGTTTGTGGTGGTGGACAGGAACTTTACCCCTGCCCTGACTGTGTACCGCCTTTTGTCAGACTTGAACCAAACCAGACTGAGATCCTGCACGTGTACAGAAACGTGACATGACAGATAGACAGATGTACTGAGAATCAGTCTGACAGATAAGGAAGCAGACAGACAGAGATATGATTGTCTGCTGCTCAGTAAGTATGAGCTGATATAGCCCATCATGTCCTGTAATGAAAGACAGACTGGCTGCACATAAAAGCCCAGAGAGGCAGGGAGCCTGGGGAGCCATTACTGAGGAAAGAGCTGTGTCTGCATTATTCTTCCTCTCTCACCCCCCTCCACCATCTACAGCAGCACCCCACAGAACGGTGTGCACATGGAAAAGGATTCATTACACAAGGAATACGCATGTGTGAGTGTGTGCTTATGGTCAAGTATAGTTGTAACCACAAACACCACTGACAGGAGAAAAATACATCGAAGTTTTGTTTGTGATTGCTGGATTTTTGATTGGCGATACACACACATACCGGCCCCTCGCTGTAGAATTCAGTTTTTTTTTTTTTTTAACAATTTCAGTAAAACAGAGAGGCATGATCTGTGACAAGTGTGCAATCACCAATCTAACATAGCCAGCGTTCCTCTGAGGACTTAACAGCGAGGCACAGGTTTGTTTGGAAGAGACGCTGTGACTGTGAATCTTTAATTGTCAGCTCTTACTCTATATCCTCTCCTCTATACCTTTCTTCTCCTCCTTTCTTCTCTTCTTTCTTCAACACATTAAGTCTAAGTCTTATTCTTCCTTTATTCTTATCTTTCTCTCATCTCTTGTCTTTACTCTTCCTCTCCTGCCCTCTCTCCTCACCCTTCTCAACACAGAAAGTCAGTCTTACCCCGCTCTTTACCTTTCTTTTCATCTTTATCTCCTCTCATGTACTTTATACATTTCCTTCCCCCTCCTTCTCCTCTCCTCTCCTTGCTGTCTTCTCCTTTACACTCCTAGCCTTTCCTCTCTCATCTTCCTTCTCTCCTTCCTTTCCTCTCCTCTAAAACGTGTCATTTCCTTGCCTTCCCTTTTACCTTCTTCTCATCTTCCTCTCCTCTGAATACGGTGGGTCTAAGGCATGCTGCTTATCTTACCTAAACAAGAGCGCAATTTCCTTCGCTCAGAACCTGCCTCGGGTTTCTTTCATTATGGCTCTATAGCAGACAGCCTCCTACAGTTTGTTTATTCAGTGTATTTACTGAATTACCATTGGCTATTTACACTGTAGTACCTTCCTGCCAAAGCAGCGGGGTTCAGGCAAATTGGCATAGCAGGTCCTCTATAGCAGACAGACCAATCTGTTCTGATAGGCACCTCAGCCAAGAAGCATTCATACCAGGTGGAAAGGGAGAGAAACACAATTATTGCAGAGGAACATGCAGCCTGAATCAGCATCCGGCAGACTGGCTGTGTTTACTCCTCGCAGTGGCAGAAGACTGGTGCGTGCACATCCAAGGAAAGAGGGATTCATGCAACTGAGAAGAGTGCAGTAAGAAGGAAGACATACCTCTGCAAACATTGCAGCATCTACCATCAGGTAAGATCTGTTCACCGACGGTGCAGTTGAGCTCTGGACAGGTTTCTGTGGCTTTCACCATCAGGCCATTCTGGAAGGACAAGACAGAGGCAAAACATTATAATATCAGTGCTGGGGTCAAATGTGTGAAGGTCTATGCATTAAAAGAGAAAAATGACACCACTGGAGGAAAAATGACACACAATCTGATCTGATCCAGGGCTCAAACCAGCAACCTTCCAGTCACAAGTCCACTTCTTCAACCTTTGGGCCACTTTTTTTTTGGTCTCTTCCCTAACATTAACCAAGTTGGATGGGGGGCCAAAAAAACTTGACTGGGACATCCCTAATGGAAACTAATAAGAAAATGACATACCAACACTACAGTAAGGTTTTATTAAAATAAACTGACAACAGTCTATAGGAGTAATATTTTACTGCAAAAAACTTGCTAAATTCAATGTTGGACATACTGACCATTGTGGCTACAGTAAGTCAAATAATCTTTGTTTTCTTGAGATGAATCAATCATTATTTGAAGGCCCTTAATTGCATTCAGAAAATTTTATATATGTTGAATATAAAACCTTCATGTTTTACAACCCAAGCCAAATGTAACCTTGTTTATTTTTTCATGTTTAATAAATATTTTCAAAGTTCTCTGAACTCACGTAAAGGCCTGCGTGTAGAGCTACATTTTGTCAGCCTGGACCTTGTCATTTGAACATCACAAAAAGGGAGGATTACAGTGCTTTTGAAATGTAATAAACCACAGCGAAGGATGTGCTCAGATGTTAAAAACAGGGTATTTAAGATACTCCTGACTGAATGAGGCTGCCATGACAGAGAAGGTGGAATGTAAAGGGTGTACATGCTGCTCACATTCACAAGGAGGGCATGAATACAGATAGCAGGTAAGGTGCAGATACGCGCCACCAAAGAGGGGAAACAAAGGTAGATAGAACTCGGTGTCATCTTCCCCTGGGCCTTTAAAACAAATAGCAGACATACAGCAGCAGCAGGCTGGCTGGCATGTCAGAGCTTCGGTGGTCCCCGTGATGCCTCTCAAGGTCTGAAGTATCGACTCAAATCCCTGAGATTTCTCCTTCACAAATTCCTTCAATGTCGTTCTTTTCTAGGAACCATATTAACTGCTTCCTATAGTGTCATCTTTTAATAGTACAGTCACATTGCACTGTGAGCCTTTTATCAATGAATCTGTCTCCGCAAAGTTCAACAAAAGCTCAACCCAGTTAATTTCAGCATTCTTACTGAGTACTGGAAGAGCAAACAACTTGTTTCACTGAGTTTTTGTATGTGGCAATCCCCTTCCTCATTTTGGATTCTTAAAAAGAATCTCTCTGGTAGTCTTCTCACAGAGGCAACTGACAATGGTGTGGTAAAAACTGACCAACAAGTGCATTTCCTCATCATCTTTTCAGTCAGTCTGAGTAGCTGAGAGGTAACAACAGCAGAGGTTGAGGGGAAATCAACTGGCTAGAACACCAGAGAAAGACTTCAACTTAACAACTTAAAAAAAAAAAAACTATTTCCAGCAACTGTAACTTCACTTTACCTACCAGCAGTGTTTGGGGCATGTTTATTTTTGACATTATCTTTTACAAAACACCAGTTTTCACACTGAAAGCACCTTACAGTGGGGAAAATGAAAATACAGTTTTAATTTCAACCTGGGTCTTACTTTCATTATATTCCTATCAGTTATGCGCTATTACTGTGCTGTAACTGCAATTGCATTGTATTTTATTTCATTTTATGTATATTATTTCATTTTTATCTAATTTTAAATTTCATTTTGTTCTTATTGTTTTGAATGTCATTCTAATGCTTTCTTCGCCTATGTAAAGCACTTTGAGTTGCCTCTGTGTTTGAAATGTGCTATATGAATAAAGCTGCCTTGCCTTGCTTTATGTTAACATTTTATTGGTTTGTTTCATTTTTGAAATGTGGGGATGCAGCGACTCTACCAGACACAGCTGTAACCTGGAGTCTATTAGTACAGGCAACATAAGAGGTCAGACAGGTTCTAAACAAAGTGCTACTTTTACCAAATCATCTAAACCATTTATTTGGAGGAAATATAAAATGTTAAAAAAAACAACATTATGCACAACTTTGGCTGTAATATGGCTGTTAGTAAGTAAGTAAGTTGTGCCTGAGCCCAAAAGTAGCTATGCAAAATTCCATGGCCTTTTACAGCACACAGCCTGGGTCAAATATCTAACATTCACTTTTGCTTTAACTTGTCGGACCACACGTTACTCACTCAGCCCAGTATCTCTCGGAATTCTGTTCATATTGGGCCATTTTACAGCGCACAATGCACATGCAATGACAATGTCTGGTGCCAATGCAGGAAGTAGTGTGTAAGGATATGGAGGTTGGAGTAGTGGCTGGTTGTGTAGTGCATCTGACTTTCATGCTGGAGGCTTTTGAAGTTGTCAAGCAGAGTAGCTGCATCATAGTATCTCTACAAAACGTGAAAATGTCATTCTAACAAATATAAATGACGATTAAAAGAATTAAAATAGGACAGGCTGTAAAAACAAATAAAAATGTGCTTTTATTTAATTAAAGACTGCCTCATATGGGGAGTGTAGCTTATCCATAGAGATGACACAACACAGTTAAGACTATCAGTTTCATTTCACACATCATCAATAAATAGCTTAATGCGTTGCTTTTTCTGTCAATATGTCAATGCATATATTCACTGTTGCTTTTCCCACTTCCCACCTCTTCCGCTGTGACGGTGAGAGGACAGAGAGATGGTCTGGAGAAGGGAGGTTACAGAGCGAATCAGTACTCACCAGAGACATTCTTCTAAATCTGACATGCAGAAACCACGCAAAAATACGCTGTTCACATACTTATACACACATGCTGAAACATACAGCAGAGATTTATGGGCTGTCATGGATCAAAACGCTGAGACTAGAGACCCCTGAAAGCCTCAAAATAAAACATTTTCAGGCCCCTTCTAAAAATAATTTGCCCACAAATTGGTCATTTAGCAGCGTTCACATCCAGGAATAAAGGATGGCTGTAATTGCGTGAAACAAAGCTTACAAACAATATAATGATGTTTCCAGGTGTCTGAGGGCTAATAACGAGTCCAGGAATCCACCGTGTGGCTCTTTGTAAGCAATTACATGCATAAAACGCTAATGTTCTTCTTAAAATAGTGTCTTTAAAGATAAATGGCTTCTCAGTGAAGAAGCTCACCTCTGTTCTATGCTGAACTAGAATAATGACTTTAATTATAATCCGTGCAGGGATGAAGCTCCAATTCAAATCAGGCCTTTGTGTTGCTGTGTTCATAAGTTATTCTAATTACCTGGCTATCTCGCCATTAGAGAGGGAAAAAAAAGAGCCAGATTTAACAGATTGGGGGAGGGAGGGAAAACTAATAAGGCCTGCTGGCTAATTGAATAACACACTGAGCAGTCCACCACACACAATCATCATGTTTACGCTGAAGGAGAAGTGCTGCATGGCGATCTGACTGCACAGTAATAACAGGCTAAATGCTGGAGAAAGAATTGCAGAACATAAGAAGAACTGTTACCTTGCATTCCCTGCAGCTCCTGGATAAAAAGCGCTGGCCTTCGGAAAAGGTCTGGCCCATGTAGGTACATTTAGCTGTGAGAAGAAAAATAGAACATAAGTGCTTCAATAACACTCTACTTAGTACAATAACTGTGAAATAACAGAAATAGAATAATTCCTGAGCTATTATCAGCTCCTGCGGTACATTCAGCAATAGCAAAAAATGCTTCTGAGATTGCCTGCAAAAAAAGAATACGTTTCCAGCCTGAAGTTCTACATACTTAATTCCATTAGAAACAAAGTTGTTCTTGGCTAGTGTGCATAAGCGGAGAGGAAGTGTAACAGCGCATTAAGAATACAACAGAGAAGACCCTTCTGCATATTCCTCTGGCGATAGCAGAAATAGAAAATGAAGCATATGATATGAAGTCCTGCTTTTCTCCTCTCCAGGGTGTAGGACTGTGGAGCGCTCAGTCGCAGCTCTGGAGCGCTGCTCCGGAGCACTGCTCCCTCGTTCGTCTGTGCCAGACCTCTGATGTTCACAGGGGAGGAAGAGGAGGAAGAAGGAGCGAGTGGAGGGATGGAGGGAGGCAGAGGGGGGCTGGAATTATTCAAAGACAAACTATACTTCAGGGATTTAGTGTTTTTGCAGTATAGCAAGACAGACACAGTTGTCCGTGGGTCTGTGAGCAGTTACCAGACCCCTGTGTGCTTTATACTAGAAATAGTGCATCCATTTCAGCTTCCAAGAAAATCAGGCTACTGTGATCTTTGCTCTGGCAGATAGTTTACTTTGGTTTCATTGTGCCAGCAGAACATCAGCCACAAACAACAGCCCTCTTGTTTGTATCTACAGTGGTTCTTATTGTAGTAGTACCTCAAAAGCAAGAAATACTGTGCAGCAAACAAGCTGAGCTTAAGTATGTAGTACTGCCAAACATCATTGGTCATTTGTTCAGATGCGTAAAACAACCTATGTTTTCCTGACAAGTGAACTTTGATGGTCATGCGAATAATGACTGTCTCCTCTCACTAGCAAAGAACAGGAAGTAGCATGCAAGGACTGGAAATAGTGTAGGCAGGGTCATAAACACAAGCTAGCAGGCTAACAAGAGCTGACAGCTGAGCAGTGTGTCATTTTTAAACAATGGGTCCTCGATTTCACACAGAAGTAAACAAAAACAGCGTTCTCATTTCTAGCCGACGACTGTCGAATTTGTTGGCTGAAATGACGACAGTTGCTAGCAGACTTTATCAACTGTAGCTAGCTAGTGTAAGCTAATGCTAATGCTTAAAGTCCATGATTTAGTTGAACAATCCCTCTATCAATCAAGCAGCAATCAATACTTCATTAATGGGAGGTCAATCCCACCTTCTCTTAAACTGTCTAGACTCTTGTTCATTCTGATTGAACAAATGAATAAGGAGTGTCCTCTCCAAAAAAAACAGCATTGGTCATTTATTAAAGTGATATCCTGTATGTGCAGTTGCAAAGTAGCATGATGTTATTATACTGCTATAAAAAGGCAGCAAAAGATACAACTTCAGCTAATGTTACTTGATTAACTGTACTGTACTGAAACCACAAGGATTATGGAGATGAATTGATTTTCAAGAAAGTCGCTGTGGAGAGACGACATGATTCTTAGTTCTATGCTGATTTATAGAGAACATACAGAACAGTGGTATTGAACAGTGGTAGGGGCCATGGTGTAGACTGAGCAACATGAAGATGATTTAAATTTAATCATCTATTTATACTGCTTGGCTAAAAAACAAATGAGCAACTGTGTTAACAGTTCATTTGACCTGAGCCTATATTTGGGTGGTGTGAAAGGTATTTTTGTAGATGAGCGGAGGGGATTTTCACAGGTTTGGTTGTGAAAATTCCTCCTGCTTCCTGCTTCAACTAAATGTGTGCTGCTGTTACTTACGTCTGCACTTCTTGCAGCAAGTCCCATCAACATGTACAGGCAGCGAGTCCTCTGAGCAGTTTGCCGGAGGACAGAAAATCCTGCGACACTCCACCACACCATTCTGTAAAAAAATTATATGTGTATATATATTTTTCCTTTTACCAAAAACATGCAAACATCAGAAGCAAAAATCCAATGCTCACAGTGAACATATGGCTTTTTCCTTTGGCACTGCCAAAAACTCCACACAGAACACATGTCTCCTACTTCCCTCTATGTCTCAATTTACATTTGCACAAGCATTCATGGAATTTTATACCTTTATCTGGGAAAAAAACACCATCTTTACCCCACCCCAACAACAGTAAACATATGTAACACATGCAGTGTGATGCGTGCTTTCATCTAATGTGTCTTACAGTACAGCCCAACCCTGAATGGCTAATGCTCCTGCAGTGTTAGCACCATGCAAACTAGCCCAAAACTGTCCAGAATCCCACCGTCAGGAATGCAATCTGAAATTGAAAGCTATCATATTTATGAATTTAAAAAAACAAATTATAATGTCATACAATCAGATAACAGATTCATCATCGAGCGCTGGATGGCGGATACTGAAACTGAGCAGCCTGCTGATAGCAGGTAGTTATTCAGGCCCTGAAGGACTGCCTTCATTTTTGAGGCTGATATCTCTCTCTGTGAGTGCCTCTTCATTTCATGAGTCATCGGAAATGGTTCCCCCAGGACGCCGCGGTTATCAGTTAATGGCATGTCCACAGGAGGAAATCAGACCGACTAAACTCCACCCTGTGCTTGATGTGCAATGATGCAGCAAGTCTAATTCCCCAGGGCTTGGGATGGCCTGATTCAACAAATTTCAAAGTCTGGCTCCTATGTATGAGTACAGGCAGGGAGGCTTATTAGGGGGCGCTTATTAGGGGGTGGGCAGGAGGCAGGGAGAGACGATGGATGCAGGAGCTGGGAAATAGGGAGGTCTGATGGGAAGGCAAGTTAAGGAGGCTAAGTGTTGAGAGTGGAGGAAATAAGGGTTGTAGCGACTTTCCATCAAAAAAAAAAGAAATCTACCCTCAGATCCTACAATGCCGTCATGTATCATCAATCTGTGATGCTAAAAGTGTTCCAGAGGTAATTTTGTCAGAAATATTGTCATTTGCCTTTTTGGTGTACACACTTTCCCTTGACTACTAGTTTTCATTTGATTTCATATGATCACTCGTCTATTGAGTATCACAATTCTTATTTTCTGAATAATCTCCATTTGGTGAGATCATTTCTAGCTGTTTCAAATACAAATCAACTTGTTACAAGACTTGTTTTGGGGGAAAAAAACATGGTGTCTTGGGTTTGAATATTTCACTCAGTATAAACATCATATAGCTTCAACTAAGAGCTGAAACAAGCTGATACAGATTATGATACTGTCGGGGCGCCTTGGTGGCCTAGCAGACCATGACGCTCAACGTCTTTGGTTCACGTCTGGCCGGGGACCTTTTATTCACCATCTCTTGCTCCCCTCATTTCCTGTCATCTCTCTACTGTCACTATAGAAAGGCATAAATTCCCAAAGATACTTTAGAAAAATAATAAGACACTGTCAGACAGGAATAAAATTATTTTAACAATCTTAAATCTACTTAAGGGAAAATAAAAAGGGCACTAAGGGGTTAAATAAACTTTGCTTCCTCTAAAGATACCGACACAAATTTCCGCAGAATTCTTCACAACAAGCTGACTTGTATTGGAAACCGGTTGGAATAATCCTCGTGCAGTGGTAGATGATTTTAACCAGGGCTCAAAAATAGATTAAAGTACTCGATATGATGGAGATTTTTTACAGTGTGATAGTCTTTGATTTCGAGGATGAGGGTGACACTCACCTTACATGCGCAGTTCCTGCAGTTCTCGGGCTCCACCCACAGCTCCTTATCCCGGTAGACCAGGCCGTTGGCGCCGCAGGTCCTCTCACAGTGACAGCCCTCCAGCTGGGTCAGCCTGGACTCTGCATAGTTCAACTGAGGACGAGCACAGAATCACCAGAGTCACAAAACTAAATCAAAAGTTTCAGTGTGCACGCAGGTTAACCCCTCACCCTGCCCCCTCGCCCTCTGGCGTGCCCTGGATGCTTTTCACAAAGAGCTGCTCCGCTGGGAGCCACTCATTAGAAGGGTACATGGAATAATAACTGATCATCATTCAGCTCATGCTCCAGACCTCAGGCTATAATCTACTGAGAAATGACAGACAGGACTGACAGCCCCGATCCTAGCTCACCCCTCTTTTATTCCTACACACTGATCAGCCCTTCTACTTCAGCTGATTTCATGCTCAACTCTCCACGGCAGTCTTTCGACAGAAGTGATGCATCTTTGACAAAAGTGTCACGAGGCAGTGTCACAGAGAAGGGCACAGAGGGTGGGTTGAACCAACCTGGATTAACTTTAAAACAGGGTTTAACAGTCCTGTCTCTTAGAAATTGTTTATATACTACTTTTGCCAAATACATTTTATAAGAAACACTGGATTACGTTCACAGCCAATGTTTTTTTCCGGTGAAGGAAGTGCTATGTTTTTGTACCGCATGGAAGTCGCAGTGAGGAGGTCAGGCTGGATGGAGGGCGTACAACACGCATGACTTTGACACTGGGGTTCACATCCTGAGTGTCGCGTATGGTTGAGGATGCAATTAGTAGTATATACAGTAAATGTAGTTTAGGAGACAGGGTTGGATTAGTTCATCAGCCCTGTTGCTCCACGTTTTTAAACTCCAATTTAAACCTTTATCTCTGTTTAACTTGATTGATGGGGCTTAACTGACAGACTTAACTGACAATGGAGCCGAGTTTAAAAACTTGAAAATGGCTGTATTTTACAATTTTTTAAAGGAGCAAAATAAGCGAGTCAGTCCCTGTAGAAAACTAAAGAAAGGACTCAACCCAATCAAGCTGTATTATGTTAAGAGTCTGACATGAAACTCAACAGAAAAGGACCAGATAGCAAACATTAAATTAAATGTAATTGCAATTGCAGGTGGACATATTGGTGATGTTCTGTGATGATTTATGGGCTTTTGTCAGTCATAATTTTGATCTGCGGCTCATTAATTCTGGCCTGCACTGCATTTTATGGGAAATTTAAACTAATATTCAACTTTGGTTCAAATCATTTAACTGACCTGGGTTTTAATTAGAATTGCGCAACACAGGTGGGATCCACTTAAAATCTGTTTAAATAATTTCAAACCAGGTTCAGCTAAACTACAATCAGCCTAATCTGAGTTATAAATTAATTATTGTGTAATGTTTTTATTATAGGACATAGTAGTGTCTGTAGTAGCGAGTCATCCAATCAGGTGCAGGAAACGTTCACACGTTGATATTTTAGCAAGGAAGAGAAGTTGTTAATAATCTGTCATCTTGTTGATCCAACTGCAACAGATAATTCTTTAATGTTGTGATCTGTCATGCAATGTGATTGGATAGTTTGTTTCTATGATATCACTCAAAATAACCACATGCAGTATCATGTAAATTACTGATAAATGTCTTTTTTTTCCTGTTGGAAATCAGCATCTATCAAGGTTCAGTTTGTATTTATCTATAATCTACACACTTGTGTTCCAAGGGGTTCTTTTTCTATGCAAAATAGCCCACTGTATCTATCAAAGCTCACTTACAGCCTTGAGTAGGAGTTGACTATAGGTTTTCCTGTTTGAAAGGTGGGGGAATTCAAAAAGATCCAATTGATCTGAGCAGCGTAGGTCAACTCAGAAATTGTAGGTCCACTTAAAACACTCAGTGCCTGCTATGCCACTCTGCGTCCGCCCCCTCCGCTCCTCTGAGACCTGCCCAGGCCACAGTGTCAGACAGAAAGGACTCGCTGCAAAATGATAAAGGCTTCTCAGCAAAAAAGAAAAATACTGGATGTCACTGAGGCTTTTGGCTTCATTTACAGGAGTCTCGACTGGCTGCTGGAGAGCTGTGTGAGCTGTGAGCGGTAGAGATGTGTCCTGTCAAAGCCCTAAACAAAATGTTTGAAATGCAATTTCAAAGGCTGGGAGGCTGCCTTAAGGCACCGCAGAGGAATACCTTTCCTGTACAACGTGAGCGTCAAATGGCACAGTGATACCGCACAAAGGAGTCAGACGCTAATAGGCATGTATCTCCTATGGTTGATACATGAGGCTGCGCGACATGAGTAAAATAATAAAATAACAGCTGAAGACAAAGTCCAAATGAACGAGAGCAAAGGAAAAGGTGCCTTGTTTATTACCTTTAATCCTTTTTGTTTGCCTGCGTGTCTGAGGAATATGTCAAAGTGAGTGAATTTCCATGAAATTCCGGGGACCAATCAGTCTTGGGCCAACAAGCAATTCATCTGATTTTGTTTGTAATCCAGATCTGGGATGTCTGCCATCAAGTAATTATCATATTTTAGCCGTAACAATGAAACAAACACACACTGAGACTCCAAAACCTGATGGTAAATTTGAAGGTTTAATAGATCAATGCATCTTAAAATGTATTTGTATAAGTGATGCTAATGATGTGTTTGGGTTTACAGCAAGCAGGGGATTCCTTCCCTCTTAGCCTTCCAACTGTCAGGCTAAATAATGTGATACAAATGCTGTGAAGGAAAGAAAAAAAACAACATTGTTGAAAGCAAAAAAAAGAAAATCCTGAAATGTATGTTGACCAACCTGCTTTCCATGGTTGAAATTGTTGGATTTTGACACTTAATTGAGCATCTTGAGCCTCACACACACTGCCTAGCTATCATTTAATTTGCAAAATGTATGTGTGTCTGTACCATAGACTGTATATAAAGATGGACGACGTGACAGCTCCCCAAAAGTGAAGCCAAAACATCTCAATCGCCCCCTGGTGGCTGGCTGCAGTATAGCTCATAAACCCCGCCCCCTCTAAAAAATCTAATTACACGTCAAATACATTTTTCCCGAAGATGGTTTCTGTCATTTTAGGTAGTTCTTATGTTGACGTTTGTTCAAGTGTTCATTTTTCTGATAAGTTTGGTTTTAATTAGTTATTTGATGCAATAAAAAGGGACAATTGGTTCAGGCTGGTATATGGATGGACCCTCAACTTGCCAGAAATTCTAACTAGCTATCCTGCAGTAATAAACATTTACACAGCTGACACATGGATCCCGAATCCTCTGTTATTACTAAGAACACTGGATGGACTCAAAGCCACTTTCATGGCTTACACACGAGGGAATCCACTGCAGCAGCAATGGAGGAGAGTATTTAACAAGTTATGCATCATTTATTCAGATAGCTATCCTAAGCAAACTGTACATTAATGACTTACTTAAAGCTTGCTCTGCTGTGAACACCATGTATCTCCAAAATGCCAACTTTGCATTGACTTAGAAAAACAACTTCTGTGACAAATCATTTAGAGATAATGCAATGGGTTTTTAAAGGGATTTGTTGGTCTAATTTGTAGGATGAGCGGGAGAATATCTGGAAGATTCTGGGTGCTTAGAGATGAACAGGCAGACTGGAACATGCAAGGGATATTTACAGTTTTGGGGAGGGGGAGTTGTTTGTTTGCACAGGGCCCAGAATATCTAACAGCTCCCCTGCATAAAGGAGGATGTTATTTGAAAATCCAAAAATCACAAAATCTGAAGATGATTGTCACTGGACAGTGACGATATTCTCCCATAATACCCACTTACCCCTAGCAGTATCTAGCCATGCAGACGGTTTGGGTTTTATCTTCAGAGTTTTGAGATACAGTATCTGTCTCTGACCTTGTCGTCAACAGATTTTATTGGGACCATTTCTTCGGTAGAATGGAGTTTAAAAAACTGTTGACAAAGTGGCCTGTGTGTAATCCAGAGTAACAGCGACACTCATTCTAGATAGATGTTGTTGTTGATTGTGAGAATGTAATTTGTCAATGCACACAATTCCTCCATTGTCACCTCCATAGAGACTGATATCTGAAAACCTCAACAAATAAGACTACATGGCTACACTAGAGGTAGGTGAGAATTTCTTTTTTTTTTTTTTTTTTTGTAATTGGGGTGAACCAAGCCTTTAAAGAGGAAAAATAAATAAATAAATACTCAATGTTGTGGTATCAGAAAAAAAGTGATATTGAGCTATTTCTACAAAGTGTTTTGGCATAAACGCATGCTTGTGCTTCCTCTCACAAACACAGGTATAATACATGCAAATGCTGCCATGCTAATCCACTCCCGGCGGAGCTTATTGTCATCTCACCTCGCCTTGACACTCCAAATCGCACACTCAGGACCAAGCAATTATTCACCTCATGCTGAATTCCTCTATTCTCTACAGCATAAAAGGCAAAGAGGCCATTTAGCGCCGAAGTTGACTGCATCCTCCCTGCTGCGACTCGTATGAGGACAGGTGGCAATAGGTCGAGGTGTGTTCATGGGAAGGAGGAGGCGTTGACACAGCAGTAGGGTAATGTTCTTCATTTCACCCTTATTTACACCGAAATTTATTCTATAGCTCGTGCGCCCGCTGAGATGCCCTTGCTTCATTCACTCCCACCTGATAGCACTCACTCATGCACAGAGAAGCACATACTCAATCACATACACCCACAAAGTCAATCACACACACACACACACACACGCACATAGTTATGCAGATGTTTAGTCTTATAAATGGTTTAAGCTCTCCCCCATAGCTCCAGGGCAGAATGCACATCCCCTGTCAAGCCTCCTGTTGTCACGATGCAGTCGCCATTTCCTGACACCTCTCTGAACTCTGAGTGTACTTGGCCTTTGCGCGTGTGTGTGTGTGTGTGTGTGTGTGTGTGTCTATGTGCTACCAAAAACCTAACCTCTAGCAAAATGACAGTAGCAGCAAGGGGAGGAAAATAAACATTCTAAAATAAATTTTAACGATTTAGCAGTTATATCACTTATTGTCCCACCCTTGGATATGCTAATAAAGATGTAGCTGCTAATGAAGACTGGTCAATAAAATGTATACTGTGATAAATTGTCACATTTATCTTGACTTCAGTAAGTGAAGGTCAGTATTCTGGTAAGATAATTATGAATCTTACTTAAATTTACTCATGTCACAATTCTCAATAAATAAACTGTCTCTATCCTTTAATCTGTAATTAAAACGGGAGAATAGCGGCCAATGACAACCAGAAGTTCCACCAACCAAGTCCACAATCAGACTGTGATTAATCAGGAAAGACATACAAGAAGGGAAAGGATATCATACAGTGTTTTCCTCCATCACATTTCAGAGGGAAATGTTGTTTATCTGACGCCTGGAGATAGCACAGTAGTCACTTTGCTGACTCAAATAAAGTAACATGAACTCATAAAATGTATAATCTTTGATCCTTCCCTGCTCCTTTCTTCAACTGATATGAAAGCACAAAAATGTCCAAAATTGAGGTTTAGGTTTCCAGCCAACAGCAAATTCTTCTTTTGACAGAACGATCGCAACTCAAGGTCTTTTCGAGCAAAACTGGGCAAATGCAGTCTGCTAATAAGGACCATGTACTAGGGTCAAAAGCTCCATAACATGCGAATAAATGGACCTTGAGTTGAGTTTTTTTGTTAACCGTTATTTACATGGTCATGCTCTATTCTTCTTTACTGTGAGTTCCTTTACTCGATAATCAAGTACTTTACATTTTCAAGGAGCTATAGCACACACATTCACATTTCCCTCTATTGTTAATCATTATTAATCGTTAACTGCAAAAAACAAGTCTTTTAAAACCACTTCAATCCACGCTCACAATAACAACTGACAGAATAATCACATTTTTTGAAGGCAGATTAAGGTGCATGTTCATTTTGTTTTTGTTTCCCAACAATAACTTCTATCTTTTTTTTTTTGGGAGCACCGTCTTGTTGAAATTAAACAAAGGTGAGATACTGACTTCAGTGGAGAAAGAACAATAAGCTTCAATGAAGGCAGCAACCAAATCAAAGGATTCTGCTGTCTCCGGCTGTAGTGGAGAAGGAAGTTATTTATTCATTTTCACTTATTTATTTATTTGTTTGTCAGGCTACAACTGGGAAGGGTACTGGATACTTCACTGACATGGTTGCCAACATTTTGCATATTTAGTGTTTTTCTTTTATCTGTTAAGTCTCCTAAACATTTGTGGCACCAATGAATTTAGTTTTGCAGTATATTATACATTATTCCTAAGTTGTTCTACAGTCTGGTGAGCTGGCAGTGGTAGTTTTCTGTGCAAGAGGTTGTTTCTTGTTCTTACCTTCAGGGTCATCTTGGCCAGTAGCTCCTGAAGGTCCATAATACCTTGCACCAGGCTCAGGAAATCGCTGCAGGTCGGACAAGCTCAACGGGGGAAAAGGAAGCACCAAAACAGAGAAGAAAAGGGGAGGAAGAGCAAGAGGGGAGCGTTTAGATAAGAGATAAACAGAGCAAAAAAAACTAACAAAAAACATTCATTAGCCTGATTATTTGGACATGGCTTATGGCGGCCAGCAGCAAACAAAAGGGAAGCCTCACACATCTGTTTACTCTTTGTCTTAGGCTTGCGACTGGTGTTAGTATCAATAATAAAGCGACAAGGTGTGATTACATGCCTTATTGATCAGTGGCCGAGACAGTGGCACAGTGGTGGCCTTGTATCTTAATCTATTTGACAGTAAACAGATGGAGAAACAAAGCGGGGCAGAGAGGAGGCTGCACTGAATCTGATTTACAGCAAAATGAAGATAACTGGAGTAGAGGAAGAAGAAGCAATGGAGGGAGGCTCTGTTTGTGATCAGCGGGGAGAGGTGACCACCAGCTGATGCATAGCTCATTACAGTCCCATTTTATAATGGCTCACAGTAACGGAGAGTAATCCCCCCCCCCAATTACTCTAAGAGCATGTTCAGGACACTATATATGACTGTGTCATCATGATACTTACTGCGGTTAAGGTTAGGACACTGTGTAATGTAGCCATTGGGAGCGAAAATCAACTTCACATCCTGGATAACGCCCTGGCAACACAGAGGGAGGGGTGCAGGGAAAAGACAGAGAGAGACAATGATACACATGGACTGACAACATCTTGAGATATTCTCCTATTGGATCTAATGTCCAAAAACATGACAGCCAAAGACTGAGGGTCCTATTTTCGCAAGTAGCGCTCTGACCGTTTGATATTTTCCTGACCTTGAAATTCGCTTTGCCCGTCTGTGTGCACGATACACAGCTGGGAGGAGAGGCGCAAACAGCTGGGAGGTTCATTCAAAGAAGGCAGCACAAAGCGAGTTCTTGGTATTTTGGTGAAAAATGGGTCTTAAGACTTTAGGCTGAGAATAGACATCTCAGAACCACATTTGTTTCTGGCGCTCAGCTGCCACACGGGTGATTTTGTCAACAAGAGCAAACTGAATACTAATAACATAAAAATGTTTAAAATATAATACATTACTTTAATTAAACACTCTCCAACCAATAGATACATTTAAATCAGCATAAAAAATTACTTTTCATGCAGTTAAGGCAGGTAAAGCAGTCTACATTTATCTATAAAATATAATAACTGATGCCTACAGTATCTGCTTTAAAAACTGCATGGCTAGATACCACTAGAAATAAGTAGGGACGTGTTTATATGCCCAAGTTGAGTGTTTTCATATCAGAGCTGAACTAAAAAGCACTCAGAGTGTGTGTATCTGTCAAGGCTGCACAATCGTCTCAATCTGTTTTCATAATAGAAAAGATTTCGAAATGTTTCATCTGCATCTGGACCCAGATCTACATTCAACTACACACAGTCATTTACAAACAGAAATCCTTTAAAAAAATACTTGAATCTGCATCCAAAATCTAAACGTGGCCTAATTTCATGGAAATGTTGTATTCTAGAAAACTGGAAATAAGCTAACTAGCAGCAACTGATAATGAAACAGCCCCTAAAAAGACGTAAATGATCACATCCATGTACTTTTATCTTTTAGGCTTCTCTCTTGGCCAGGACAGCAATTCATATTCAGTACGTTTGAAAGTGTTTGTATTTTAGAAATGGTGAAAAAACACCACAGTAAGTGTTGTAAAAAAAAAAAATAAACCTATCACTGTACTATGCATACAGCATCCATTCCTAACTGAACTGAAGCACATGTACTTCACACATACAGACAGAAATAAATGGCCTATAACCGACAGGGTTCTCTCCTTTAACAGACTGTCAATCACTCTGAATGACAGGCTATCTCCAGAGGTGCAGGGCTGGTAAACAGAGAGCTCCATGATGACCACAGGGAACAATCTTGGAAAAAAGGCACCCGCTCTAATGGAAAACCGAACTTGTAAAACACTGGGGTGCCCACACACACACACGCACACATGGGGGTAATATAATTTCACCATTCCTTCAAAGTGGCTACAGAAAACATGCTGGAAGGACATTAGAATTCACCACCTCAAGCACAGTTGGCATCAACTCGTCTCTGCTTTATGTGTATGTGAAATCCATTTACAGTGCATTTGGCTGGCCTCGATGCAAGTAACACCTGCCTCTATTTCACACAGAGACACAGGGAGAGGGAGCCTTGAGGCGAACAGACTTGCAGCACAGATTGAGAACAAACACACTCAGACAGACACACACACACACACACACACACACACACACACACACACACACACACACACACACGCGAAGAAGAGATTGTCAGTGTCACTCAGAATGAAAATGAAGGTGTAGATCACAGATGTCTGTCCCAGTGGTGTAATATAGGGGTCCTGACCACACATCACTGTCAATGATCAGTAGGTAATTCGAACTGAAGTCATAAAATCTCTCTCTCTCTCTCTCTCTCTCTGTCTCTCTCTCTCTCTCGCTCTCTCTCTCTCACACACACACACACACACACACACACACACAGGCAGGCAGGCAGAAACGTGCACACATTTGTTTCATGCCTCTGCCAAACCCTATGGCAGATACGTTTGAATAGCACTATTCAGGAATGTTTGTGCTATCCCATGGTAAGGCGAGTCCAATTACACAGCTGCATTTCAATTCTTATACAGCACAGTTAGAACAGTGACACATTTCCCATTGTTTTGTCTCTGTACAAAAGCACATTGCATTTGAAATGAATGGGGTAAAAGTGCTGCCTTTCAGCTATAAAGCTGCACTAATCAATATTTTTATAATAACAAAGGACTAAAAGTGATGAATGCACCAACTCTGCAGCTGTGTAGAGATTTTTTTGGCTCATAGTTTTGGATTTTGCTGTATGGTTCAGTCTTATCCCTTTCATCCGAAAACAGCTGTTTTCAGCATACCTGCTCTGATGAATTCAGAGTATGCTAACTGCCAGCACCAAATGGCAGACAGGCAAACTTAATGAATTTGAATAAGCTAGCAGCTAAAAAGCTCAATGGGTTTTTTTCCAAGAGTTGGTGGAGACCAACTTGGAGCTAAAAATGGAAAATTGGACTTACTTTCATAAGGAGGACAGAAACAGGACTATAAATGAATGCTAATGTTGTTCCTCGCCTCCTAGAGTTATCGTTTAAATAGGCAATTGCTTACATCACATTAGCCAGAGCAACTTTATAAGGTGACAAATTGAGTGGGTGGTGTGTGTCAACTTGTTCTATGAGGTGTGAGGGTGTTCATATCCACACTGTGTGTGACTAGTTTTTATACTTAGCTCCCACACCACCTAATTTTAGGATGATCTAAGGATGAACATAAAGACAAGGCAACAAGGGAGATTTTCCAGATGATCGTGTGTTTCCTCCAAACATATACATTGCATCCCATTGGGGTACTATGTATAAAAAGGGCTACGGTTTCTACACTGTTCATCTGATGTGGATGTGAACATATTCAGAGTAAAGCTGAAAGTCAGCACTTTAACACCCTTGTTTAATTTCTAAGCCAATGTGCTGGAGTATAGAGACAAAGCAATTAAAAATGTGTCACTGTGCAAATACTTACAGATGGCATTGTAGTCTTGACTAAATGCAAAACAAAAAAGCGTGTGCGTGTGTGTGTGTGTGTGTGTGTGTGTGTGTGTGTGTGTCATTCATTTATGTGAGAAACAGATGTCTTCATACTGTTAAGAAATATGAAAACAGTTCCTGTGATGGGACTTATGATTGGTTTAAGGTTTGGTTATGGTTCATGCTGGGGAAAGGGAATGAACACAGCCAAGTACGGTCCTCACAAGTAGTGCAAATGTGTGTATTTGTATGTGCATGATGTATGTGTTTGAGGTGTGGGCTTATGTGCTGTTATATGCATCATTTGTTTCTTTGTGTCCCCAAACGTTCACAAGTTCACTCACTGTTATTGCTGATAAAATTACCTTCACTTCGCTTGTCTGCCGGCTTTTACAGTCAGAATTCCCAGTTAGCTTGTTTATTATAGCAATAATAGGCCAGGCCTGTTTGGCCAGCACTTCGCCTTCAGGCAACACTGACAGAGGTTTATTATCCTGGGTAAAGCTTTACCCTGTGATTCTTTTTTTTTTTATTTAAATTTTTTTTTTTTAAATTTGATTATGCACAACATGGCCTTTTCCTTGTTCTAGCAGGGTCTGAAGACTTAACCTCCACCTGCAGTTCATCTCCCAGGACTAAACCAGCATCAACAACACTAATTTACAAGTGTGAGAGAGGAGAGACAAAAGAGAGATGATAATGATGATGACAATGATCTCCCCATAGAACTAACTTATTCACATTTCCGTGCTCAGAGACCAACTGATTCCACAAAACACACAACATTTTGAATGACAGTAATGATTTAGCTCTGCTTGCGTCAAACATACTTTTTCAACCTCTGTGTTGGTTATGGATTGTCAAAATAGACTGATGTGACAAAAAAAGTCTAACTCCACATGCAGACCTAAGGTTCTCATACACACTACAGACAACAAGTTGAGATGTTCAACCATCACTGAATTTAACTTTGTTCAGAGGTGGGTCGTGTTTGGTTAGTCGCACCGCTACAGTGCAACGTAGAAGAAGACAAACATTGTTCGTTTTTAGAGCCGCAAGCAAAAATGCACATTAAAGCAGCTGAGTTTCTTAAGGTATAGCTGCACACCTTTTTTTAAATTTCATGAGAGTCAATGACAGCTGGCATTTTGCTGTGCAAAAACTCTTGTGTACATGTCGTTCATTGTGTAGCTTAAGCGCTCAAACCTGAGGGGAGGCATGCACTACTGCACAAGACTTCCTGACAAACATTAGGCAACATAACAAGGAGATGAACTTGAAATTAAGCAGCAGCACTTTAGAATGACGCCTCAGCAGTGCAGAATTTATTCCATGAGCTAATGATGGGGCAACAATGCGCTTTCTTCAGAAATGAAAGGAGTACATGATTCTTGGGGGAAACGGCTAAAAAATTATCCAAATAGAAACAACAAGTACATTCAGTAAAAATACAACCGATCTTCAGTTAGCCCCAATCCTTTAGCGTTCGACCTTGTATCAGTAGAATTGCAGTACATTCAGGGGTTAATGTACCCCATTACTTGAGTACTAGTGCAAATAAGGAGCCTCACAGCATCAACAAGAAAAATATACGGCATTTTTAAAGTTTAGCTCCTCATAAAGAAGTTGAAATTTCTTCCATAACGTCCTGATCCATTCTACTTTTAGAAGTAGGGTAAATTAAACCCAGACAGTAGTGTATTACCACTGATACAGGGTTGAACAGAGCAAGCACATCAGGTACAGAGGAGAAAATGATGCTGTGGATGGTACAACATTGAAATAAAAAGCAGAAAGACATGAACAAAGCATAATTTAAACAACCAGGGAACAGAGGAGATGTAAGACAGAACACAGGGAAAGTAAAAGACAGATTGAGTGAGAGATCTAAGCTCTGAATCTGTCACGTCCAGGTTTGGCTTTTCCTTCATCATGCTGCGTTATGTAACGTGTTCAAGCTTTCCATCATTGTCCGTGGTAGATTCATTACTGTCTTGTGGTGCATGAAACACAGAGCGTTTCACAAAAGCACCCGTTCCAAACGAGCCTGCAGTGTCCCTGAGGAGTCAGCATCCTTGGCACAATGGATTCTAGATAAAGATAATTTATTACAGTTGCTCCTTCAGATGGAGAGGTTCCCGGGAGGAGGCGACACGAGGACGAGGATCGTCTCAAGCCACTGCGAGGGCTCAATATGTTTTATTTAAAGGCCTAGTTAGCTCATCTTATCATTATCCCACTCCTGAGTCCTGAATGGAATAGATTACAGCTGCTGCTTTATTTCACCTCCTATCTCCATCTGCAGTGTTACTTCTATAGCTCTTAGCTATTTTTCCCTCTCCTTCGCCTTTCCTTCTTGCCTCTTTATTCTTTTCTTATTCGTTTCCCAACAAGCTCTTTACCCTTCTCTGCTTTTGACATGAGAAGACATAAGTAGGCTCTGTTTATCCCCTTGTCTTTAGCGGGTTAACGTAAGGAGCAGATGATAAAGTGTGAAGGGAATAGCAAAGAAGTAGCGATGTAAAGTTGACAATATGTAGACAATATGTTTTGTCTCTGTCTGTCTTTATCCATATCTGTTTCTTTGGTTGTGTGTGTGTGTGTGTGTGTGTGTGTGTGTGTGTGTGTGTGTGTGTGTGTGTGTTTGTGCCACTGTTAGAATGGTTACAGCACATCACACGTGGTAAAACCACAACTTGTAGTTTTTAAGTTTCCGTTTGTGTACAGATTTAAATTTCAAATCCTTTTCTTCTTTTCTTAAAGTACCAAAAATATTTTAACGTGCATAGACAGACAGCAGCCTCAAGCTAAAACGTAGCTAGGTAGCTAGCTAGTAGGCTAACTTTAGCAAGACATTGGAACCTGATTGGAACCAAAACCATTTGTGAATCTTTCAGTGGTTGTGTAATGGGCAGTCTGTGACCTGTCTGTGTTTAAGTACTATACCTATAAGTACAAATCTATTCTTTTAAGATCTGGGTTTTAAAAAAGCACACATGGAATAAACCAACTATAACTAAGTTTCTATCCCAGGAAAGGGTTTCTTTCCCTGCATGAAATTATGAAACATAAATGACACAATGAGTCAACTGCACAGTGAACTGAAGCTTCTGAGACTAATGGCTACTGCCTGAGACCATTAAGCAGTACGTTGTGACATAAGTGAATAGGAAAAACTTTTGAATTTAGTTGATTGGAGTAAAACTTAAATTGTCTAGAATCAGCACAGTGCAAGATTTAATGCTGATAATGCTATAATGCAATAATCAGAAAGTTTATCCCAACCTCTTTCCTGTATCTGTCAGTGTGTGGTGCTGTATATTCAGCTACTGTACCTTTTATTCTCTCTCTGTAGCGAGACTTGGATAAAAAGCAAAGCCACTACATTTGTATAACAAACCAATACAATTGTTGGCTCATGAATATACATGAGCAGAAGGAGATAATTAGGATACTCTAGCTCTAAATGGCTCTTCTGATACTCTGAGCAACAGGTCCTTCATTCAAGGTGTTACAAGTGCACCTGTCAGCCCACATGCCAACTCATCCCAGTGTAAACCTGAAGGGAGAATCTCCTCATTCCCTCCGTCACTTCACACAAGCCTGTGCACTTCCACACCATCTGTCTCTGCCTGCTGCTGACAAACACTTTTGAGCGCTCTCTGCACATGGAGGGTAGGCAGACTCCAAGCACTGAGCCGACTGCGGGTAGGGAACTGGATGATGGAGCTGTGTCTTTCAAGACCAGAGCTTTCCTCCAGAAGAAGGAGCTCCTTGAAGCCTTGATGCAAGAGGGGATGAAGGAGGGAGGAGGAACGGTGGTGTGCTGATGTGCAGCAGCGATAGTATCAAAGCACGGGGAGGAGAAATAATTTACACCACAGCAGGGTCTGGTGGCTAATCAATATGTTACATAGAAAAAATAAAAGGGCTCATTGATTGCATGGCGGGTGGGCAGGAGAGGTAGGAATATCAAGAGCATGTGCATGTCTTGGTGACACTGCGCCATGTCCCCTCCCTGCTGCGAGCACATGCAGGAGCTTGAGAAAATGAGCAGTGATTAAAAATCGACAACATTGTAATGGGCTTGGGAATAAGCCTTTCAAAGCACACGCTGAGCTTTTTTGCAGCTCCTCTGTGAACCCACAGTACTTCTTCCTTGTATCTTCCACTTGGCTCTCTTCCCCCACACAGCCTACTGCAAATCTGGCCAATTATACCAGTTGATCTTAAATGCGAAGCACATTCAGGTGCGTGAAGGAAGTGTATGTGTGTATGTGTGTATCATCTGTTGGGTCTTACCTTGAAAAGGCCATGCTTGTGGCTGTGCTGGCCCAGCCACACTCCACTGCCTGGGGTGAGCTCCATCTGAGGAGGGTCTATCACCCGCTCATAAATCCTGCCAACAACAAACCAGAAGAGAATGTTCAGTTATGATAACGGCACAGACACAAACACGTTTCTCTTTTTGTCCTGGTCTGGCAAGAACAGTGATCCAATACAGCCGAATACCAGAGTAAATCAAACAGACCGTGTGCATGTCCGCTCCCTCCCACCCTCCCTCTCCCTTCATGAGAAGCAGAGAGTGTAGAGCCAAGGCTGCTCTCCTCAAGCATGACAGCCAGTCTCGCCCCACGGCTCTCTAACACGGTATTGATATCTGGACCTGGGATGTACGCTGGATTAACCGCCCGACTCCTGACACAGACACAAACAGGCTTTTGGCATTATCAAGGCAAACATCCTCAGCATCATTCAGAACCATTTTTTCCTGCACTGAGGTGGGCTTAACGATGCAAGCGAGCTCCGATGGGCTTCTGTGAGGATGTCAGAGAACAATTTGTCAGGTTTTCTTCTCCTCCTCCTCCTCCTCCTCCTCCTACTATGAGGCCATGCAGAGAGACACACTCAGAGTAACAAGATGTTTTCTCTCTTGTTTTCTATTCCAGCTTCATTGAAAGGGCAGTACATGTTTTGATATCTGACAGATGAAATGCAACAATGACTTCAATAATATGGTATAGGCTTTACGGTTCTTCAGAAAAGTAATAGTCACAATGCTGAGGAGTATCAAAGTGAAGAGGAAATTAATCATCATGCAAAATAAAAATGTCTTCTTATTAGTGGTGGGGGTGGTTTACAAAACAGAGTAGAAGACAGAAAGTGAGGTTTGTGAGCCAGAATGGTCAGCAGCTGGGCAGGTGATTGGTCTTGATATACGAGTGTACCAATCCCCTGCACATACTGCAAATCACAGTCATTTTTTATGATTTTGGCTTATACTTACAGCTCCATTAAGCAGTATTTTTGTTATTAACACGGAGTGAAATAACACCCTGTACTGTGAAAAGATAGCTAGTGCTGCTAACCCCTGCAGCTCTGCAGCTTTCAAAGGGTTTTGAAAGCTTTTGGTTTTGATTTGTCTGTACATATGTTTGACTACTACCATGCTATTAAATGATCAGGGTGCACAACCGCACATACAGTTTTTGGTCTAGTTCTCAAATATGATTTATGAATTGACGTTGCTTTTCAGCGCCAATCAATCAGACAGCAACCACTAATATTGATATAGTCGGCCAAACCGCCCAACTGTAGCTCTCACCAACCACCCTATAAAGCCATGGGCTGCTCACACAAGCTACCTATCAGGCACAAAGTGCATTTGACAGGTGGCAAGAAAATGGGCTCCATTGGGAAGCCTTTATGCCCATATGTTATGTTAAGCCATACAAGCTTAATAAGATAATAGTTGTAATAATCAAGGCTCTTCAGAGTGTTTTCTGGCTTCAAGTTGTCAAAGATTATTTATTGCAGCTTTAATTCACATTTAGATGTTGCATGTATGTAATTTTAACATGCATACATTGTCAGAAACTTATTTTGAGACATCAGTATTCAATCAGGATCAAATGGGACATTTACTGTGAAGATCATCAGCATCTACCTGTGCCTATAAATCAGACCGGCACATACGGGTACTTTGTGAAACGCCATGCCCCATGACGTTTCACGTGGGATAGAAAACTGAAGATCCTATAGATTTCAATCCAATTTGACTTGTGTTTGGATTACAATTTTCACACCTTTGTGTGTATTATTTTTGTGTTAAACAAACCTTTGTTTTTTAGGACATGTCTAATAGTTATTTAGCTACCTTGCCTGAACCTGAGCATTCGTGATACCTAAATAAATTAAGGTCAGGCGTCATGTCCCTTCAGTCTTCGCCCATCCAAGCTGATCAACACAGCGGCTAGACATTGCTTATCCGGACATCTATACGTATTTCATTGAATCACCAGGTATTGTTAGGCTAAGTGTTGCTGTAAATAACCAACCTGTTAATAGCCAACTGTTTGAGCTAGGTTAGCCTGAGATTAAGTTGGAGATGACAGTCTGATTCTGCTGTACTGTATGACTGTACTGCAGCAGCCTCAGTAGTAACTGTCACCAGCATCATTTAGCTATTTACCACACTGACAGTGAATATTCATGTGTCTTATATCACAGTTTTTTGGCATTTTCCTGTTTCCCTCCCTATGCGAAAGTACAATTCTTTCCCCCAAAAGTGGACGCAGCCTTAGTGCTTGGTGCAGCGATGCCGGTCTGATGTATACTGCATTTGTTTGTGACAGATATAACTTATCACCGTCAAACCAAGAGAGGTGTAACTTTTAAATTACGTGCAATTTAGAAAATCTAAATATCAAACCAAAAACATACAGAAAAAAGGTAGTTTTTCTTTAACGCTATAAAAAGAAGCAAGCTTCCTCCAGTGAGAGGAAGAATTAAGAAAAAAAAAACAGCAGCAGAATTCATCTAAATAAATGTTTTGAGTCACAGTCTCTTTTATGTGTCCAATAAATGCTTATAAAGGAGAAAAACAATGCCACACATTACTAATTATAGTATGTCTGTCTGTCATTTATATGCATGCATTTTCTTAATAATGTTCTTTAATTTCTATTTTTTAATTAGCAGTTTGTTCATTTAAAATTATGTACATATGTTGTCATGTGCACACATTTGGATCCTTGTTCATGCTGACACCTAAGTGCTGCAGTGCCTCAATGCTGTTTATGCTGTAGCTGTCTGATTTCCCACCTGCTGGCCGAGCTGTCACTGCGGTAGAGAATGTAGAGGTCATGTGATTATACTCTATTTTGTCTCCCCCAACCTTTCTGTCTCTGCTTCCCCTCACCTTCCCCTCTCGTCAGCGGCTCAGCAGCAGAGAAGAGTGAGCGTTTCAGATGGGGGAATATTGGAAAGCGGCGATGCCAATTAGAATAGTGATGTGCTCGCGGGCATATTTGAATGGTCTGACACCACAGGCAGCAGCCATCAACAGCTAATTATAGAGGACATACACCAGTCAACATACTGTATAGTATGATTAACAGAGCTCTTCTATCGCCATGGTGCAGGATTCAATGAGTAATAGCTACAGTTTACAACCCAGAGAACAGAAAAGAATGTGAATACATGTGTAAGTCATGTCATGAGATAAGTTAATGTTTAAGATAATTCATGGTTAAGATTATTTGCTAAAAATATATTTACAATGTTTACACAGCTGAGCGGAAAAAGTGAAGCGTGGTTGTTGATGTGCGCTGCTGAAGCTTGGGAAGTAAAGTTGCTGCTAAGAGAATACTCCGTCTCCATCCTGCTGTTATTTCTCACTAAGAGTGATTCAACCACCACACAACGAACCCGCACGTTACACATGCAATGAATGTGTTGACGACGTTACACATTCAACATAAAAAACTGATTTTCTCACATGCCATAGTGGTATCTAACCATGCAGATGGTTTTGGTTTAATTTGTCCAGGTTTTGAGATTTCTGCATTCACTCCAATACTTATCTTTCTTGCCTTTGTAGGTAAGAAAGGTTGTTTTTTGGGGGTGGGTGGTGGGGACGACTCACTCTTTAAAGTTATAAACCTTACGCGTTTTAAAAAATCTAACTGCATTCTTTATCATATTTATGGTCGGCATTTTTTCGGAAAGCCATTCAATGTTCTATAATTACCATTCTTTTAAGTAGTTCTTCTATCATTCCTGAGCTGCATTCACATTGCCTATCTATACGTGAGGGATTCACAGGAAATCATGCAACATGTAATCCAGCGTTTGTAATTTGATCTCACTGATATCATTAAGTTACCACTAACAACTGAACATTTCCTTCTGCTCGCTAGTTCACGTTAAAAGAATTCAATTAGCAAAACGCTTTTATTGTGGAGTAGTCACAGGACACGCAATGTACTTAAGTTGTCAGTGAGGATAGTGAGGATAGTGCTGACAGCGATCGTTCATCATAAATGCATCTACAACACACAAACTACTTGTGCCGTGTGCAGCATGAAATCAGATCGCAGTTGTTCATGGCGTGATGGACAAGGCCAATTATTGACTGATGTCTTTATTAACACAATGTGAATTTGTTTGGTTGCACTGTAAACAAATATTTCTGACAAAATAGCTGCTCAAGGAGTGTTTGCTGCCCCCAGAATTCTGGGACCTGTAGTATTAAACCACACTTGCTGTCACGACCAGGGTGCCACCCAAATCAACCAGGACTGAAATCTTAAGGATTATAACTTGTGGGATTAGCAGTGGTGCTCTGCTTTGCCAAATCGCTTAGCATCTACTGCACAGTACTAAGGGAATGCCAATCAATAAAAGCTTGTTGAACGTGGAGTGGCTTGCTGGGGACGCATGATACAGTGGCGCTAGATGAACCAGACACATCACTTCATCCATAACCAGTAAAATAGGGCAGCACTGCTCCACTTTTACAGTGCTCTTCTTAACCTTTATCAGTGTGTGTGTGAATGTGAGAGAGAGAGAGAGAGAGAGAGAGAGAGAGAGAGAGAGAGAGAGAGAGAGAGAGAGACACCGACCCACATCTCGATACAGAAGAAGAAAGATCCAGGCAGGTGTGGAGCGACTCGGCCATCATTCATGTGAATGGTGAGGTTGAAGAAAAAAAAAAAAAACCCTGAAATGTGGAAAGTGAAGCATTATGGCCAGCTAGAGCTGTGGAAGAGCCCTATGGCGGAGACTGTATAAATCTACATCTTACTACATAACACATATTTTGTTGACAGTCCGCTTCAATAAGCTGCCAGGCCACCTCGTTTCCACCGATTTACCGACTGAATTGAATGAACTACATTTAATCTTGGCTAGTCAGGATTTCAGCTATACTGGCTGGCTGTTTCCCAAATTTGTCTTTAAGCCACTGATAAGAGCAAACACATTAAAACGACTAAATAAACCCTAAATAAAGCCACAAATGCTATCAAAAGCCATGTCCATCTAACTTAAGGATTACGTGTCAGAAAATTCCAAGCTTTCATCTTCAAAAGTGAGACAATATTTGGGTCTTTGGCAGCCTTCATGGCTCCCCTTCAAAAGAACAATCTCAATCACAGCCTTCATTATTTGCTCTGCCAATATCTGACGGCCACACTAAACTCCAGACCACTTCCAATTTTCCACTAGTTGAGCTTGAGACAGTTTCTGTCATGTTTGTGTCCTTCCTCTGCCAGAGAGATGAAGTCAGAAATCGGGAGGCGAAGTCCCTTATGAATCACTTGCCTCACTGTGGGACAAAATTCTCAAAGCTCTCACTTTATCCTCTGCCAAAAGCACAAGCTGGGATACGTCACGTCACTGAAGGCGGGTGGGAGATTACTGGTTACTGTGTTAGTTTGGGCAGGAGGCTCTAAAGAGGGTCCTGCATGCTGTAAAATGCTCCAAAAGGTGTGTGCAACTGGGGTTGGGATGATACTTTATCAAATCTGAATCCAGTATAGAATCTGTTTATGAAATCTGAAAACTATAAAATCCTTTCTCAAATTGATTTAGATTACGCTGTTTGACACAATTTCAAAGAAGTATTATATTTAAGCTCTAAAATATCATATTCAAGAACTAAAACTCTAAAGGACAAAACTCAAATTTGACCAGATTGAAAACATATTTGCTACATGACTAAATGGCTACTTGAATGTTTTGTACTTAGCACCGTACTTCAGGTAAAAGATCTGATAAAACATCCAATAGACTCCATGCAATTCCTCCACGCTAGATTCAGGGCTTAAGCAGTCCAGATTTTTATCCACTTTGAACTGAATCCAAAATGGTGCAGTTAACCCTATGTGTAAGACCCATACATACAGTAGGTGCCTTTTCAAGCATACTGGTCTTTATCAGACAAAGCTCCCACATCAACTGACTCTTCCCCCTAACCCCTAATCCTACACCACCTGCCTATAAGACTTGATATCAGACTTATTCATGGAGTTAGACATCTTCAGTGGACCCCTTTCTTGGTCTTCTAATAATGGTATTTACTGCATTTCTATTGGACCTGTTATAATGTTATTGTTGGATTATTATCCCATCACATTTTGCATTTTTGCAGGTTTTTACAACTGCTTTCGAGTCTTCATAAATATCATGCCAATGTAATTGCTTTATTTTGAACTTATCAATCTAATTCTGTATTTATTTATTTACATTTTAATAACGTAATTTTATTTTCATTTCCCCTTTAAAACAAACGCTTGACATCTCTTTTTAAATGTGTTCTATAAATTCACTGACTTGTCTAGACTACTATCGGAGTGACTTATTTTTGAAATGACCCTTCTCCCACCTTTAGCTCCTGTTGTACCCGTCTGTCCAAAGAGCTGGGATCTTGTCTCCTAGAAATTCTGTTTATATACTACTAGTATGCAACAGCAAATACGATTTGAAAGAAATGTAATGCTGCCTGGGTTGCATATTTTATTAACATAGTAAGGAAAGGTTTTTGCAGATGACTCCGGTAAAACCAGAGGCGGAGGATTGTGCATTTATATAAACAAAGCTTGGTGCACAGACTCTGTTATCACCGAGAGACACTGTTCACCTAATGTGGAGTTTCTCATGGTTAAATGTAGACCTTATTATCTCCCAAGAGAACTCACGTCAGTTATAGTTACTGCTGTATACACACCACCAGATGCTAATGCTAAGCTTGCAGTGAAAGAACTACATGCAGCCACTAGCAAACAGCAGATAACACACCCAGAGGCTGCTTTTATTTTTGCGGGTGACTTTAATCACTCCAACCTGAAGACAGTACTCCCCAGATTTCATCAACATGTTTCCTGCCACACTAGAGGAAACAAGACCCTGGACCATGTTTACTCCAACATAGCTGGAGCTTACAAAGCTACACCCCTCCCCCACATAGGACAGTCAGACCACCTATCTCTGTTTCTCTCCCCTAAGTACTCACCACTTATCCAACGTGTGAAACCCACAATGAGGACAATAAAAGTGTGGCCAGAGGGGACTGACTCTGCGCTGCAGGAGTGGTTCAAACACACAGACTGGAACATGTTTGCCACTCAGGCAACCTGTCACTCCCACACAGACATTGAGAGCTACGCTTCCTCTGTACTGGACTACATCTCCATCACCATAGACAGTGTCACCACCCAGAAGCAGATCACCATGTACCCAAATCAGAAACCCTGGATGAACAGGGATGTCCGTCTACTGCTGAAGGCCCGCAACATCGCCTTCAGATCAGGAGATGTACAAGCCTACAGTACAGCCAGGGCTGACCTGAAACGGGGCATCAAGAAGGCCAAGCACTGCTACAAACGGAAGGTTGAGGCGCACTTCTCCAACTCCAACCCCCGACGTATGTGGCAAGGCATTCAGGTCATCAGTGACTACAAGCCCAACCACCCCTCCCTCCCATCCTCTGATATCTCCTTTCTCAACGAGCTCAACAATTTTTACGCTCGTTTTGACAAGGACAACCAGGAGCCTGCATCCAAGACAGAGCTGACTGCAGATCACCAACCCCTAACACTCTCCCCCACTGATGTCAGAGCAGTGCTGAGCAGGATCAACGCACGCAAAGCTGCTGGCCCCGATGGCATCCCTGGACGTGTGCTCAGAGCATGTGCTGGGGAGCTGGCGGGGGTCCTGACGGACTTATTCAACATGTCCTTGGCCCATGCAGTTGTGCCGACCTGTTTCAAGACCACCTCCATCATACCAGTACCAAAACACTCCACTCCAACATGTCTCAACGACTACCGCCCAGTAGCACTCACCCCCATCATCACAAAGTGTTTGGAGCAGCTGGTTCTGGCACATCTCAAATCTTGTCTTCCCCCCACCCTGGACCCCCACCAATTTGCCTACCGCGTGAATAGGAGCACAGAAGATGCAGTCTCCATAGCGCTGCACTCTGTCCTCTCACACCTGGACAATGTCAACACATATGCCAGAATGCTTTTCATAGACTTCAGTTCAGCATTTAACACTGTCATCCCCTCTAAGCTAATCACAAAACTGACAGATCTGGGCATCAGTGCTCCTATTTGCAACTGGTTGTTGGACTTTCTGACCAACAGGCCTCAACGTGTTCGGTCAGACCACCACTACTCCTCCACCCTCACCCTAAACACTGGTGTACCACAAGGCTGTGTGATGAGTCCGTTCCTCTACTCCCTCTTCACTCACGACTGCAGACCTGTACATGGCTCTAACACCATCATCAAGTTTGCGGATGACACCACAGTGATTGGCCTCATCAAGGACAACAATGAATCAGCCTACAGAGAGGAGGTGGACCGCCTGGCTGTGTGGTGCGTTGAGAACAACCTGTTGCTCAACACCAATAAGACCAAGGAACTCATCGTGGACTTCAGAAGGAATGCTGACACACACCCACCCATCCATATCAACGGTGCGGCGGTGGAGCGTGTGACCAGCTTCAAATTCTTGGGGATCCACATCTCGCAGGACCTCACCTGGTTGACTAACTGCTCCTACCTGGTTAAGAAGGCTCACCAGCGCCTCTTTTTTCTGAGGACTCTTAAGAAAAACCACCTCTCTTCAGACATCCTGGTGAACTTCTACCGTTGCACCATCGAGAGCATCCTAACCCACTGCATTACAGTTTGGTATGGGAACTGCTCTGTCTCGGACCGGAAGGCGCTGCAGAGGGTGGTGAAAACTGCCCAGCGCATCTCTGGAGCCTCACTTCCTGCTATTGAGGACATCTACAGGAAGCGTTGTCTTAGGAGAGCAAAGAACATCAGAAAAGACTCCTGCCACCCAGCACACAAACTGTTTGCCCTCCTGCCCTCTGGGAGGCGCTATAGGAGTCTCCGGACCAAAACCACCAGGTTCAGGAACAGCTTTTTCCCCATCAGCTGTCTCCCTGCTGAACTCTGCCCCCTGACGTCTCCCCCCAACACACACACACACACACACTTACCAACCCCCTTGGACCAAACTTGAATGACATCACTGCACTATTAAGTACTCTTTTTTTTTAATCTGCTTGCACTAAATAATACCATTGCACAACTGTACATTCAAACCGCACATTCTGCACTTTATGTATACTTTCTGTATATACTGTAAATATTCATGTACCCTGTATATTTATATTCATTGTTATTCTACTGCTTATGCACTTCTGGTTAGATACTATCTGCATTTCGTTGCCTTGTACCTGTGACATGTGCAATGACAATAAAGTTGAATCTAATCTAATCTAATCTAATGTATATCTGCAAAGTCATAAAATGTTCATATTAAAACAAAACTTTCACTGACAACACATTTTAATTAATTTTTTTCCCCCTAACACTCACGGGAAACAATGTTGGGAAAACAACCAAAGCAATTGGTTAAGGTTAGAGAAAGAACAATGTCTTGGTTAAATATTGAAAAAGTCAACATGGATGTCTTTACTTTGTCAATATAATTGAACCCATAATCTTTTTCTAACCTTAACCAAACCATGAACGTTTCCCCAAGGTGTTTTTGTAGCATAACCTTAACCACCTGTGGGATGTAGGTCCTGCGTTTTGTACACACAACATCCACACCAACCAACCCCCTTGACTCATGTGCCGTACAAGAACATAACACTTTGTGGACTGAAAATAATGTTGCCAGGGAACATAATCCATGCAATAAATACGTTTCCTCCAATACCTACTAGGAAAAACCATTTAGTAGTGTAGAAACATCATTTCTAGGTGACAGTAGCTAAGGTTACATGACAATATTTCTTCAACTTGATTGAAATCGTTCTGATTAGAGATTCCAATTTAACTGTTTACATGGACGCTAAATAAAGTGATCCGATAAGATGTGCCTTTACATGCCCGAAGCATTTAATCAGAATATAACTCTTTTGACATGAGCACAGTTGTTCCATCCACTGTGAAGCGTCTAATCTGCCAGAAATATAACAGAAGAAGATTGTTCATCTTTTTAAACACTTGATTGAACAACGCGTAGTTTCGAGCCTTTCGACCATCGAGGCGTTCAACAATCCTTTAATCTTTTAAAGGTCTCCAACAAAAAAGTTGTATCAGCCAAAGAGCAGTTTTGTTTTACTGCTCCCATGTTTCTGTCCCTCCTGGAAACTCGTTCACGTCACCTAATGTTCCCCCCACGTGGGGCAAACATACGCAGAAAGAATAGATTTATTCCAACCACAGAGAAACAATCAGATTAAGCGGTGACATGTTATTAGGTGCTAATATTTTCCTATTGAACGGATTATCAAAGGTTTACACCACCCCTCTCAAACCGACTGAAAATTTCTTCCGATCTGGCCGGATCGGGTCAGTCTCTTCTGATTGTGGTGGTTACATGAGGCATTTATATTCTGATTGGGCTATTATTCCCATTATTAGTGGAATATTAGGGTCCATGTAAACACAGCTTGCTTGAATTTACTCTTTCAAAGTGTCTTTCTTCTCCCTTATGTCCTAATGTTTTGAGGGGAATTCTTCTGTCTTTTTGTCAGGACCTGTTGCTTTTGTGGGCCTTTAAAGCCCATTGAGACGCTACACGTGATATCAGGCTATAAACACAAACTTCACTTGAGTTTACTTCTGTTTCAGTAGGTGCCCACAGTAAATGACTACATCATGTGGTGTTTCAGCTGAGCCAGCTAAGCCTAGACATTCATCATGATACCACCCTAGTGCAGTACACAATCCAAAACACATAATACTCTACACACTGGATACAAATGTGGACCGAAATAAAGTGAAGATATATTGTGAACAAAATGTACAAGAATTACCATGAGACAACCTTTCCTTTGTGAATAGAAATGATGCTCTACTAATTCTAATGTGGTCATAGTAATTGGGCTGATTCTCAGTTACAGTCCATTTACTGAGACTGCATATAAATTCCGGCTCATTTAGATGTGAATTTCTACTCCGCTGTACAGAGAGGGCAACTGATCAGCACTTTCCTTATGCTAACGTACTATATATTCTTTTGTTACACTTCTGTCTCTACCTACCTATAGTTACAATGACTGTAAGACCTGAATTATTACATTACATTGGACACTTTCTAGCTTACTGAAATTCGTAACCAGGGAGTGATACTTTATACATTTAACAGAAAAAGCTTCATCCATTTACAATTCAAAAGTACTCTCTTTTCCACCTTCATATACAGTGTTGTGTTACAGAACAGATCATGAGAGATGGTAAACAAGCCTGGCATCACAGGGAAATGTTTGTGCATATTAACCTCCCTTGGTAACACCTCTCTGAGTGAAAAAAGTCTCATGCGGTATAAAGCCCTTTATAAGCATTACAGCTATTTACAATATGTGCAACTGAAGTGTTGAGCTGAATTGCATCAGACAATGTGTATGGTGGTTTCCAGTGTATCACATATACACACACACAAATGCACGCTCATGTACATATGTTATAAATACCACACGTCAATGTACCAAACAGGAACATAAAAACAAATGTACGGTACATTTTGTGCATGTTGCTTTCAGCCATTAGATAGTTTAGATTAGTTTTCTCTCCATATATCTTGTATGTTTTTGTATGTTTTTGTGTTGTTCCCTGTCTCTATTATTTTTATTTTTACATTTTTATGAAGCACTTTGCAAGCCTGTGTTTCAAAAATGCTACAGAAATACAGGCTTACTTACTTAAATTTCCAGAGGAACCCCTTTTTTTGTTTTTGTTTTTCGTAATTCTTAAAAAAAAATTTAAAAAAAAGACAAACCAAAGAATGTATTAAAGACTAAGTGCTCTATTGTTGTGGCAGTTTGGTATTTTCCTTTGCCCATCTGTGTGGTCTGTGTGTGCCCAGCACAGCATATACGGCGCAAAGGTGGAAGGAGTAAAGCATTCAAAAGGAGCAAAGCGAATTGTTGGTGTTTTTGTGGAAACTGGGTCTTAGACCTTATGTTGCAGATAGATGTCTCAGAACCACGCCTGTTTCTGGCACAAGGTCACTCCGTTGCCAATTGGGTGATTTTGAGCAAGAGAACAAGAGAAAACTAAATACTTGGAACAAATTCACAGCAACAATGGAACAATGCTAAAACTGTAGACAAACATTTTAATTAAACACACTCCAACCAGTAGATGCATTTAAATCCGCATCACAAATGAATGTTTAATGCAGTTAAAGCAGTCTGCATTTTTCTATAAATTAATATACTGTAGGTAATTCTTACAGTATTTGTTGTTCACAGCTGTGTAATACTGTGTGAACACCTTCGCCCTTACTTCATTAAATCCCTGCAGCCATCTGAAGGCAGCACAACAGATGCATATTTAACAGCCACAACAGCATGAGATATCCCTGATGAGGCAGGATGGAACCAGGTGAAACAATATAGACTTCACACATTGTTCTTTATAGCAATGTGGCAACATCTGACTCTGGGATCTTCTGGGCAAGCCATGTTTCTGTGAGAATGAGCACATCTGGGGGAGTTTAACACAAGTCAGTTTTTTATCCATACGAGCTGATACAACAGACATGGGGAGATAAATAAATAAAATCAATAAAACTCCAACATATCATTTAACATAATCAAGCTGGAGCTGCAACAGTGCTCCTCAGAGCCAAAAGTCTAATCGATTAGTCGATTAATCTATTGACAGAAACTTAATCAGTAACTATTTGGATAATTGATTAATAATTTGTAATTTTTCAAGGATAAATGACCTATAACATGACTTTGTTCCAGCTTTTCAATTCTGAGGATTATGTATGTCTTTTGGACTGTTTGACTTTGACTGTTGAACAGAACAAGCAATGGGAAGATGTCACCTTGACCTTTAGGAAATTGTGATTTTTCACCATCCTCTGACATTTTATGGAACAATTGATTCATATATGAATCCAGAAGATAATTGCTAGATTAATCAATAATGAAAATAGTCGTTACTTGCAGCCGTACTCCTCAGTGGTGGGAAGATGATTCATTGTGCTGTGGAAGTGGAATAATGCTGTGCTGGTGTTCTTTCTTACTCTCGTCTTTTCTTGCCTTTAGTGGAAGCACTACTGTATATTCAGGCAGCTGTCATTGCAGCTCTGCAGCATTTACTTCTAAAAGGGCATCTGTCAGTCTCTCTCATGCTTCTTAAGTGCTGCGAATGAATCGAACTCTACCAGCTCCACTCAAACTGGAGCTCTGCCACCCACAGTGGTTGAAAGACGCCAGCATTATGCTCTGAGATGGTAGGCCTGCAATTTGAGTCAATGCTCCCATTCATTGTTAAATCCAGTCTTCCAGTCGAAATGAAAGACCTAGAAATCCCTAGTGGTTGAAATATGGACAAGATGGGATTTTCTTTTAACACCATGTGTTTTTTTAAAACATCTTGGCAATACATGATGCAAAAAAACCCAAAATCAGAAAAAAGTTAAACCAACCGAAAAGAACTAGAGCATCCCCACTGAAAAAGGTGAGGAAACTATTGCCTGAAACTAGAGCATATCCTTATAAGATGGCAGATGTATCACGTTTAATGGATAAAATGACCCAAATTCCTTTACCCCCAGCTCGGTGCAGGGGATAAGACTGGTTTTACCTACAGTATATAGATGAAGATAGAGTCTAATCTGGCTTTGTCACCTAATTCCCAAAGGAACTGTGCGCCTGCTTCCTCTCTGTCTCAGATATCTGTAATTACTTCACCTCAACAATGACCTTATCTGTTGGTAGAAGCTCCTGTCCTTTTCTGATAAGACACGACTACTGTAGCTGCAGATTTATTCCAGGGGGAAAAAAAAACAGGAGATGGAGAGGCTGGTAAGGTGTGTAAGTACGCTTGTATGTGTATGTGTGTGTCCCCTGGGTCTCCTTGGCGCAGGGAGTTCCTCCTCCTCACTGCCACCAGGGGCCTGAGCTGGGGCGTCTGCCCGCATGATGTGGGCTGGACCCTGCTGAGCTCGACGCAGGGGTGCTACAGTAATGACACACTCCATCACACCTTAACACAAGACAACAGTGAACCCCAGACACAAGAAGGCTATTGGGGAGAACTAACAGCCTCAAATCTGCTCCTTAAAACAAAGTCAAACACTTGACGGCAGAAGGCTGACAGTGTTTGTCTCATGGATCATGACCCAGGCACACAGATAATTTCATCACACAACAAGATGTTTAGGCAACTGTCGCCGACGACCAAGTGTGACAGTGATAACTTGCTAATGCAGAGCAGGAATATAAAGAAACACAAGGAAATTGGAGAAAACAATGGGTGTCCTGGTTCCCTAGTGGTTTAAGAAACATACTACATCACCGTCCTTTAGAAACCAGAGCCAAAAAAACAGACTTAACACTTTCAACCAGAGAGGGCAGTGAAACTTTTTTAGCCTGCTGTTGTTGTGTGCATCTGTTTGTATTAATTTCACAGATACAGTTGTTTGGCAGTATGTCTGCCAGCTAGTTATTATTACATTTGAACATATGTCATATTCAATTGTTTAATTGTTATTTTTTCTGGAGGTTTCATTTTGAGAAACTACTTTATGCATCTTCATATATACTGTGCAGAAAACAACAGTCTAAAATGATACTAATGTCCCTGTTTGTAGCAGTCAATACAAATTATCCAGGTAGCCTCATAGGGTTAAAACTCTGTCCAGTGATAGAGATGCATCCCCCGATCAGTCTCCTCACGTTTCCTTTCTGTCTTTTGTGTGTACTATCAATTGAAGGCAAAGAGCCAAAAAATAAATAAATAAATGAGCAAACAAAAGGAGAAAATATTATTGATGTAAAAAACAGTGGAAAGGGGAAAAGAAATCCATGGTGATTGGCACCAGATTCATTCACATCGTGACTGCCAGTCTAGCAGTTCACAACTTAAATCAATTTCAGGTGATAAGTGCAACCTGACGGAAAATAATGGGAGTTAACAGTTGCATCAGTGGAATGGCAGGCTTGCAACACTGAATGGAAATCCCAGTCAGATGGTAGAGGTTTGCCTGTGCAGCCTAACTCACATGAGGAGCACATTACAGAAAATCAATTTGAAAAAAAACCCACCAGCACTCATTGACATTTAAAAATGTCCTTAATTAGGGTGGCTAGGGCAGGAGGAGTAATTACTGAGAGGCCTGTATGAGTTGCTGCACTGGAACTGCAGCCACCCATTGATCTAAATGTGGGGTGTTCTGCTGGAGTTGCCCCATTGATTAGAGACCCAAGGCCACATATAATTTCCTCTGTGGATTCATTGCGCTCTGTGTCATGTGCAGCTGTGACAATACAACCACCCTGTCAAACAAAAGAACTTTCCGGTCAGAGATACTAACTGTATCTCCAGCCCAGCGCTTGCAAAGGACAAGGGCAAAAGGTGTCAAGGTTACAGACAGCATCATGTGGCATTATTAACCCGATTTCAACTCATTATCATTCTTTGCACAGCACCCCCCCCTTTTAGCTGGGGCGTCAATGATCAGGTAATGAAGTAATGAATGCTTGCTGCTCTGCTGAGCAGCACTGGCACTGCCCTTCACAGGAAATTAAAACGTTACACCTGAATTGCTCATTTGGAGTAACATTCATGCATGGCTTAACTATCACTTAAACCTGCCTATGCATATCACTACATCTTCTAACGTATATATTAAAACATTAAGATACATCATAGAATAGCAAACAACTGCACACTACATATAGAAAAAGACAAATGAGAATGTGGAGAATGACAAAGATGAAAAGACTAAGACTAAGTAAGAACAATGGACAGAAACCAACACTATTATCAGATGAAGTTTAGCTTCATTGCAACTCTATCATTATTATAATGTTCCATTCCAGTCTAACAGCCTTGTTCTTGTCCTAATGATAGTTTTGGCCAGGTTGATGAGCTGCTTAGCAGGTAAGAAAGGGGAAAAAAAGAGAGCATACCTTCCAGCTCACTGGCTTCTTTAATGAGCAAAGCAGAATGTCATTTTCTGGCTGCTGGACACAAAAGCAGTATGAGATGTATCATTATGAGATCTTTAGGGTGGAGAGCTCCCGATGTCTCCCCTCCGTCATTAGCCAAGTGTGTAATGAAACAGACAATATTTCATAGCCTACATCGAACTGTACACTCGATTGTGAAAACAAATTAATGTGGAACAGGTCTGCTATCATCAGCGCTATAAGACATCACTCAGGAAAGATAGTGTTGATCTTTATAAAACAGAAGCTTCAGAGGTGTAGAAAAGGATCTAATGTATTTTCAGATGACTGTAAGGCTCACTGAGCCATCAGTCTACTTCCTAACATCAATGCACACATTAACAGCATTGTGGGAACTGTACAATGAGCACAACGGAAAAAAAAAAAAAGAATGTGCAGCATGGACGAAAAAAAGAAACGGATTGGATGGAGCAGACATCTAGAAACAGGGAAAAATTGAAAGGAAATTGAAATATGGTCGACAGTAATAAATCTGACTAAAACCTTACCCTTCATGTAAGCTTAACCAAACGTTTATTTTCCTAAACCCAACCCCAACCGTAATCGTTAACAAATTGGTTCTTCTGCTAACATGTAGGGCTGCAACTAATACTTATTTTCATTATCAATTAATATCTTGATTATTTTAAATGTCAGAAAATGTTGAAAACAGCCCATTGAGTTCCCAGAGCCCAATCTGACATCTCCAAATTGCGTGCTAGATATTCAATTTACTGTGATACAAAACAGAGAAAAAGCTGAAAACCCTTACATTTGAGACGCTCAAATATTTGGTATTTTGGTTGGAAATTATTTTCTGTGGATAATCGATAAATCAAAAAATAATTTGCGCAGTGCTCAAATACAAGCTGAACAGTGCTAATTCATGCATTTTTCACATAATCTGGAACTCGGTCTTCACCAAATTTGTATTCAGAAAACATGATCTGTTCCCAATTTATGCCCATTTCACAACATTTTATCAGACTCTGTGTTGCAGCAGCCATCAACACTGATAGTCAGCTGTTTTGAAGACTTAATTAGGACATCATTCAACACAACCACCATGAGACAGAAAGAGAAAGAGAGAAAGAGGATGAAAGAGGCAATAGGGAAAGCTAAAACATTTTAAAGAGATTTTTAAAGCAAGTCTTCACACCATAACTGAAACATAAACAGCTGCAGTGTGATTTGTGAAAATGTGTTCAGAGTGGCAATGAGCAGTGGCGAGTTGGAGGTTTAAAAGAAAAAAAATTCTGGCTGGTGGCAGTACTCCTAATGAAACCAATAACAGCCCCGCTTTCAGCCACAAAAGCAGCTCGTTTAGGCCCTAACTACATCTTAAACATTGATGCCCCTGGATGATTTATGGGCCAAATGAGATGAATAATGTAGATCAGACTCCATTGTTAGCCAAGCATCTGGTTAATTCAGGCCACGTAAACGCCTCTTCATTACCATGTCCTCATGCTGTTCAAGCATCTGCTCCTCTAACTGTGGCTAAGCCAAGTGTCCACTGGCCTCTATCAGTCATTGTACAACAAAAGGTAGCAATCTGATTGGTTGAAGACACTTATAATTGCTTATAATTCCAAACACAGTTGAGAGGAAACCTTCGAGGGATGACGCAACCTGGCACCATTTTCTGGTGCTAATTGGTCTAATTAGACATTACATTTCAAATTGCCAACGGAAATATCAGTTCTGATTGGGATCAAATTTGGTGTCTTGTTACTGTTTGGCCCAAAGGGTGCAGATTTCACTTTTATTTAGTTATTTTTTTGTTGTTGTACAGTTGTACTACTTTGGAGGAGAGTAGAACTGCACTGCAATCCATGAAAATAGAAAGAACACCTCACCAGACAATGTAAAAGTGTTGCACAAAATAAACAGCATACCAGTTATTTTACTATTCTTATAACCTTACTTTCGTTAACAGAACTACAAATGTAAAGTTTGTCCTGAATATAGTGCTAGAAGAAAGGCCACGGGGTCATTAAAATCAAAAGGAAAGAAATAAATGTGCTCAGCAAATTTCATTTACCATCTGGCTTTTTTTTTTTTTAACACAAAGTACAGCTGAGGCTTATGGGAATGTCATTTGTTTTGGTCATGCACCAAAGTACTGGGCAGACAACATTTTCAACCGGATGATTGTGCTATATGGAAAGGGAAGGAATCGCCAAAGTTGTTACAATTCATCTTGAGTGGTGCAAGAATGTCTGCACCAAATTTCATGCCAATTCATTCCATAGTTCTCGAGGCGTTTCACTCAAAACTACAACTGTCAACTCATGATGGCATTAGATGAAAAGTCTGAGGATCACCAAAGTCAGTAGGGTACATCCCCTGAAAACCATGAATGTCTGTACCGAATTTTATGGAAATCCATCATATAGTTGTTGAGATATTTCAGTCTGGACAAAAGTGGTGGACCGATCTGCCGACTGACCGGCAGACCAATAGACCAACGTACTGCTGGCATGGCTAAAACCAACCTTATAACATCTGCCTGTGTACCATATGCCCTCTGCATCACTCACATCCTTGTCTCTGGGGTTGTCAATATAGTACCGCTCTAACCATTGTCACATGAGCCCCATAATCACTCTGGAGGAAACCATAGCAGAGGAACTACTCAGCAGGTTTTAAAAATTTGCAAGATTTCCTCTCGGGATATTTATATTTTACTCTCATGCTGTGTTAGACAGCTGCTTCTCTCCAGGGGACAGGCTAAAGGAAGACTGTCTGTAACCGTCAATGCAGTGATTCAGACACCTCACCACAGCTAAAGCAGCTGTATCAATAAAAAAAAAAAAAACCTTGAATAATTAGGAAATAAAAAATCCTATCAGAAGCCAAACCACCTGTGTAAAGTGAGGCATGACTAACACGAATCCTCTCTGAGCCTCTGACTTGACACTAAACTGCAAAACATTGTAAATGAGATGCAATTGTTATTCAGTTATTCTGTTTATCCATAAGTAAAGCTTGTCACTGATGAGTGTACAAAGCCTGTTGCTGTGACACCCGAGTTCCCTCAAACAAAAACCTCCAGCAGATAAAATATAATAGTAAACACACAAAATAATGTGCCCTTAACATAATCGCTTAAACACAAAAAGGAGCTGTAGCCTCAGACACACCAGACAGGAGCAAAAAACCAAAAGATTCTGTCTCTCCGACTCTTTAAACTACTTACTGCAAAAAAAAAGTGAAATATTAAAGGATAATTATGGCTCATCACAACTTGGATCCTGTTTTCGTACTTTTAAACATACCCCCAGGTTAGCCAAACTTATTACAATGTATTAACTAAATGTTAACATACAATACATTACAGTCTACAGACCAACTTCCCGGTTCAACTCTGACCTATCGTACTTACCGTAGTTGTAAGCACACAGGCACAGGGATTATTAGCGACACTTTTGAGAGTGCTTACTTTTGGTTTAAGCTATAAAGTGGTTCAGATAATCTGGATAAAGTGTTGGATTGTTTATAACCTGCTTGACTGCTCGTATTTCTTGCCTCATCTGACTTTGTTGTAGCGATGAGTGTCTGTGTTCCCAGATCTCAGCAATTACTTTGGTGGGTAAAAAGTTAGCATAACTGATAAAAATCATGGCCCAAAACTATAAAAATAAGATTCAAATTTTAATGAACCAAAATCTTCCTATTAGAGTTCAAGATGTTTCATGTTTCATTTTTCGTAGCATTTTGTGCATCTCATTAAGATGTCTTTGTGATGTTGAGTAGACAAAATGTCCCTTTAACCTAGCATAATTGCTATGATCTTAATTAAGTACAATATTAACAAAGAATCCTCTAAAATGCCTATGATGTAAGCCAAACAATTCAGAATTAGGATAAACAAAAGGTATGCATTACATGTTGCTACAAAGTACTGTAAAGGAGACAAATCATTGAAAAAAATATCTTTCTCTCACACATACACGCACAAGAACACGTGTGCAGAACAATCTCCAGGGTGTCATTTAGGCTGAAAATACTAAGACAGTTAACTGAACTGAGCTCTCCCTTACTTCATGATCACTGCTTTCTCAGATCTTTGTTCAAATATTTCTCCTCGTCTTCCTCCTTGTCCAGAGCTCCCTCTACCAATAAAAACAAAATTCTACTTTTGTCTAAATCTCGTTGTGGGTTAGAGACAGACAACATACTGAGTGACTGAGACAAAGACACACGGAAGAAGAGAAAGTCTGGCTATTTTAACAATACCCCCTGTATCCCTTTTGTGTTTCAGTAGTAATGTTATAAACACATACATTATGTTGTGTGTTTATGAATGTATCATCTCTGTTGGATGTGTCTGTCTCAGAGAATGTGGCTGTGCACTAATCATAACCAATGGATGAGCTAAATAACTGGATAACATTTTTGTCCAGAGCCGTCTCCATGACAACTGAGGTTTTTTTTGCATGTTTTTCTTTTTTTTTTGTTTTTTCAAATAGTTTTTGTCCGGTTAGCAATGAAGTTAATCCAGGATGATGTCAGTCAGTTAGCCTGTCCAACACTTCCTCCAGCGCCACTATCGGCTCATATTTTCCAACAATTTGGCATATAACAAGGTAATAAAATTTGTATTTTACAGATTTACATGCTCCCCAGAGGATGAACACTTTCCATTTTGGATGTTTAATGAGCTTTCCTCTGTCAAGCCAGCGCCACTATCAGGCCAAAATGTCAGCTTTATCCATTAGATACAGTATTTAATAAGCAGATTGCAAATGTTTGCTGAGCACATTAAGTGCCCAAGGTGGTGAACGATTTGATTTTAATGACCCTGTGACCTTTCCTCTAGCAACACCCACCGGACAAAATGAATATTTTAGCCCTATACTGCTATCAAGGCAGAGGCAAAGCAAAAAATTCAGTATGTGGTTTAATCTGTTGAGTATTTTCACACTGTGGCTGCTACTGTAGTGGGGCTTTGGATTTTCGTCTTAGTGGACTGTATATAGGAATTCGTTTTTCACCAAGGGACAGGGAGCGAGTAGGCACAGAACAGAAAAGGCGAAAAGGGGTTGAGTAGATCTTGAGAGGGGGTTGCTTTTGTTTGGAGCCCATTTCTGTGCTGCACCACAAAGGTAGGAGCGAACAAGGAGAAACCAGTTACGTTCAACTCAACCCTGCTTGAAGGCTGGCTTTCACACCACATCTGAAGATCACCACGTGCAGCAGAGTCCTGGCTAAACGGGGTGCCGAATAAGAAGCAGCACAGGAGAGACGAAAGAGCTGGAAGCAGGAACTGAACAGTGCTGAGAGTAGCAAAGGCCCTCTGGGAAACACCAGCCAGTCTGCACACTAAATGACCTTCTGCGAGTAGGGGACAACCACTTGGTTGTAAGTGACAGGCAGAACCAATGTCATTACTGCAATTAGCTATTCAGGTCCAAAACAAAGAGCTGACACTGAGTATGTGACGAGGGAGTATGTACTGGGTGTCTGCCACTAATTCAATTAGGAAAATTTGGAGATTGCAATTACATACAACAGTTATGTAAGCGTCTGACCTTGTCTAGGCTCCACAGTGGCACTACTGCAGGTAATATCACACAAATGTGTGTGTGGGAGAGAAATGACCCACAGTAACTGAGCATGTTCCAATGAAATGCATTTGAAAATGATAAGTGGAGGAGGTAGAGGACTGCAAAAAGTCATTGACTCTGTATGAGGTAACATACTGCAGCCATCGTGTTACTCTACACATCTGAATGCAATAACATTTTGTATTTCAATACATATCATTATTTCTAAATGTCTGAGTTGTTCATTGAAATGCTCCTAAAGTGCTGCCGAAGCAAAACAGAAAATTCATTTTTTATTTGGACAGGTGAGTCATAACGTTTTTTCCAAAGCGCAGCAGGCAGACAGAACAGCAATTTTTGGTCTGGATGTCAGTGACTTTGACTGTTAGCCAGAATTTATTTGTAGAGGAGTGGAAAAAACAAAGCTGGTAGGTATTCTGACCCCAGACTTAGGGCCCAGTCGCACCAGCATTTATAACAGCAAGACTGGAATCATAATGGAATCACTGCGATCCGTGGATTCGCTTGTAGTTTGACACCCAAATTTATGCTGTTGACAAATAGCAAACTGTCTTGACAACGATGACCTGTGAGGGAATGGAGAGCCAAAGAATCCAAAATGAGGAAGGAATCCATCATTATATTAGCTGTGTTGCACCATCCAATTTTATATGACCCTGCTCTGTGGGAGCATAAACTACTCCACTAAAGACATGGGGCATGGTTTGCAGTGAGTGGTTAAACTAGAGTGGATTGTACAAATACGTTCCCTTGAACAACTGAGGTCGAGGTTATTATTCAGTTGGTGACTGAGAGCGCAAGTAGTAACGTTACCAAGCTTCCAGCATTACCTACAGTACTTCACAAGGACATGTGTATGAATTTAGCTGTGCTATCTTTTTGTCAGACTGGATACTTAGAGTTTGTCACTGGTAGTAAGAGCTGCACACCACATCAGTTTAAACAAAGATAACAGACAAAACATCTCCTGTTTCTTATAAGCAACTAAAATACGTATTGCTTGAATGAAAGGAGCTTAAGGTCAGCTATTGTAGTGATATTTTGAACAAGAGTGCTGATTTACGCTGGAATAATGGATCCCAATTTAAACCAAGCTGTGGAAATATGTCTTTTACTGATTTCAATATTCGGATGGTCATCCTAAACCTGAAGATAAATAGCGCTCCCCATGCGTACCTCACCCAAGGCTCAAGTCTTTTATGAGTTTCATCAGTGGAATGAACATTCCCACTGGCCAGGATATATTTTTTGAGTTTGTCACTAAAAACAGTTATTAAATACCTAATTTAATAATTAGAGGTTATAGATGGTTGCTCTTCTTTAAGCTTTTACTCTACCCTCCGAACCTGACTTGTTAATTAATACCACTGTCACCTCGCAGCAAGAGGGATCAATTAATTTTGAAGCCCATTCTGTGTGGAGTTTTGCATGTTCATACATAAAACATCTCCTTTGACTGGTGACCTTTTTAAGGTGTTTCTCTACCTTCCACCCAGTGCTTACGGATGGAGTTAAGAAATCAAGAGACTGCTGAACTTGTTTAGATTTAAATCATGTTAAGGAACAGTAACAGCAAGCTCAGCTTCGTCAGACTTATGATAGAAGAAATTTGGGGACAGACATTTATTTAGTACAACCATGTAACTAATCGGGATCATTTATTACGGTGGCAACGAATAGAGATGTTATGCCTGTGAATAAGCTGAACTGATGAGCTTTGAGGCAAACCACATTAATCAATGGGCAGAAGAAACATAATTACCAACAGAGAGTGAATATTGTCAGAAGATGAGAACTAGTCCACACCAGTCCAGGCGAGTCTCTGTCAAGTTAGGATACTACGATTAGTCGTGCCAAGGCTGAAACACTGGCTCCTCTCTGAGCAAACTGGATTCATAAGTGTAACATTCACTTTCAGGTCACTACTGATCAACTACAAGGTGTCGATCAGAGCGGAAAACAGTGGAGAAAGCAATACTGGAGTAGCTTCCTGTCGTCATGGTTTGAATGCAGTATGGCCGACCTTGCAAGTGTTCCACAGCGGAGCGGTGGCCAACTTCTCTACATTAGGTAGGCGAAGCAGAGCTGTTTTAAAGTCTTTTAGGGCAGGTCCAAGTCTCAAGTCAGTCGAGACAAGTCAAAGTCAAGTGCCAAGTCTGTCACAGCAAGTCTTAAGTCCTATAGGGCAAGTTAAAGTCAAGTCACATGCCTTCAAAAACAAACTGCAACTTCTAGTGTTTCAGGTCTCTATGAACTGGTGTTTTGTACATAAGTAAGAACATGTCTTATCAGTACATAGAATTTAATGTTTTTACTTGAGTGAAGTCTGTTTTGTTACTTAAGTCTACCTACGTCTACAGCTCTAGGGCAAACATTTCATGATTGATTCTAGATTTTACTTCTTACTTATAATAATTATTCAGGCTAGATTTTGTGCCTTTGGTTAACATTTCTGTAACAACTCCAACTGCAGACATTTCAGCAAACTGAACTCCGGTAAACAACAGCTTCATGGGGGTTTCCATTAGAGTAAGCTACAAATTTCCAAAAGCTCCACTTTAAACTTTTGGGACAGCAGCCCAGCCAGCACATACCAAAGTGGAAAATCATGTACATGATGGAATTGGGGCACCAGAGGATTACTTTTGTTGTTGAAAGGACAGGGTGGAGGCTTGTGTTGCGTGACTTAATGGACAGGATAGTAAGATGGTTAGCAGAGACCCTATCTCCAAAATCTCTGAAAGGAGGAGGCGATCTTTCAATTTATCTCCAGCCCCAATACATCTCTGACCTTGGAACTCTAAGTGCTGCAGTACTGTAAAACCCTAATATCCTCAGTAAGGCTGTAAATATTATTTTCATGATCAATTTATCTACCCATTAACATTCTAATTAACTAATTGTTTAGTCTATAACATTTCAGAAAATAAAGGAAAATTCCCATCACCAGTTCCCGGAGCACAAGGTGTTGTTTCTAATTGCTAATTTACAGTTTAAATTAATGTCTGTTTGCATCCAATCCCGTGACTACTATATTTTTATTGAGCTTCAAAGTTCATTTTTGACCTCTAGATCAAGAATGAAATTTTAAGCCAACATGGCTGAGAAGTCCTTAAAGTGCTAAAAGAAAATGGAGATTTTAACATCTACAACTAAGCAAATTCCATCTGTTGATGAAGATCATGTTATATGATTGAATATTCAGGACATCTACTAAACAGACCTTTAATTGAGAAACTGTATTTTTATAGTTTTGCTGAATATTGTTAGTCCTGAGACTCAAACTTCTTATCATTATCTTTGCAGTGAGCTTTTGGTTGGTATTAAGATTTTGCTAATCATTTAAAAACAGTATTTTGATTGATATTTTGCTTTATTATAATTGCCGTTATTACTATTATTATGTTGTTCTAGGATTATTATAAGCATTAGCATTATTATTGGTAGCAACATTGATGCTATTGATAATTAATGTTAATTTTTGTGCCATATATAATGTATACTTACATGTCTGGGCAGGTAGAACATTTTTACATCACTTTATTTATGGAATATTTTTCTCTATTTAACTCTACAAAGTTACCATGTTAATTGATAGGCTTCATCCCAGCTGAAGGCAACACTGCCTCTCTGTGCTCCCTCAGCATGTTGCCCACATGTCTTTACCTCTGTATATATTTTCTTCGGATCGATCTCAGACGAGGACAGATGAGGAAAGAGACACAGGGAAATTTCCATGAACTCCCAAGTTTCTGATCCACCTTCACAGTCCAAATCCTAACCCAAGGTAAGAGTCCTTCACTGGGACACAGCAACTCGCACGGTGTGGTCAAACAAAATAACAGGTACAAATTGAAGCTGTTGCCCTGCAGAAAGCCAGAGGATTTGCTTCTTGTAACAAACAGCGTCAAAGACACAGACAGGTGTGGCAGGGATATCCAAATGGATCAAGTCAGTCAAATAGAGGATAATGTTGCTGTTTCTTGTTTTTTTCGCATACAGCAACAAATCTGAAATGCTCCATTACAGTGACAGCAACAATTTCTTTGATTCCAAATAATAATTACGATTATTTCAAATAATGTCTTAAATAATTAATTGCATTGCCTTTAAAATAGTGTAGAAGTAAAAAAAAAAAAAAAAAATACTGTTCATTCATTTACTTTTATTTCATGTGTCCTATTTGTTTTGGGTTTTTTTGTCCTCTGACTACATACAATTGATGGAAAATATACATGGAAATCTTTCCCACATTAATGAGAAAACAGATAAAAAAAAACTCTTCACAAAGATCCGTCTGACTTTTTAAATGGAGATCACTCTGTAAAGAATAGAGCACTGATGAGCAATTCTATTTTACCGACGGGTGCAATGTGTAAAATATAGATGGGGGATAAAGGGAACATTATATTCATTTAATAATGATGATGGTGATGAGCAACCTGGGTCAAAGACGTTTCAACAGTTAGCGACTGAATTCATTACTTTGTCTGGAATGCTTATCTTAAATCTATTCATAGGAGCAAAAGCAGGACAATGAAATGTGACATTTGTCCCAAAATGCTCTTTGGTAACCTCCAAAAAAAGTCAACCAGTGTTAACCAAACCTGCCTCATGGCTGTATCGCATTCTGGTCCGTTTTCTTGTTTCGTTTTGTAGGTTTCTTTGGAAAGAAGCCTCCGCTTTTTCATTCTGAGAAACTGACACCAAACACTTGATATTTTCCATGATGTTTTCTATGGCTAAAACATTTTCTTCTATCAGACTACATTGTAGCCACAAACAGAATTGACCTAAATGAGTGTACAATTCAAGACACATTAGCTATCACTAAAACATCAGTTTCCTTCATCATTTTACATTTTGCTAACATGTTGAACATCCACAGAACTGCTTTTACTGACTTCCGAGGTGTACACCTTTTTCTTTCTACAAAATGTTGTTGCTGTTGGTTTGTTAAAGCTACATTTTGGGAAACTAGGGGACAGAATAACTCCACGACAAGCTAGCAGACACACAGCCAATAAGGGTATTTCCCAAAATGTCCTTTAATATAATTAATATTGTAACCACCAGTCATTGCAGTTAAATATGAGCCCAGAGGGCCAAACAACTTTAGGTAACTAAACTTTCTCACTTTTGTAAGAGTTTGACCATGATCCTGTGCTGCCTTTGACACAGTTGACCATACAATACTACTGGACAGACTGGGAAACTTGGTTGGGCTCTCAGGCATAGTGCTAAAGTGGTATAATTCATATCTTCAGGACCAGAACTATTTTGTCTCAATTGGTAATTATGCATCTGAGCGGACCAACATGATGTGTGTGATTCCCCAAGGTTCAATCCCTGGTCCTCTTCAATTGATCATTTACATGCATTCATTACACAAAACAATAACATCAACTATCATAATTACACAGACAACACCCAAATTTATCTTGCTCTGTCATCAAGCGACTACGGTCCCAAAGATTCTCTCTGCAAGGGAATTGAACAAATAAATAATTGGATGTGCCTGAACTTTCCCCAGCTAAATGCAGACAAAACTGAGCCCCAACAAAGACCAAGAAAACTGAACATTTCACACAAGTTCTCAGGTCTCTTCACTGGCTTCCAGTGTGTCAGAGAATAGAGTTTATATTGCTGTTGCTTGTCTATTAATATCACAGTGGCTTAGGACCAAAATACATCTCTGATGGCCTTTTACCATATGAACCCTCTCTGCCTCTCAGGTCATGCAAAGTAAACATGGTGCATTTAGTTACTGTGCAACACAGAGCTGGGACAAACATCCAGAGGATATAAGACTTGCATCAACTTTGACAACCTTTAAATTGAGGTTAAAACATTTATGTTCTGCACTGCCTTTTACTGAACCTTAAATACTCATCATGAACCATCTTGCCCTCCTATCATGTATGCATGTCTGTGTTCTTAAGTTTTTTAATTTCCTTTAAAATGATTTCTATTCTTTTAATTAATTTTAATGTTTTATGCTGTTTTTTTCTCTATTTTTATGTTTTAATCCATTATGCAAAGCACTTTGAATTGCCTTCGTGTAAGAAATGTGCTATACTAATAAACTTGAACCTTGCCTTGATGATTCATTTTCAGTCACCTTTGTCCACCTAATCACATCAATCTGTGCATGTCACAGTTTGATTGTGAAACAGGCAACAATAAAGCAAGAGCTGTCAAGGCCAAAAAAACTCTACATGGATCACCTGAAGATGTGAGGATAAACTGCACCCTCTCACATTTACGGATCCTTAAAACTATTTAATGAGACTTGAAATCAATAAAGTGCTGTTAAGTGCATAAATCAAATAGCTCTATTTCAAGGCTAATGGGTCTGCCAATTTGCTTTGAATGGAGAAATCATTTCTAACACTTAAGAGAAGTGAAATGATCAGGTTAGCAGGGATATGATTTTCTATTCCGTCTTTCTTTTTATTTAATGTTTTTTTCCTTTTGCAAAGTTACCATCAAACTGAATTTACTGGGTTGCCGTCAAAAGGTGCGTGGGAGAACATCTAGGGGAGCAAATACAATTGGATTTCTTATTCTAAATTTGTTGGAGATTACTTCACCAGCATTAGTTCTCTACAAAAACCTTGAAAAAGAAGGTTTTTGTGAACACACACACACACACACACACACACACACACACACACAGAAACTTTGTGCATAATCAGTATGCAAATCAAAAAAAGAATCTGGCAACTGCCTTTCTTTGTAACTAATCTAAATCCAGTCCTCATATAAACTATCCTCATTAGTGCCCACTGGGAAAGTCTGATTGGTCATTCTGGACATATTCTGCTCACTGCAGTGTTTATCAGCTGTACAAAAGCATCGAATTACAAGCTTTATCGCTTGAGAATTAAGGATGAAAAACATGCACATACTCTATTCAACTGAAAAGTCGGTATCAAATGAAAGTAAATATAGATGGGTTTAATGGGTTTTCATTACAGCCCTTTAGGCAATCCAAACTAGAAAATTTGAGAGACTTTTTGTATAAGCTTCCTGTAAATACCCAGCACTGGTGATGTTAAAGGATTTGAGCTGATGATGCAGAGGTCATTGTCCTTACAGTGAAAAGCCAAATGCTATGTGGGCAGTGCCAAACTTAATAAACAGTAGATTAACAGTTTAGCTGCTGTTTTTTGCTACATAACTACATTTGGGCTAAAGTGCTGTGTTGGTTCTCAGATGACAGGTATCATGAGCTGTGACTGCTACTTTGAAGACTGTTTGAAAACAGGTGGTGTCAGCTGGTGCTGCTGCACGCCGTGGTGAAATGCATTCAGGTAAACGTGTGATCAGAGCTGCGAGCGGCAGCAGATGAGGTGGTTAACCTTTCTGTACGACCCAGTACATCTATGGTGGGAGGGGGCATGGTAACCATGGTGACATCCACCCTCTCACCTGCCTCACTTTGATCTCCCAATAAAAGCTTTGCAGAACAGCTCTGCATAAAGATCTTCAGGGTCACACTATGTATTGGTAAATGAGAATAAGCACGTGGATTGCAGAGCAGCAGATATAAAGTTTGCATTGGTGAATGACCTGGTTAAAGAATCTGTTGCTTTACGTCAATTTCAGCAACATTTTTCAGGTGTAACACACCTCCAAAGTGTTACTGTTGGTTGAAAACTGCATCTGAACATCAGCACATGCTGGTGATAAAGACAACCTTCCTGCCACAACAGATCCACACTGACACTCCTTTCTCCACTGATCCAAAACACTACTACACTACGACAATATTATACAAAATATCATAAAGATACAATTAAAGGAAAGCTGCCTGCAGGTCAGGGAAGTGTTTTAATGATATTTCTATATATTTTAGGGTGAAGTTTCTATTTATTAGGAAGGTGCTGGTTTGTTAGCATTCTGATTGTGGTGTTTTATCAGAGAGCAGAAGTTTATAGATTTTAGTGTCAGTGTGTGATGTTGACGAACTACTGCACTTCCACAGTGCTTCTATCATGGATAAGGGCTGGTAATGGATTGGCTGATATAGCAGTCCAGTAATGTCTTGTTATGCGAGGTACTGACAAAAGCATGAAAAGAAAAATATTTAGACACAAAGAAATAAAACTGATACATAAGAGATAAAAACAAGATAAAAGAGACAAAAGAGAATACTAAAATGGTAGCATTATGTCTGGGGGTAGCATGATGGAGCTGTTTTATGCAAGCAACAAGATACAATATCTATTGGTCAGACGTGGGGTGACTCGATAAAAGTGTGTTTTAAGGCTAGTGCCAACTCCCCTTCAAACAGCTTAGCTTAATCTCAACCTTCAGTTTCATACCACTCACAGCCACCAACAGATGATAAACAGCACTAAACCAACCCATTCAATCTAACTTTCTCTTAATTAACTCAGCTCTCACCCAAAGAACTGTAAGTAAGCAAAAAGTTTTGATTCCAATTTTATCTAATTACATGTTGATCTTTTCTCCCTAATAACACTCTGATGCTCTCTTTTATCTTCACTACGGTCTCAGCCGACAGACAGCCACTGCAACGATAATTTATCGACAAACCACCTCCCTGATGGGAATAATAGGCGTCTGGGAAGAATCAATATTCCAACGCAATCCTCCCCATGCATCATACAGCTTTTAATCCACGAGAGGTGGCAGGGCATTACCTCGACTCTAATTTACGCTGCTTGTTTGCGGCGTGTCTGTCTTGCAACTGCATTAAGAAAAGGACAAGTGATGCCTTCCCGGCTCTCAGGAGGAAGTGTGAAGACTGAGACGGACTGTCACAGCTGAAGCGCATGTTTATAGATCAGCTCTGACTGAGTACTCCTTTAGAAAGGGCCTTCGCTGCCCGATCGATGAGGTGATTATATCATTGTTACCTTCCACTTCATTATGGAACAGTGTGAGCTGAACACACATCCTCTAAGCTATATAAAAGATACAGCTTTTTCTGTTCGCACACTGCTGTGTGTGTGTTAATTTGTCCTTGGATGTTTCATTGCCAGCACTGTTAACAGCCTGTCATCCACGCTATGACAGTAGCGAACAAATATTTACCTTAATAAACAAAGACAGCTCATTAGATGTGTCACTTCAAAAGGAGCATGGTAAAAATAAATCAACACAGCCACTTGTGACAGAGATATCAAGGTGTTTCGTGTGTGGCGTGTGTGTGCGTTACCTGTTACAGTCGACGTGCAGCAGTAGGTGGGAGGCGCTGATGGTGAGAGCAATCTTGTGCCACTGGCCGTCAGCGAGGCGGTAGGGGAAGGACTCGGAGCGCGGCTTGCCTTTGAAGCGGTAGTGGTAGCGGATCTCCTCTCTCACCCCGCTGCTCTCCAGCTCAAAGTAGCTACAGGGAAAGAGGAGGTCAGAGGTCAGAGACGCTCGGTTTTCCTGGACAAGGCTTCTGTTCAGGGTAAAGAAATATCTAAACTCACAGAAAACACTCAGGCTAGAGCACAATGGGTCCGAGGTCTTGTACAAAGCAGGTTTGTGAATTATTTTCTAAACCTTTTTAGAGATAAAAAATGAAAATTACTCATATTATATACATGATTTTATATTTTTATTCTAGAATGAGTGAGAAAGCTTTTACATTTAGAATATCCTTGAACAATAAGTCGATTCATTTTTAGTCGATCAACAGACAAGTAATGCCGCTATCTGAGCAATCGATTCATGTTTTAGGTCATTTATGAAGCAAAAATGCCAAACATTTGCTCGCTCCATCTTCTCAAATGTAAGATTTTGTTGCTTTTTATGTTTTATATTATTGTAAGTTGAATACCTTTCGGTTTTGGACTGTTGGTCAGACAAAACAAGCAACCTGAAGACGTCAGTTGGGAAATTGAAATGGGCATTTTCCAGTATTTTCTGGCATTTTATAAACTAAATAATAAATAAAAAAACAACAAAACTGACAATAAAAACCATCATTCCCCTACATGAAACACTAAAACTCTGCTGTAGACTTATTTAATGACATTCTTAAGGGGTAGCTTTCATTAGGGCCTTACTGAACGATTAATTTACAACATGAGCAAATGTCTAAAGCCCCGCTAACTGCTGCTAAGGGCTACAATGTTTGTTGTCCCACAATATGAAAGTGTTGGCACACATAACAACAAATGTGCTTGTCTTTTGGAGCAAATTTTAAGTCAATCTACAATACCAGATACATTACAAAGATATCTCACTTGCAAACTTGATATTTTGACCTGAGGGTGGCGCTAAAGGAAAGCTCAGAGTATCCAAAGTGGAAATGGTTCATCCTATGAGGGACATGATTAGTATATAATATGGGAAAATTAGAATTTGATAGTTCAAGACACCTTGTCATTGACCAGAGTGTTTGTCAAGGGCAAAGTTTGACCTGATTGGACAAAACATCAGGAGAATTATCCCCTGGAAATCGTGACTAGTGATAATTGAATGTAAATCCAGATCAAATTTTTGGACAGACTAACCGCCCAAATACCCAACCATATCTCTGGGTTTCACTGCTAGCAGAGCAAAGATATATTTTCACAATAAAAGTGAGTGATTAAACTATGAAAATTAAATGTCATTCAGTCTCGCAGACAATCTCTCTGTAGTTGTGGTCTGGAAGAAAAACCACAGTATTATTGGCAAGCTACAACGGTTTGCTGATCCAATATTTATTGAAAAAGGCCACATCATCCTAATGCCTGGATATACACATTGTAATTTCATTACCCAGCTGAAAAACAATAATTTGTGTACACATGAAAAATAGTGAGCTTTCTCAGTGTAAGCTTTGTGTAAAAAGTTGCCTGTCAGTTTGTCTGGCCAGACAGAAAAAATAAAGATATTTCTGTCTCAGTTTCACCCACTATCCTCACGTTGTGGTGTGACTGCAGGCGTTCGACCTGCAGCTCGTCTTGGCACCATGTGCGCTCCACTCTCCACCCTCATCAGCCACGCTAAATTAAGAGCCAGCCAGCCACAGACAGCAGCAGCCCGAGAGCCGCGGGCAACCAGTCATGACATTTCAGCTTCCCTGCGGCTGCAAATGACCCCAACACTGGAACCCCTGGCCCCCAAGCGCACACACATTCACACACACAAATATATACTGTAGGTGACACAGCTCTCCAATCATCCGAACCTATCCTATCGCAATATATTCAGGCACAAAAACACATAGACTCACACACATTCACACAGGGATCAAGCCCATTCAATACCAAAGCTCAACAGCTCTCATGCATATTTATGGAAAGGGTGAGTGGACCCACTCCAGAGAATATCAAATCGAGGCTGTGGGGCAGCAGATATATCCATCCTCCTGTTTGGAAAATGAATGAAACTGAGAAGATGTGATAAGAACTCAACACAAACCAAACGGCAAACACGTTACAGGATAAAATATCAAGACATAATTTTCACACTGAGGTACACATTAGAATTGATGCCCTTTGCCTGCAGCTTCAAGACATGATGTGATGATGTAAGCACTACAATATAGCCTCTGAAACATAAGAGAAGGAGGTTTCTATCAGTTATGATGACGTATTCGCCAAAGTAATTGCTGAGATTTGTGAATGCGTCGACATTGCTACAAAAAAAGTCCAATGAGGCAAGGAACACAAGCAGTCAGACGTTTAGACAGCTTTTAAACAAACTGTAACAGTTAAACCAGATTATCTCAACCCCTTCATTTGGAGGTAAACCATAAGTGTTGTTAAAAATCCCTCATTGCAAAGGGGAAACAATGCGTACAATTACAGTTAGCACAGCAGGTCAAATTTGAACCAGGAAGTCAGTTTATAAACTGTGATGGATGTTTACAACGTAAAGTTTGGGTTACAACAATGTTCTTTTTGGAATTTGTATTATTACCAATATGAATGGTCTATACATATTACATACATATTTTACAAAAACAGTGCATGTTGATTTATCACATGTGAAAACCACTTAACATGTTTATCAAATGTGGATCACCATTTCACATGTGAAATGTGAAATATCACATATGAAAACTCCCATCTAACAGGCACATGACAATCACATGTGCTTTTTTTCCTAAGCCTGGGAAAGATATTTTTATGCACAATAATGACTCTTTAGTTGCTGAGTGACTAAATGTTTGTTGTTACATTTCAGTTAAAAAAAAAAGGATCAGTCATAGTGCCGTATTTCTACATAACAGGAACAAAGGGGAACAAATTCATTGTTGTAACCAGGAATGGACAAAGAAAAGACAAAGGAAATGAGACGAAGGGGCGTTGATCAGTACGTGCAGTCTTTGTAGGGTTCAGCTAACCGAGTTCAAAACTTTCCACAGAGCTAATGATAGCCCATCAGCCCCCCATGCAGCAAGCTGCGTTAATACTAAAACAATTATCAGAGTAAATTAACAAGCAAGGAAGTGTTTTTCTTTTACATTAAATTGCATTTGCATCGAGTAGTGGCGCTGTGTGTGTGTGTGTGTGTGTGTGTGTGAAAGAGAGAGAGAGATGGAGTCAGTATGGGTACGGCTGGCCACCTCAGCTGTCTTTGTACAGCATGTCATCACTCTGAAATTAAATGAATACATCACTCTGTAGCTGCGCCGGGCACCGACCTGACAGCTCATCTCCATCATGCTGCAGGAGACGGAGCCGCTGATACTTGTCAAGCTGGAGAAGAATCATTTGCATCGAACGAGGGGTAAAAACGAGAACGAGAGCTCTCCAGCTTCGCCTCTTCCACTGACGGAAGCCTCCTCGGGGGCTTCGAGAGGCCTGGAATCACTGAACGAGCAGAAACACCGTATCCTGATTTGACTCATGAAATAATCATCAAAGGCATTAACTCCACTTCACAGCGAGCGTTTATTTTATGAAGCATTTAGTGGTAGCTATTGTATCCCCGCATCACAGCATATTTAATGAAGGGGAATAATCTATTGGCAGGCAGTCCATTTGTAACCAAGTGTGTAGCCTGACAGACACTAAAAATGACATATCTGTTTTGGTGCTTCTCTGTACAAAATGTAAACAATGAGCCTTATCACCATTTTAAAGGCTTTCTTTTCATTGCTGATCCTTTCATAACCAGCATTTTACAAAGCCGTTTTTTTTACTAATGGCAACTGCGTGGATCTAACAGACCCCTAATGTGAGCATCCACAGCATTCAGAAAATAAAAAATCATGTTTGCATATCAAAGAAAACGGAACATTTTGGCTAGCAGTGGTAGAGGGAGACTCCTCTATGGTTAGAATGTGTTAGCAAAACTGGGCTACTGTGTAGGCCACTATTTTCTGAACAAAAATACACTTGAAAAGAAGATGTACCTGAAAGAGCTCAAAGCAACAAAGAAGTGTCAAAATGTGACTAATTTAACTGCATAGTTGCTAGTTAAATTAAAAAAAAACAGAAAGCCATATACAGTGAGAACAGTTTTCTTTGCTCTGAACCAAGCAGCCAAACGTCGTTTTGTATTTAGGTAGGTTCCAATTTAAGTGTACGAATTGATCAGGATCACCTAAACAATGGCCTGCACACAATGGATAACAGGATATGGAGGGCTGCAAAGGACACACTGCTTGTGTCCTCCAAATTTGGATAAATAAAAAAAAACGCTGCACTTCTGAGCATCCTTTCAAAAGCAAAAGGCTTTGTTGGCCAATTATGTTGCATTCGGTCTAGGAAAATGGATTTTAGAGGACAAAGCCCCTGAACTGGGACACAGCTTTAGATTTCCTTCTCATTTCTAGTAAACCACACCACTATTTTTAGGAAAAGCAAATGCTAGTTTCCTTGTATTTTCAGGGCTCTATGTGATGTTATTTTTTGCAAGACACTGACTGTATGACTACATATTAAACATAACTGGCATATTCTCTGTTCTGGCTCCACAGTGGTGCAATGATCTCCCCACTGAGGTCAGGGCAGCAGAGTCACTGCCCAGCTTCCATGTCATATTGTAAAAGGAAATGTAAGGAGTTGCTCTACACAACTTTGGTGTCACTGTGACTCATTCATTTTCTGTACTCTTCACCTACTGATATGGTGATTTTGCAGGAGTAAAAGGAGATGTTCTGCCTCACGGGTATAGCGAATCCTATCTGAATAGACACGTCCATAAAGTCAAGTTTCCATACTGGTGTCAACTAAGAAGCTCCATGTGATATGACAACAGAATAATAAAACTGCAAGTGTTGGAATTTTCTTGGAGGGAGTGTGCAGACACACTCACAACTTAAAAGAGCATGCTGACACATGGTGTCACATAAAGCAACCTCCCATACTGTATGGTACATATAGAGTAGCTGGCAGACTATATGTACACCACATTTTTTTATAATTACACGATCACTGTTTCCTTAATATGATTTAGTGCAAAAAATATGCACGCACTTACACAGATAGAGAGCTGTAACAAAGACAAGAAACAGAGGTACTTGAGCTATAAGTTAATTATAATCATTATCTTAAATCTAATTCAAATAAAATTCTGTATCTTAAAGAATTTAAGAGTCATAATTTTTGCTTATTAATATACAAATGTATGCAGCAAGGCATTCTAAAACCTAATCAGATCTCTGCAGGACCTGTGGTGGGAGCACAATGTGTTTGTACTGATGCTGAGTTATTGTAAACCCACGAACATGACACGAGGCTCTCGCAACACCTGTCTACAGTTTTCACAGACTATTTCTGAGAAATTAGTTTCACTGAAAACCTGTTCACAAGGCAGTCTGATTATCAAGAGCAATGAGAACATTATTTCTGGGAAATACGTGGCTGTTGTTTTTTTTCTAGTGTAAATTGTCTTTGCTGTGAGCACCACAAACAGATACCTCAAAACCTGAACAGATAAAAACAGAAATATCTGTATAGTTAGATGTCACTAGAGATGAGATATTGTTTTTTGGAATTTGTAATGAACTGATCCCTTAAAGCAAAAGCAAGCAAATGATTTTGTTCAGATTTCTGGTGAAGAGTTAGATGAGAAGATTGATTCTGTTCTCATATCTGTTCAATATATCTTTACAGCCAGCAGTGGGTTAGCTTAGCTTAAGTTAAGATGAAGCTAAAAGAATTTCGGTTTACATGAGAAAATGGCTTTTGTGATAAAAGCAGGATACCAAGATGACGTTTGCTCTTGACAGGAAGCAAAGATACTTTAAAAGGCATGTTGTCAATGTTAATGTGATATAGACAAAGCAGAGCTATGTTTGTATGTAATAGCAGCAGAAATATTCAAGATGACTTATCACCAGTTATAATATAACAATGTTCATATTGTGGGACAGAGGGAGAAATCTTCTAATGCTAATGCCTCTGCCCATTTTCTCCACAGTATTATAAATGTGCTGAGTCCGGGAGAGATGGTGGTTCAAACTGCTGAGTAATAAATAAACATATACAGTGGCAGAGTTGCAGGCTGTGTCTCCTGAGATGGAGATTGTGGGCTGTGGAAGGGTCTCAGGAGTGTGGTGACAGCTCTGGGAAGGAGCTGTTGAGGTGACAAGTGGTCTTCATCAAATGCACTGGCGTCATCTGTGAGAGAAAAGTTTTGGAAATGAATGGCTGCCCAAGAGTGCAGGGTTGGCTGTATATCATCCTGTCCTTTTTCTTCACCCCCGGTGTCACGCAGCTATTTTATGGAGGGCAGCTGACAGCCAATTATCTGCTCAATAGGGGAGGTCAACACTCTGGAGCATGTCCGTGGAATGGGAGGAGAAGGAGGTAAACCAGATACTACGATGGAAAAACGCACCAGTGCCTTCAGTTACTGACCTGGAAAATGTGACCGGGATTGGTTGTGAGGTATTGTGCTTCAGTTGTCACATGAAGACAATCCTTGATGGGGAGTTTCTGGATTTAGCAGATGGTCTCATCACATCGGAGGGTGATGGCAGATAGGTGTAGCAGATAGGTGTCACAACTGAGCCCAGCTTGAGGTAGAGAGATCAACGGGATGTGATGAGCAGAAGGAAATCAATTCTCATATTCACAGTTTGGAGTGTGTGCAGTGTGACATTATTATCAGCAAAGCATGGTGCGAGGCAGACCACCTCTGGTTCTTGGTGATGAGGTCCACCAGTGCAGTGATACAGTCAGGTTTAAACAGTTGATGTTCAGGCCAGAGAAGGAGCAATCACTGGTTTACAGGGTGCAGAGGAGTAAATACAACACATCCACATGGGTGCTTCTCCCAGAAATCCAAAACACGACTCAGGAATAGCTTTCCATGCATTTATAACCCTGGCATTCCTAAGTTTGTAAGGTCAGTAAAGCTAGCTAACTCGCTGGGAAACTATGGGATTGCGAATCAGCAATCAACATGGTCCAAAATGTATTAATGACCATGAGAGCTTGCTCCATGAAAATTCCCAGGAAAGAGATGGAAAAAAAACCAACTTTCTTGAAAAACTTGAACTTGCTAAACCTAGTACAGCTAGCTACCCTCTGAGTTACTGCCAAACAAATCATACAGCACTGATCCTGTATGTTAATTGTACTGCATTGTACTGATTAACAGATGATCAGCTGAATGTTGAAAAACTGAACCAGGTTGTAACTGAGAGGGTCTTTCCTTCTTCCATCTTCTTCCTCATGCACACAGGCACACATAGAAAAATGCAAATAATTATTTATGTTGCTCACAATTTATTGTTATTTTATAGTCTAAGTAGTCCATTGCCATGATGTGAAAGAAAATGCCTGAAAAAAAGTAAGAGCTTTTAATTTCTAAAGAAAGAAAGAAAACTGATATCTGGATATTGGTCCTGGCATTATTCAGTATCAAACTGAAAAATGGTCAGTGGTATTAGCCATCCTAATGTCTTCCAGACAGCTTTTTTGTGCTTTTTTCCTTTATGGAGGAGAAGGAGAGCTGCCGAGAGGCTGGTGAAGGTCTCTGGGGTCTGAAGACTGTTGGACAGGTGGAGGAGGTCTGACTGTCTCAGAGGCGTCAGGGGGATCCTGTCATTCAAAAGTAACAACAACACAGTGATGGTTTCTGGGAAGTGTGGGGCAGGGTGAGTCTAAGATTGCCTCTTTGTTGATAGTGAGAAAACAGAGCCCATGTTGTGGTGTGTGAATCATTTCTTTTCCTGTGGGCTTGATGTTCTCCAGGGTTCCTTCCCTATAGGCTTCTTCGGCAAGATGTAGAGCTGCACTGCTCAGAGATGTGTTTTGTTTTCGAAGGAAACCTCACAGAAGTGGAGGCAGAGACTGAAAGACTAAATGTTGATGGCAAAATTATATTTGAGTATGTAAGAGCATTCGATATGTGGCCCAGTTTGGGTGCCTTCATGTTCTGTTTGCAAATTGCATCATCTAAATGATCCAGGTTCGCCTGTCAAGCTTAATGTACCATTTTTTTGTGCGTTTCTCATATGTGGCAGCTAACCAGTTACTGACATTTAGCTCCATTCTTAAGCCTCTACTAATCAATATTTTTCATGTCAACAATGGATGATCCATGGAGCCTTTTAGCCTCTTTTAGCTCATAGCTATGGTTTTACAGTACATGTAAATGGTTCAGTCTCACCACTCAACAGCATCATTCCTCACAGACTAGCCGGTTAAAAAAGTGGAACATCTAGCAGCTTAACATTTTTGTCAGGAGTTGGTGGAAACCAAACCAGAGTTAATGCTGGACTTACATTCATCAAGTGGACACAAACACAACTCCAGCTGAGTGCTAATGTTGCTCTGTGTCTGCTGGATGTGGAAATGTGCTAACATGTTAGCCATAACAGCTTCATAAGGTTGTGGGTTTGTCACTTTTATGTGGAGTTCTTCAGCCTCTAAGAGGCCAATAAAAACAATGAATACAGCTTTAACTTACAGTGGAAAAACGCTCATAATCAAGTCTGCAGAGTTGGTACTCTAAGTCCAGTTTCTGAGTTTCCAGTACTGTTATCTGTTCTTTTAACAGGCATGCAATTATATCCACCTTTGCCAAGATGGTTTGCACACACCAGCAAGAATGATTGAGGTACAACATAACTTATGGAACAAAGACTGTAATTATGGGTAAGAAGTACAAAATTCTGCATTTTGGTCAGCCTATGTTAGTTCACAGAAATTCAGCAGAGGAGTGAGGAGCAGAAGGAATCATTGCTAGTCAGCATTTGTACTGTACTGCATCCTTTTTCTTAGAGCAAATAGCGCTGAAGAATAATCCAGGGAGTGCAGTGTGGAAACTGCTATCTGTCTGAGGTGAGAGGGCCCAGCTCATCCCTCACCCCTACTCCACGGGGGAGAGCAGGAGTTCAGGATCGAAGCCAGCAGGTTTCCTGTCTCTAACATTCACACACAAATCCCATCTGATGGCAAAACAAATTCTGAAAAATTCTGCAGATCAAGTTTAAGCATAAAATAAACAGACACAGACAGAGAGAGCAGAGATTCACAGTGGCAGCCCGGCACAGCATCAAACTGTTTCTTTCTTTCCATTTTAAGAATTTTCATCTGCCAAGGAATGATAAACCAAATTGCCAATTGCAATTCTGGCAAATAATGAGTACTTAGCAACATGTCAGCCCGCCTGTTTTTCAAGGCTATTGTAAAGAGTATATGTTAAAATCAGATGCTGTGTGTTAATTTGTCAGATTAACAAGATTTCATTTAACAAGGACTGATGGAATCCAAAACTACAAAAAGGGGGCCCATCTATTATGATGACATTTTACTTGCCAGGATTGTAGATTCAGGAATGCCTGAACTTTTTTAAACTTTTGCAAATGTACAATAGATTTTACAAAGCTACTTACAGGTTCCACTAATAATGAATAATACTAATTAACTGGGGATCAATGTCAGGCCATTGTAAGATAACAAAAACATAACTTACTTCAGTGGAAAGGGGGTGATTTCCATTGAAGTCAATACAACCTACAGTACCGAAATCCTGCACCAACATGTGTTGTGTCACCCGCTCTCTATTGGAGTAGGTCATGTTTATGCTACTTTACACCTGTCTGAAATCTTTTTTCTAAGTTAACTAACTAAGACTAAGAAGATTTGTGTGATCTGTGTTTGGATTTTTCTTCTTGTGACGAACTTTATGAATGCCCGAGTGACTAGTTCCATCTGATAGCTGGCCAGGACCTTGATACGTGATACCATATGAAGGTCCTGGATCAGGGCTACATTTACATCTCAATTTATTCATTTGCTTTTGTCCAAAGCAATGTACAAATGAGGTACAATCCAAGCCAGGCTAGCTATCACTGTAAGCTATACATTTTAAAGAATTTCATAAAAGGTCAGTTCTGACTGTTTTTTTTTCCTGACATGTGGCACTTGGATTGGTTAATTTTGAACTACAATTTTGGGTTGTTCTTGTGCTGATGTTCAGCTAACTGTTCATATAAATATAATTCTGCATTTGGACAAAGATTTACTGCATCCAACTTCCCCATTCTAACTTAACAAGTCCCTCTCCTCCATCTCTGTGGGTGTTTTCAACTCCCATCACATGTCGACTTCAGCTCAGCATGTTTGCTTAAAAGAGAAGAACCTGTAAGTGCTTATGAACTGAGGCATGGACGGGCAGACAGACCTGTAGAGTGACAAAGGGTGCACAGATGAACAGAGCAGCTGGAGGAGCTGGCTGAGCATCTTTGGTGTTTTGAGTGCTCAGGTGGGAAGAGCAGTGGAGAGACCGGGCTATGAGTTAGTTCATCACAGAGCTGCTGCCACTTGCTGACAATGAGAGCGTTACTGGGGCCCAGAAAACTGCTGGCTGGGCAGAAATAGGCTCCTTTTGTTCTATTCAGCCTAGTGGAGCAGCAATAAACCTTCTCTCTTAATTCCCCAGTGCCGGGCACAAGAAGAAGAAAAAAGTTTCTTCTGCTTTTGCAGCGGGTACCGAGAAATGCTTGCACTCAAATAGCGTTTTCACTTTGAGGATGAGGAGAGCGGAAGATGAGAGGAGGGAGGAGAGAAGGATATTATCATATTGAGAAAGCGGAGCTGGCAGAGGAGGTGGGAGGGAAGAGAGGATGGTTTGATTGTGCTGAGAGAAAGATGAAGAAGTGAAGAAGGGACAGAGAAGGAATGTATGATTGGATTTGGCCGAGTGGTAGAGCTAGCCGTCTGTTAGCTGGCTGAATGGGAGGCCTGTTTTATAATGGGAAAGAATGGGCATCGACCGAGGGCTCTAATAGGGCCTACAGAGAGGATTCAGAGGTTGAGAACAAATCCTCGGTCACAATGGAGCACAGGTCTGCACAGAGTCAGTCAAGGCTCTGTCCATCTCACCAAATTTAATTACACTTGCAGTGTGGCAGTCTGACTCACACAACAGCTCGTCTCAAAATAACTCCAGTCTGCTGCAGCTTGGCTGGGCTAGATTTGCATCCCAATATCTCCTTTATGATACTCAACAATACACAATATTTGCAGGAAAATTAAAGATTGAAAATCAGATAACTGACTGGAGGTTTATTCTGTTATACTGAAGAAATATTCCGTTTGTATTTCATCTGTAAATGTTGCATGAGTAAGAAAGAAAGCATATTTTCTCTTCTACCCCTATGGTGTCTGGCCATGCATTTGAAACGTCTGCCACCTCAACAGCAATGTTTATTTCCATAAACAGTATCCTGTTACTCTGTATAATCCACAGATCTCACTGTGAACAGACATAGTTATAGCTCTGCAAATCCTCTTAGGCAGGAGGTTATGGTGGATGGATGATTCAACAAACCTGACTTTGACCTGGAAGACAATTGTACACATCCCATTGCCTATACCAAACATAGGTTTCTTTACAGCATGACCACAATTGTTCTCTAAACTTAAAGCTCCCCTCCACTCAAAAATATGTTTTTCTTCTTGTTCCTACAGTTGGATGTTTGAGCTTCACTGTACAGAATGATGGATGTGCAGAGTTTGACACTAGAAGGATGTTTTCACGTTCATCTGCTGAAAGTGGAAAGTTTCTATGTGCTCATTGAAAATCCCATTTTCAGGGGCGGGCCTACAAGCATGATTTGTGACATCACAAATAGTTTGGAAGCCAATCCTGGTCCAGAATTCAACTTGCAAAAGTTGAATTCTGGAAACTTAAAGCCTCCAGCACACATACACAGACAATGGACTTTACAGTGATGTAGGAAACACCTGTTGTCCAGCAGTTCAACTTATATTTATAGATTCTGGATTTTTAATGAAGGAAAAGGAGTAGATGTAATTTCAAAGATTTTAACTAGATAACTGAACTTTATTTTGTGAAAAGAACATATCAGATACAAATTATTATTCAAAGTAGAGCAATTTCTATACATGTTAAAACATGTCTGGAGGGCATCTCTAAGCAAGTAGCTTTTGTGCCTAAATCTACCTTAACCTTAACCATAGCAGTGGCAGATCAGAAAACAGTCATGAACCATTTTTGTAACGGTTTTGGAAGGCACTGACAAATGTTGTCTTGCCGATAAGAGGCATGGGATCAGAATATGCTCATACTGGTCGAAGCCAATTATAAATTATGTATTTTGCTGTTTTGGTTGTATGACTCATTGCTCAAAACATGGGCAAATAAAACCAGTGTATGGCTACATGCCACTAGGGGTAAGTACAAAAATATGTCTTGTTGTAATTTGGATGAACAGACACTTCAACAACCCTACCCCAACCACTTATTTTTGAACAATAATAAATGTCATACATTGGCTTAGGAATCAGCATATCTGACAACGGGGTGTGTTTGAGCGTGGCTGAGTGCCTTTAATGCAACATTTGCTTAGTCTGAGCACTCCTCAGAGCTACATATGCTGCATGGTGTATGTCATTGTGCCTGAAGGAGGAGGACAGTACAGTCAGCTGGCTCCGTTTAGCCTCGCTGTTTGGCCAGCCCGCTGTGCGGCAATTATGCCTGCAGGTAACGTAAGAGAGAAAGAGAGAGAAACTGACAAAGAGAGAGAGACACAGGACTTGAAAGCAACTCTCAGGGTCACCTTAACAGCACAGCAGATGCCAACACATTTCTCTTCAAGAGTGGATCATACAAGTAGGTGCTTACTGGAGGAAAAATCAGTGCACAGGCATGCACATACACACCAGTGAGAAAGAAGTATTCAGATTCTTTAGTAATACCAGCAATCTAAGTAGCAATCTGGCATTCAAAACTTAATTGAAATAAACGCAGGCATCATCAGCAAAAAGTATCAAAAGTTAAAGTACTCATGATACAGAACAGCCCGTGTCATTGTTATGACATGTGTGTTGATTCTATGTTATGGTATAGGCTTATTATTACTGATGTATTAACATGTAAGCAGCGCTTGCACATACCTGCACATTCCTCTTGTTACAGTTAGACATATATGAATACACACTTACGCAACACACTTTCATACATGCACACAAACACGTACAATACTCCTGCTAACAAAAGCAACTACAAATCTGTATCATATTCAAATCATAATGTCTGTTTGATATGTCTTGTGTTAATGTCTGTATACTTTGTTCTGCCTATGTCTGCCTAATTTGTCACCTGTTTGTACTATGTCACGCTGAGAAATTCAAAAATGTTGTAGCTACTTTTTTTTTTTTTTTAAATACTTAACATAACATAGCTTTTGTCTTTTGAGTGATAAAACGCTGAACTACATCTATCAAACATGCAGCTATTTTTCAGTGCAGAGTAAATGGCTGCTTTGTTTACTACATTTTAGAGGACTAGCCTTCCCTAAAGCTCTCTCCATCAGTTGAAGGACCCTCTACTTCACTCTCCCATTGTGCACGGTTTTGCCTTTGTCTCGACTCCCAGCAAACACTCCCCTCGCATGCTCACTTTGACTGCGTGTTTTACAGAACTGAAGGCTTTTACCTTCCGAGGAGGGGAGGAAAATCAATGTTGCCTGCCCTTTAAAAACAATTCACAGTTGTACAGTTTCTCAGGGGGCCAGGGGGTTGAGCTCGCTGCTGCCACTCGCTGATGTCCTACAGCCATCACATTCTGCAGCAAAATTCAGTCCATTGCAACAAATTCAGTGAAATTCCTTGAAACAGTCAGAAAGAGATTACCAATGTTCAAATTATTAGTCAGAGAAAAAAGATGTATACCTGTTTCTGTACTTTTGTAGCTCAGTTACAAGGCCATATGTTCTAGTTATCAGTGCAACAGCCACAGTCAGAGAAGCCGTACATCTGTTTATGCAGCATGCTACGATACAATTTAACATTATCAGCGTGCTTGGTATTGCTTAGTACTTCACATTCATCTTACAGGCACAATAGATGGAAGGTTATCTTTCTGCCCTGAGCATACAGGGGGAAATGCTGCATTATTCCACCCGTCGACTTGCCCTCCCCATCGCCCGCTGACTTACACTGGCAGTGGAGTAATCTCACACTGATCTTTACTTTACTACACCTCATCAACAGCCATCTGCAAACAGCTGTGAGTGAGATGAGAATTCATCTCTGGGTTTAATTTAAAACGGGAGCTTTTGGTAACCCGTGGAAGTAAAGTTGTGCTGAAAAGGAGCTGCAGGCCAAAATGAAGAGGATTATAGATGGATTACCTGTGTTCTGACTCGTGGATGGAGAATATGACTCCTGACGTGGAGGACTTCTGCTGGATGGAGGCCAAGAAGGTAAACTCACTTTTACTCCTGAACAGCTGCACCACTTTCTCTGTGATGTGTGCTGGGGCGTGAACTGCTCTTCCAACATCTGAAGGAATAAAGTAAAATGGAAAGAAATTATGAGCTTGTGTAAACTCTTTTCACAGGCGATGTGCTGCCTGCCTCCTCTCCATGTGCACTTGCCAAAAGTGCGAGCAACATATTAAGCTAGCTAATCACACATGGTGAAACACAAAGTAACACCTTTACAGTTTGAAAATATATCTCATCAACAGTTCTGGCAATTCTGTCTGACAGTCTGTTTGGGAAAAAAAAATGTTGATGCCAACAGGCTTTTTACATCAAACTAGTGCATGTAAATTGATGCTTAGACAGCAAACTTTGCATGAAGGTGTGTGTTTGTTTACACTAAAGAGAACTTAACGTCCTCTTGGAGGACAGAAAGATTTAGGAAAATAAGCAAAAATAAAGATTTTGCCCTTGGTAAATCCAGCTACTTCTGGACAGAGCTCTTGCCCACAGTTTTGTAGTTTGCTTTAAAAGGATATTTACAGTTTATTGTAATTTCAGTGTTTTAGATTTAGTTTTGCCAATCATTTCTATCCACTTTGTAATTGCTGAGATTTGGAAAAACTGCAACATTGCTACAACATGCCTGACGGGGCAAAAAAACAGGAGCAGTCAGACGATTAGACAACAGTTATACCAGCACATCCGAAATCCCATTGATAATCCCTTATTGCTATGCTGAGGTCAAAGTTAAACCAGAAAGTAATTTTGTAAACTTTGATGGATGTTTACATAATTTTACCATTTATCTTCAGTGTCTCTTTAAAATAAGTCTGGCTAACCTTGAGGTTTGTTTCTCACCCAGTCTGACTTCTTCTAAGCAATGTTGCCATGTTACCGTTCTCAGCAAGTGAACCTCGTCATTATTGGTATGTTATTATTAATAATAGGAATAGTGGACAAAACTACAGTGTGATATACAACTTTTTTTGACATTTAAAGCAGCAATAAACAAGATACAACACACCACAACAGTCTGAGTCTGTGCGTGACCCTGCATGTACATATATAGAAATCCCCCATTTGCTTGTAACTAGTATTCCAGTGATGTTTGTGAGTCAGCAGTAACAGTGGCAGAGAGGGGTCAAAAGTTTAGTTAGCACAAAGCCTGCTGAAAAACATGGATGCATACTAGTATCAGCACCGTGATGGTTTGTTTTTGCCTGTTTGTCATTTCGTTTATTTTGTTTTTGGGTTGTTTTCCCCCTCTATTCTTTCCTCTATTGCATCAACTTTCACAAAGAATTACGGCAACTTAAGGCGTACTGTGATTTTGGCTTTTCAGTGAAATATGTCAACAACGGATGGATGGATTGCCATGAAATTTGGTACATATATCCATGGTGCCCAGTGGTTGAATCCTAGGGACTTTTGGTGAACTCCTGACTTCTTACGTTTATGACCAAATACCTGCAAAACTATCAGCCTCAGATGTACTTTGTGTTTAGTGCTAATTAGCAGATGTTAGCATGCTAACGTGCTTAATAAAGACAGTTAACATTGCAAACATTATATCTGCTTAACATAAGCTTGTAGCATTGTCATTGTGAGCATGTTAGCTAAAAGCACCGCTGTCCTTACAGTATGTACAGCCTTACAGAGCTGCTAGCATGGCTGTAGACTCCTAGTCTTGTTTCCTGTGGTCCATGCCCACCACCAAAACTGAATTCCAGCAAATACAGGGAATGTCCAGTAAAATAAAAATGGGTATATTTTTGCATAAAACATCACACAAACAGAATAAAGTGAAAATAGTCCTCACAAGTCTAAGAATGTAAGTATTTTTGTGAGTATGTGAACCTGCATGTAGGAGGAAACCTGAGCAACTTGTAGGAACAGTAAACATGTGGAAAGATCTCAACGACACTCCCAGCTGTACATGACAGATAGTCCAGTGGAGAGGAGCCTGTGGCTGTCTCAGCGCAGGGTTTTTAAAACTCCCCAGGGTGACAGTGGCCCGCCTGCCCTCACACTCAGCGTTCCCGCTGTCACAGCCCAGTCGATGGAGTGCCACTTCCCCCAGCCCCCCAATTCATTAGATCACTCCTTCAAATCTGCAGAGACACTGGCGCTATTTTCATGATGTGAAGATACTGTCAGATTTCAAGCCTGTTTTTATTTTTTAACTTAACCTGAAAGACAAGTGAAAAAAAAGGGAGCTGTATGTTCCGCTTCAAGGTCAACAAGTTGTTTCCACTTTAATTCAATCCCATTTAAACTGTACCCATCGCTCCTTGTGCAAGTGCTTAATACAGTCAAGTCCACACTCTTCACAGCTATGATCAATACCAACAAATTATAGTAATGAGTCCCGCTCGAAACAGGCAACAAACAAACTAAAGCAGACTCTTCGTCCTGTGTATATGAGCTTGGCTGAACTGTATCAGCAATTAACTGCACAACTCATTCCCTTTCAAAGTAAAGCCAGGGCTGGAAGATCCATGGTTCTACTGGCATTTCATTACAAAATGACTGATATGAGCATTTCATCTCATGATCTGATCTGGCATCCCTATTGGCAACATATACATTGGCAGGATGAAAGGCCCAACAAGTCCTCACACCTAAATAACAAAATGCTGTAGGTTGTTTGTCACTGCTTTCCAGAATGACCAAACCAATTTATGTGAGCGTTTTCTGATCTGCCACCTCCATGGTTAAGGCCTGGACAAGTTTAGGGAACTGAAACAACTTGGTAAAAGTTACGGAAAGTGGTCATGGTTAGAAGAAACCAACACTGAATGTAGGCAGGAGATGGGATACAAACACTTTCTACACCCAACCATCCATTGTGACCTCCTCCTCTTGAAAGGTTATGTGGCATTATAATACGTCACCCTACTCCCAACTTTGCTTCTGGGAAAGGAAAGTCATTACACACATAACCGCTAGAGGCCGCTTTTCCGGAAACTGTAGGTTAGGTTGTTTTAAGCAATGGCCGATGCTGTGGTTTTTGTGTCGACAACAGTTTCTTCAGGCAAATTTTTGAGAGGAAACAAAAACACTTAAAAAACTGAATGTTAAAAGAAGAGATCAATGGCACTAATGGTGATACATATTTAAAAAGAGACGTTTATGAACAGAGCACATAATACAGAATTACTAACAGCACCGTAAACACAGCAGCATGTCCTGTTACTTGCTCATACATGAAAGACTGTGTACAATGTAGGACTCTAACAGGACAATGATTCTAAATGTACAGACAATATAAAGTGTTGAGTGTTGTGTTTATTTTGCCTAGTTTGTGCCTGAAGTTTGATCTGATTCTTGAAATAAGCAAAGCCTCCTATTAGACGTTTGGTATATGAGTGTGACAACCATGCAGCAACCGTTGTTTCTTTTCAACTCTGGCTGAAACAAAGAAAAATAATAATATCTTACTATGGAAAACCAAGACCAGTTACCTTGAAACACGTTTAATAATCTAATCATATAGTGTTTATATAAGATTATTTTTCTTCAAAAAGGAGATAAGATTTAATCATCCAAAAATACAATTTTTGCTTCTGTTTAGTTGGCATGGTTGGCTCATCAGAGTAGGCTGTTGTCACAGAGTGCTGTCTCACTCATCATATCATCACATTAAGCCCTGACATTCTCTGTCACTCATGCATTTACTCTGAGCACACAGCTGACATCTTATCACCAGTGTGTTTTTGTTTGACACTGACAATTATAATATTGTAAATTATAGTTAAAGGGTAATTCTAGTGTTTTTTTACATATTTTCGTCTTCCTGCAACAACTCACCTCTCGCAAGATTCCAGAGCGAGACTTCTCCTTACTCTTTAACAAAAAGGTCTACCTCTGTAGGGATCCTTTCCATAATGTTGTCAGTGTCTTTTAGTGGACGTACTTTGACGGGCGTAGTTGCCCACAAGGATTATGTTGCAGCCTGTTTCGCAGATGCTGGCTGAGGCGATCTACTGGACCAATTCCAAAACATTTTGTACCTATTAGTCATTTACACCCAAAAATATTTAAAAATGCCAGAATTACCCTTTAACATTCTCAAATTGCACTTTTTAATTTATTATCTCCAATAAATACTTTTACATTTGAATTGCAGTCTGCTTACATGTAGATGTCTGTAACACAGGCTAGAGAGATAATGCTAACAGATGCTGTTTGACAAAGGGCTTGTAGACACAAAACTTTACATCATTAAATTTGACACACACACACACACACACACACACACACACACACACACACACACACTATCATCTTGGCGCTGTGTGTATCAAGTCTGTCTGTATTCATTACCATTCTGCTGCACTTAAAACATAATTGGCCAATGGAAACCAAAATTACAAAAGTTGTTCAAACCAAAGAAAACAAGCTGTACGTGTGATCATGCCCCAACAGTCCACTAGTAATGAAGGGTCAGCAGTATGATGGGAACAGAACTAAAGCAGTGCACCCTAACAATCTCCATCAGGCTTGTAGACATAAACAAACCCATTTACAGTGACAGGAGGAAACAGGTAGAGCGGGAAGGTTCATCTCCCAGCAGACAAGATGAAGCTCAGCGTAGCAGGTAGCACCCGCCTGTCACCCCCCCCCTCCCCTCGATTTTACAGCTCATCACTTTAATCAGGAGCCTGGCGGGTTCCTCCCCCAGCCTGGGTAAGTCTTACAGATGGCCTCTTTAATTGCCAGTGAGGAAGACGAGCTCAGCCGCGGTCCGGAGAGACTTCACTCACCAAAGACACAGCCAGTCAAGTCTGTGTGGACTTCTGTCTGGCCTGATATGGAAAACCCTTGTCATACTGTCACAGCCAGATAAGCACATTACTGTGCCACGCTCAAGTTTTTCGCCAAGGGCACAAACTAGATCAGGGCAGAGTTTTCTAGGAGGCCAGTGTCCAGCAGGCCAGAAACTGGCAAGAAAATGTCTAAGAGCCTTCACTCTCCAGCTCACTAGGAGGACGTTACTGTACATCACCTCTGGCAGGTTTGTATGTCTGTGTGAGCAGTGCTTACATTTGTATTCATTGTATTCAATCACAATCACATGCATAAATCTTGATTTACAGGGCTGCAAACTCGCCTTTCATTCATATTTGAATGAAAAATATGGCACCCTGGTGATGTGTGTAGATTTGAAGAGTTGTTGTTGGTGGTGGTTGTGGTGGTGGTGATGTGAGGGTACACACGCTCTGCCTGGGCAAATCACAGATGCACCTGCAATTGATGCAGGACCCTGCTTGATTAAATGTTTGAAATGCAAACTGTGATTAGCCCCTTTGTTTTCGGTTGCTGTTATTTAACATGTTGCTGTTCAACTGAGTACAGTTACATTACCTACTTTAGAGCCAACTTTAGCTCAGAAAGCACCGCTTCACAAGGCACTGTAGTGTCAAAACACCCAAGCTTATTGTTTTCTATTTAAAATCTCATTTTTTGTCATGTTAACTCTTCAAAAAAGCAGTACATTTATCACACTCCCATTCACCTACATCGACACATCACAGCTACCGTACCTTAACTACTACTTCTGTCTGTGTATGATGATGTGTGCTACAGGCATCTTTAAATGATATGGTGCTATGCAATGAGGTCAGTGGAGTTTCATTGCCAGCCATCCTCAAGTGCAGCAGAGGAGGAGGAGAGAAGTGGCCGAGGAAGAGAAAGTGTTAAGAAAGTGGCACATGGCGAAGTGGCTAAGCTCCATTTTTTGGACTATACAGCCCTTAAGCAGGGACGAGAAGCACTTAAAATCTTTCAGGTACACAGGCAAAAGAAAATGATTAGGGATGCAACTAACAATTATTTTTTTACAGTGGATTTATCCTCCACAGTTTCTCATAGCCCAAGGTACATCTTCAAATAACTTGTTTTGTCCAACCAAGAGTCCAAAACCCAAAGATATTTAATTTACAATTATATAAAACTGTGAAAAGCAGCAAATCCTGTGGGCGGTTGTCAGTTTCAGAACTATTATCATACCACTTGAGACCGCAGGCCTGGCACTCATGACAAAGCTTTAACTATGAACCTCAATAACCTCTGAATCAGTACATGTTTGGTAAACAGACTAGCCTTAACGTGGACAAAGTGAATGGTCCATGCACGTATGCAGATACACAAACACAATCTATACTCAGGCGTCAGATCAAAGAGCGTCTCCGTGCACTGTACAGCCAGTCTGGCTGTCTCTGTTGGAGTAGCCACGTGTTTTACAGTCCCCACAGCTACACATTCACCATCACTGGCAGCTGCTCAGAGGCTGCTGGGTTCTGGCTACAGCAAGGAACAACATTAAAAAAGGTACAACACGAGAAGAATAACACATCAAAGTTGTCTGGCATTAACTAAACCCACAAAGACTTGACTGATAACTAGTTGGCAGACACACAAGATAAAAAAATCCTTTTCGTTGGTCATCACAACACTTCCAGCTCTGTGATTCCTTCGGCAGGGAAGATGCTGCCGAACTACCCAGCAGGTCAGATCTTTTTTTTCTTTGGTTTATCTTAATCTCAATAATAATGCAGATAAAGAAGTAATTGTGCCCTCACATCTTAAGGCAAGAGCCTACAGTATGCTGATGGGATAGCCCTAGTTTGAATCTAATAAACCTAAATATTAGTAAAATTTACAAGGCACTGTACATGAGAAAATGAAGACAAGTAAAATCATGCAATTCAAAGTACAAAAAAAAATAAAACAAACTACAATGAGATGAAATAAATATGAAATAAACAACTAACACAGATAAGGCATATCGGAAATGGAGAAATAAATGAATAAACATTAATAAAATGCTTTCAAAAAAGAAAAGTGATTTAAAAGATGTTACAAAACCTGTAAGCCACACCACAAGAGCAAAGAAACAGTCAGAAGAACCCTACCTGAGGATTCAACCTAAAGATCCTCAATCTAAATCTAAATTGAAACGATTATGATCTAATTATCTATTACAGGTAGCTCAGACAGGTTATTTGCGGCACTTTCGGCTGCATTCTGGCAGAGGACCACGTGTGAGCCGGATTTGGCTTGGTGTTGGTGGGCATGGACAATTTTGGTTGAGATTCAGCTCCAGTTAGCAGACCTCGGTCCAGCTGTGGGCCAGTAGAATCGATTCTTGCAGGTTAAGAGTCCACTAACTTAGACTTGCCAGATTAAGGCTGCTGTTGAGCCAACCAGTTTCGGTTACTTAGGATGTAACTAAGCCATGCCATGTCCTTCACTAATAGCTTGATATTAATATCACTATTCCATAGTGAAATGTATCCTGATAGCTAACTGGCTAACATTAGCTTCCTGTGTTTTTGTGTCTGTAGTAGTAGTGTATTAAATTAACAGATAAGGAATGATGCGTGTTCAAATAGAAAGCCCCAAACAAAATAACAACTAAATGATATACTGAACTCTTAAATAATTAATTTGCATTGCATATTGGCAAACAAAATGTGTATTATTTAACACTGCCAAAAGTGGGAGCAGTCTTGACAGAAGACTTCAGTTCTCCCTTTGGGGAATTCTGGCAGCTCAGCTGGCTAAGGTCAGTACCATGAAACCATGGCATTAATGATAAAAATATAGCACAAGAGGACTTTTGTTTTATATCTTCCCCCTCTATTTTTTGTATTAACCTTTCATGTGTCTGTGTAAACTACCAAATTATTTCAAAAATGGAAAAAACACATCCTGGGAAGAAATATCCCACTTACATCCTCACAAATCAGCTATGGTGGCAGTAGATGCATTCATGTATGATTACTTGGCAACTCAACAAGAGATGGATGGATGGATGGATGGATGGATGGATAGATGGATAGATGGATAGATGGATAGATAGATAGATAGAGTTCCTTCTTATTTTCCCTAGCATGTCATAAACCTTTATGGTCATTTTTCTTTATCTTTCTTTCTTTCTTTCTTTCTTTCTTTCTTTCTTTCTTTCTTTCTTGCAAGAAGCCAGTCATCTTTATTTCCACACTTCCAGCCCTCCAGTCATCTGTACATCCACACATGAAGCTAGCCAGCCAGTCATCCATCGTGTGCACAGCAGACTGTCCCCGAGGAGCTAGCCTGCTTTCGGCTGCTCAAGGCGGGTCTGCAGTGGAGAGTAAAAAGCAGAGAGAGACTGGACTGCAGAACAGGGGCTGGACTGGAACTCAAGATAAAGGACTGAGGCATGACTGGAAATGGAGAACAAACACACACAAAACTCTCCAAGATTCAAGGTAATGTTTAAAACGAACAGCAACAAGTGATGGCACTCCACTGTGACTACAGCTGAAGCAGAGATGTTGCAAATTCAGTGTAGTTTTCCATCGAAAGCAAAATGCAAAGAGCAACAAACTAATACATGCAGAAGCAGAGATAACAGAAATCACCAAATAAATAACTGAACAAGGTAGTTCGAAGCAACTGGTACAGTTACAGCAAAATGCAAGGAATGTCGAATAAGAAACAGCCACAGAAAGTGCTCGTACAAAAAACAAAGGAGGAAGAGAGTTTGATGCACGTGAAGGAGACTGTGAGTGCATGTCAAGCAGCCTACAAACACAGCCGAGCTCTCAGCAAGCCTCTCTTAAGTTGACTTGGCTTGCATTTGAAGAACTCCTCGGCTGCTGAAATATTCATAAATCTGAATTGATAAAACATTGATGATTCAGTTCAAGTTTCCCTTCTCTTTGCAAGTAGATAACCTGACTGTAAACATTAAAAACCCTGTAAGCATTCTCTGGTAGGTTATTGGTGTGATGTGCTATGTCACGAATCTAATGAGACAGGCCGCAGATAACATCCTGAGAGGGCGTGCTCACACCTCCGACAGAGCTGACAGCTCTTTATCACTGAGTGCAGTTTGATTACAGTAAATAAGGATGAAACTCAGAGAAATAAAGCCCATCCATCCGCGGGAGAATCATCGGCTGTCACTTAAAGAACAGTAATGCAGAGCCCTGATGCAAAAATCCAGCCAGAGGAATATGAGATATTGGTTAGAGTAATGAACTTCCTCCAGGGGCGGCAACATTTGCATGTTGTGTCTCAAACACACACCAAACAACATGCAGTGTTGAACTGTATGCAGAGTTAAAGTGTGTGTGCATATGTGTGTGGTATGAAATGAGATTAGCACCATAAGAAATGGTACTTGAACTGACTGAATTAGAATTTGGCATGCTCATATTGAGCTGCTGAATGAAACAAAAAAGAGTTTTCTTGGATAATGAAATTAAAATTAAAAAATGCAATATCTTAAAAGTCAAAATTATTATTGTATTTAAGGCACTAGTTAGATATTTTGGGAAATACGTGCATTTGCTTTTTTCCCGACCATGAATCAAGAAGATTGATTGTGGAGTCGAGACTGAACCCAGGGGGAAACAGCTAGCGTGGCTCCGTCCAAAGTGAAAAAACACACCTACCAACAACTCCAAAGCTGCCTTAATTACATGATGTATCTTGTTTGTTTAACATGGCAATTTGTTGTTTTCGGAAGAGTTGCCAGGTATAGTCGGTGCTCAGACCAAAACCTGAGCACCGACTATACCTGGCAACCCCTGCTATAGACAGAAATGCTGCATGGAAATAATGGTAGTTCGTCAAGAAATAAGTTGAACATGTTATTACCCCGAAAATCACAAATCACGGACAAACAAACAAGGTAAATTTTAAGATTTTAGTATTAGTTTTCAATCACCACTGTGTCCAATTCCAGTTTATCTCAGCGACGTGTTTTTTGCAGGGCAAAGACAGACTTTGACTGTGCATTACCTGACAAATAGACTTCAAAAAGACACGTAAAATCATTGGTTACACAAAGCTCGTCATATTTTCAGTGTAAACCGCTTCAAGCCACCAAAACATATGCCTCTGAAGAAATTTAAATGAAGAAATGCAATGTACAGTAAATTCTAGCACTAGCTTGTTTTGTAGTCGGTCTGCCTAGGGGGCAGAATGACTGCAAAACAAGCTCACGGAAACAGCCATTCAGAGTCAGCTCATCAAGTTGTTATGGCTAGCATGTTAGCAAAAAGCTGCTTATTTATGCCTCTAACAAAAAGAAACATTAGCATCCCATTGGAGTGTTTTTGTTGGAGTAATTTCCACTGGGGATGGAGCGACATGTCCCCGACTTCTCAAACTCTAATTTCGTCCTTCTCCTTTTTATTGTTTCAGGTTGATATTCTTACTAACGTGTCTCTGAATGTTGTCCTCCTGTTACTTTCTTAGGTTACAGTTCAGATGAGGGAAGATCCGAGTTGATAAAAAAGCTGATGCACTCATCTGAGTCGCCTTTGGAGCTGTATTATAGTGCACTCAAAGCAATGAGCTTAACAAGCAGCAGCAAGTGTTTTGCAGACTGTTTTTGCCCAACTTTCATCTCTCAGGTGACATAAGGCAGTCCTAACTTACTGGTAGGGCATTTTATGTTGGGGCTGTATGCAGCCTGAGAGGAACACCTGCAGACAGTATTCAGGGCTGAATAAAAGGTACTGCTTACTTTCTTTTTCAGATATTTTTTTTACTGTGTAATGTTCTCCCAAAAATATATAAAGTATCATAAAATAGCAGGTATATATAAAGGAAACCAAGCAGAATATATTTCATCCTAATTTATGTGTGTGTATATATTACAAAGTGCACCCCCTACTTCAGAAACCAAACCTACGCCCTTGACTGCACCATACAGTCAGTCAGACAACAAAAGCAATGAGCGAAAAGCAGCTAAAAGAGGCACAAAATCTGCGTAGAGCTGCAGAGTTGGGTGTTTATTCTCAGTGTTCTCATTGGCATGAGCAGCCCTTTCACATCATTTATTTGATTCAGTGCTGATAAATAGTAAAGCTACAGTGATATTTTTTGCTACTGTTTGCAGTATACTGTGTACGTCTCCAAGGTGTTTCTGACATCTCTAAAAACTCTTTTCATTCTCACCGTTTGTTTCACAGCATTGTCAGCAAGCCACACGTGTATCCATTTTTTTCCCCACTTGGTAGCAATGGCTGTTTATTGTTACCATGGAAACACAGCTCTTACTTCTGAGATACCCTCATGTAAAATTAGCCAGCCTGTATTTCTCTTCTCCTCACATAAGAACATGTAAAAATGGCCTAACTCATTAGAACAGTCAACAATACTGTATCGTTGTATGCAAACAGTAGCTGGTCGTGTGGCGTCAGTTTTTCCAAGTGAAAGATGGCTACTGGAAATGCACAAAAGAAATAAGGTTTAAACATAGCATCGAGTAAAATTCAACAATAATCACATTAAATTCCAACCAGTACCTTACATATACAATTTCTTTAAAAAAAAAGGAAAAAAAGTGTTTTATTTAATTCAGAGATTTAATATAAGCCCAAGAAATTCAAATTTATGGGCACTAATCTCTTTCCATATTGTGAGGATGTGTGTGTGTGTGTGTGTGTGTGTGTGTGTGTGTGTGTGTGTGTGTGTGTGTGTGTGTGTGCGCGCGCGTGTGTGTGCACGCGCGTGCATGTGCATGTGTTTTGTTAACAACTCTCTAGGCTGAGATCCTATCCATAATCTGCTCCACCCCCCGCAGCTCTACACAATCCTCCTCTGCTGTGGGCTGGTTTTAACACCACAGCTGGCACTCTGCGCTTCAAACCGTTCACACTGTACACAGACAGCATGAATCCCCACACACACACACACACATATACACTATATATATATATATATGAAGAACACAAACCCGCACAGGGGAAATAGGTGGAATTGAGATGTGAGTTAATTTAGTGGAGCGCTGAGTGCTTTGAGGTGCCGTATCAGTATCTGTCAGGCCTCCGGTAGGCCCACTGCTGGGAGTCTGGCTCACTCTGAGGGACCATGCAACTGTACAGCCGGAGCCCCTGTAGAGATCCAGGAGAGCTCGAACAGAGAGCTCCCCCCATCACAACTCAGCCAAGCTTAATTATCTCCTCACTCTCCTTGTACCACTCCGCCTGACAAACAGCCGATCACTGGATCCGAGAGTGGGACGGCACCAGCCAGCAGGCTCACCAGCCAGCCTGCCTCTATCCTGTCATCAGCACTGCTTACACAGCTATTTATCTCAATTAGCCATGCTCTGCATACTTGAAAAATACGATGTCAGGATAAGGCTGGGATAACGGCGTCCGTTAGTACTGTCCCCCTGATATTGGTTATAAATCATCCCCCGAACTACCATGTCATTAAACGTTGAATAAAGCAACAAATCTGCAAATAACCTCATCTTCACGCAGTCATGTTTATGGCAGGCTCCTTCATCATTCTCTCACAGCCACAAGCTGACAGCCACAGCTACATTTTTTACCTCTGCCTGAGCCCTGCTGCATTTCTTTCTCCTTTAAAAGAGAGAGAGGGGTGAGAAAAACAACGGTGGCGGTGGAGCAAACAAGTGGTGCAGCGTGGGCAGCGTGCAGAGCAGAGCTGGGAGATAGGATCAGGACAGGACATACAGGGAGGAGACACACGGTGAGATAATTCAGCCAAAAAGGTCACCCAAGGGTGCCTCGCTTCTCTCCTAGAAAACATCTCTGTCACAGCCCAGTGGCACCACAGCAAACACCAGCAACGATTATGTATGACATGTTACACGTTTGACATTAAACTGCTTAGGGGCCGTGATATGAGAACGGCCAAGATTCATAACTCTGTACGTAATCAGAGCTGTAATAAATGCCATTCCTCCTTTGCAATGTTTCAATCCTGCAGCTGTGTCACCGTCAACCAAACAAATCTGACGTGAAAACAAACAATGAAAACTTTCAAGTAACTTTTTGTTACCAGAGAAGGGTATTGTTAAGTGCATATCTCCATGCAGGACCAAAATAATCCTGTTTACGTCACCCAAATCACTGGAACAGTAGTGCTAAAACAAATTAATCGCAAATGGAAATAAGATAAAGAAAAACACAGAAGTCAAATTTCGTAAAAACTCTTTTCATGAAAAGTCTCTTAGAACATGTATACTACCATTCACATACAAAATGATGGCTTTTCTCAATAGGCTAACTTAAAATAAAATATATCTATAGAATGTGTAGCTACAGTAAGACATGTATAAAGGGAGTGAAAACCAAAAACAGCCAAGGGGTAAAGGCTGTATTACTGTTGATAGGGCTGCAACTAACAATTATTTTCAGCAGTATGTTTTCATTATTTCTTATAGGGCGATGCAGCGGAAAAACATATCACAATAAAATGTTTCATTTCAGTCGATATTGAAAAATATTGATCATTTTTAATTACCTTTTTTTGATAAAGACCAGGAGAAAAAAGTTTGAATTTAACCACCTTACTTTGAACTTAACCACTTTATTTACCATGGCACACAGGTAATAATTTAATAAAAGTATATAAGGATAAAGGAATGATCTCACCTTGATACACATTATACACATACAAAAGGTGGAAGCGGTGGTGATAAAATAAGTTTGTTATATTTCCGCTCTTGGTCGGGACGGTTTTCCTGCACAGTTTACACACAACGGTGTTCTGATATCGGTCAGACTTTAAAAAAAAAATAACAATAAACTGCCATACTGGCGAGCTGACCTGTCCTTTTTCATAAACAATTTCCTCACCCTCTGCATTATGTTTTTCACTCCACGCTGTTTCTGTTGTTGTGTCACATCTCGATTGTGCAAGTCCAGGATGATGACTTAAAATGTCTTGTTTTGTTTGACTAACTGCCTTAAACTCAAAGAAAACCAGTTTGCAGTGAACAAGCCTCATAACTGAGAAGCTGGATTGAATTGTGCTGGGAAAAAATTACTAAAACGATTAACTGATTATCAAAATAGTTGCCAATCAACTTTCGGTCACTCAGCAAATTGATTCATTGATTAATTGTTTCAGCTCTAACTGTTGACCGACCTTTTTTTTTAGAAATGTCGTTTGGACATGTGCATTTTGACATGTGCAAAGACACAAATGGGGGATGAAATTGGGGACAATAAAGAGGTCAAGAGTCAGAGAAGGTCGATTAACAGTGTCATTTCATTACACTATTTTCAAGTAATTACTGTGCTAAAACTACATTTTCTGGGTCCAATTTGCAGCATGCACACGCATTCAACACAGTGAAACTATATACTAAACTGTTCTTTTTTAATCTCGTCTCATATTGCCATCAGATTTTCCAGGAAATGTATCATACGTTGCAAATGTTCTCCATATCCTGCAGCCCTACTAGCAGCAGTGTCAGCATCTGAAAACATTACAGCCCAGCCGGTGAAAAAAACACTAGTACTTCTCTGAAAAAGGAAAGACGAGGCAAGACAAACAACACAAACAGTTCCCTCCCTCTCTTATCTGAGCAAATGGGGCATCAATTCACACAGAGACAAAGAAGAAAGGAGGCAACTCATCAAACACAGACGACTGGAAATGCAAACTAGCTGCTGCGTGTGGAACAATATCTCTATGTGTATTCTCAACATGTGTCAGGGACAGATTATTCACACGGGACTCCGTTTGGAGAGGAAGCTACCGAGTTTAGTGACTCCGGCTGTGTTGGGGTTGATTATGGAGTCAGAAACGATGAATTATTAAAACAAATGGCACTCCAGATGTTTCCCCTGTCTTCATGACAAACGCTATCCTCTCTCTCAAGCGTGGAGATGCAAGCTGAGCATAACACGAGCTTGAAAAATCTCTGTGGCCTTCCTCCTTCTTGTGTGTGTGAGAGTGAGGCAGTGTTTGATGCGGTTTCCAATCTCGGGAGGTACTGTCACTGTGATACATTAGCAGCCCTCAGTCATTTGGCATTGTAAAGTTAAAGCTTTAGTGTTAATAAACTGCTGGTATGAGGCTGGAAGGTACTACATATCCTGCTCATATGAAAGTTATGTTGTTGTACTTTATTAGGCTCTGTTCAGACAGGTTTAATATTACGCACCAGCATCCATCAGATTAGCCAAAGGCTTTTATGCTTTGTCAATTGTCCCATAGAACTCCAAGTGCACACTGAGCTGATGAAACCAAGAGGAAATGCATCTCCCAACGGACCAACAAGTGCACCGAAAAAGAGCAGGTATTTCAGACTGCAATTAATACTAGTCTAGATGGAGAAAAATCACCCAAACAATATTTTGCTTGTTTGTTGGAGGGGATAAGTTGGAGTGCATAGAGTCAAAATAATTTGAAGAATGTCTGCATTCACACGCTATAGAATAAAACTAATTTTCTTCTTGGAAATCTCACAAGAAGTCACATGATGCACCAGAAATGTTGCCGGTCGTGTTTTTAAGTTATAAACCAACTTAAAAGATGAGCAAATACCTCTCTTACATATTCATACTTCTAGGTGTGAAGGCTGCTTGAGGAGCAAACAACAAGCCAAATTCATTTAGCAACAGGACTGAATAAGCCCCTGCTGTTTCCATCAAAGCCCCTCTCACTTTTCAGTTCTCTGTCTTGCCTCAGAGACACAACTGTAAGACATGAAAAGCTCGCAGTCAAGAAGAGCAGCAGCATCTCTAACTGTGTTTTGCTATGCCTCTTCCTCCTCTAACCCTGACTAAAACAAAATGACGGCTCGCCTTGTGATGCAGTCAGCGCTCACATTTTTTTTATTTTTAAATCCAGCGTCCTTTGATCCTTCACTGGAGAGTTTTGTGTTTGCTCCTTCCATGTGCTGAAGCTTAAAAACACTGTAGCAGGTACAGTACAGTATCCAGGCTGTTATGAACAACCAAATTATGTTAGTTCTGACCAGCCAATAAAGTCTCAGACCTTCTTTCACTAAACAAACAAGTAACAAGCAAACACTTTGTCCTCCACAAATGTTGCAGACAGACTGAAAGCACTTAGGAACAAAATGCACCATCCATATTTCTTCTAAATCTAACCAGTAGACCAACACGTTCGAAGTTCTAAATTTTGTTATGAAATGACTGGTATTGTGCCAAAATGTATCATCCATCCAACCATTTAAGTCACACCAATCTTGTCTGAGATTCTCCCGAGTTACAGAATTGGAACTTTAATTACAGCCCCCTTGTCAGACTAACTTTCTGTATATCTGAAAAGCTGGAAAATATTGATATTAAGTAAATTTGAATCTACAGTGTGATTCAGTTCATAATTGCAAATATGCTGTGTCCCAGAATGAAATCAATGTTCTTACTGATGTTTTGCAAATGAATAGTGTTTAGTTCAAAGAGAATATGTTATAAGAATTTGAATGAATTGGATGGAAAAACCAATTTCTTACTTGGAAATTAAGAACGCTTCTTAGTACTGCGTGGACTGATGACTTCAGAAGATGCTGATGTTTACAAGATAAACAGATGCACGTCCATATTCATATTAAGCCACACAGAACATCATAACTTTGGTGTTGTTCAGACCACCAGCTCAAATCTGTTTTTTGGTATATCCAGATCGATTTTAGAAGACTTTCTAAAACCAATCTGGATACAATCTGACAGCAAAAAACCACATGAAATGCAATTTTTGCAAATCGGATCCAACCCACATTTGTAGGTGGTTTGAAATGCGATTCAGTCCGTACGCTCTGGCCGCTCAAATCGGATTTCAAAGTGTGTTTTGTGTCACTAGTAAAGCAACCCACAACAACAACATCATCAAATCCAGTGACGGAAGTGCATCAGAGCGGCTTAGCAGAATCCATGCTGCTACTAGCAGAGCGGTATGGAGGACAACACAACACAGCAGTGTGGTTGTTTGGAGGGCGAGATGATTGATCCCATTTCTCATGCTTCCATGTCGGAAAGCCGCGTCACCAGTGTACATAGTTACGGACGCCTACGTCGTTACTACAGCAACCCATGCCATGGACACACACATCCAATCTGATTGGACACTTGCAAATAACAGCGCGGACAGTCTGTTGATTCGCCTGCAGTCTGAACAAAGCCACCTGTTCACCTGTTCATCCAATCAGCTTGACCTGCGGGACATTCAGGGTTGTTCAGCATTCGTCTTGCAAATGATTTTCCAGGAGAAATGACACATGAATTGCAAGACTACTTATCAAACTGGCCAGCCATCCCAAATGTACTGACTACAGTCACAATACTGGAAGCTAATTGGTTGACAGCAGCTCCTCAAAGAAAGTAAATCTGCTAAGTGAAGACTTTCCAGTGGCTGCAAACTGGCCTGACTGCAAACTGCTGGCAGATAGAGATGGCAGGGGTGAAAGAGGTAGTGAAATACTTTACTTAAGTAAAAGGAAAAGGTCCTGAATTCAACACTTTACCTTTAGACAAATAAATATGATGTTGCACTGACCTACCTGGTAAATTAATAATGATTGACAGAGATGTCCCGAGCCTATCAGGGCTGATCCAGGCACGTTTTAATGGATCAGTGTCTGCTAAAAATAAGCCAATCAAATCCCTTTCTTTACTGTACTCTACATTACAAAAGTACAAAACATTTAGGTAGCAGCTTCTCATTTTTAGCACTGACTGTCACTTTCACAGGTTAAAATAATGACGTGTGTCAGGTTTAATAGGCTACAGCACTTGTTTCAATGTATCGGATACATATTTTATCATAACATTCATAACATATCATTTAGGTAAATATAAATATCAGACTCTGTATCAGCAGATACTCAGTATTAAAAAAGGACTCTGATCAGGATCATGGCCAAAAAAAACTTTGATCTGGATTTCCCTAATAAATGATAACGACATTCAAAATTGGAGGTACTTTGTATTTCCAAAGCTGAAGCGTTTCTGACAAATGGAAGAGCAGCATTTACACAGCGTAACATTTGCTCAAAAGCCTTGTACAAAATAGAGGCAGTATATTTATCTATATTTCAGCAAATCTATGGCAGTTTGGAACATACAGTGGAGAAGTGGATTATGCTCCAGGAGTGGTTTGAGACATTTCTACGGATATATTTCTCCCTTTTTCCACTGCTGTGAAAACTGGTCACCACTGGAGTCTATTGTAACTGCCATGAATTCGTGCTGACCACAGCCTCTGCACTCTGTGAAGGAGCAAACTACAAACTTTTAAAAGGTCTCATGAAATGGGGACCTGAACTGAAAACACTAAATAGTAGTAAAAACCAATGAAGCTATCACAACACAAAAATCAAGCCATCTCTCTCTTCATAACTGATATCCCATTGGTTTACACTTTGGATTGTTCCTCACCGTTTTATATTCTGCCTTGTCATCTTGTTTAGACAGGATTCTGTTTGACATTAATAAAGTAAGTACTATTTTATATTTCATGGGACCTTTAATGCCACCTTTCAAACCTACAGGGGGTGTGTGTTTGATAATCAAAATAGATTTTGGGTGGAGTATGACTCCTCTGAAGGATAGATGAAAATGCAAAACATTCAATATCAATTTGAAACCAAATTAGTTCTTCTAATTGTCCTTGTTCAAATCTTTCGTCATCGTCTTAGTTCATCTCCAGTCTCGACCGGTCTGGATATGAATCAACATTGCTGGCCTATTTGCAGCCGTTTCTAGACGAGGACACGTTGTGTACATACTTGAAATGTTGCATTACAGCTCGATACTAATTGCACTTATTTTCATGGAAAAAACAAGACTATTCTATCTTCTGATTTTATATAAAACAGCATCTCCTTTAATTGAATTTCAGTGGAGTTACCATAGCGATCAGTCTGCTTGCCATGAAACATCATCAGGATATTCAATGTCTCCAGAAGACGACTCTTAGTCTTTTTGATGATGCCCCTGGCCTTTCCTTTAGCACCATCAGGTCAAAATGTCCAGTTCTACACACAAAATATCAAAATCTAATATGTAGATGTTCATAACATGTTCTACATTGAGTGATGAATTGGCATGGTCAATATTATCTGTAGGTTTTAGATAGCTATATTTGTATATATTGGTATGCTAACCAAAAAGTAACAGCAATTGTAATTGTAGTACATAAATGCCAAAGATGTGCTCGAGATCATTTAGAAACTGTAATGACATAACATAATTTGTCCATCAGAGAGCAATGACAGCAATAGGGTGTAAGTACAGAGGGTGTCGTGCTGTACGGATTGTAAAGCCCCTTGAGGCAAATTTGTGATTGGTGATATTGGGCTATATAAAATAAAAATTGACTTGACAACTTTATTTTTTAACTACAGGATAAATACATAAATACATATCTTGGTAACAACTGTTTGATTATCAAATGCAATGTTATACACACAATGCTTTTTAATGGCACCCCATCCATTTTAAACAGTACACACCACTAAACACATACATATGCACACACACATGCCTTTTAGCTAAGAATGACACCATGACTATCATGGACACTAAGATGGATAAATGGGTGCTGCATTAGTCTGACAACCAGTAAATGTTAGCTAATGTCTCACAAATCCATACCTGTCAACCTCACTGTAATGGAAACAGGGAGAAGTGTGAGTTGTGAGCACCTGGCCCCTGTTTCAAACTGTTTTATAAGACCCCGTCACCCAGCAGTGGTGAAACTGTTTCAGCCCCCAAAGGCATGTGAAGTTTCATTTGCACTTTAAACATGAAAATCTTCCAGATTGGTCTGGCAACAGCGATATGCTCAGCGTTTGCTCCTGCATGTTACAGGCTTTAGCTTTGTCAGTGACACCTATTTCCTTGAAGCTTCCACGGCTGCATCTTGTGGTACGGTAAATTACCAGCAACGTGCAGCCATGATGGTGTCAGTGCTGTCTTGGTAACTAGCTTGTTGGTGTTGACAGTTAATCCATGAAGTACCGTGACCACACGGTGGGAGATGAGCCCAGGGCTGCAAAATCCCAACATGCTTTGCCTCTGTACCTTTACTGGAGATATGTTGTACTGTTTTTTGGTTTTTAAATGGGCAAGGATATTATCAAGAATGTTATGTTTATGCTTTTAAAAAATACCTAGAATACAGATTGTACAGCTTTGTCAACATGAATTTGTTAGTTGTTGCCTAAATATTAATCAGACAAGACAATTATAGTATTTTAGGAAAGAATATTCCCTTTTTCCCCAACTGTCCCACAGTACTTCTAAATGATGATTCTTTATATTCATATTCACAAATAGGTATATATAAAATCAAGGATATATTATCAAGAATGTTCATTTATGGTGATGCTTTTAAAGAATACACTAAATACAGATTGTACAGCTTTGTCAACAAGGACTTGTTAGCTGTTGCCTAAATATTAATCAGATAATATAATCATAGTATTTTAGGAAAGAGTACTGTCCTACAGTACTTCTAAATTATGATTCTTTATATGTATAATATATAAATGACTTGTTCTTTTTTTAAATATCAATTTAATGTCAATATTTGTTTTATTTAGGGTCATGTAATCATTTATACAGTACAGTACATGATGTTCATTCCAAAAGCTGATTTATGTTTCTTTATGGTAGGATTTATGGATAAAGTAATAAGTGACAACACACAACAGTGCAACAGCAAACTCAAATGGCAAGTGGGATGCTAACAAGTTAATGAAAAATGTCCAAAATCCCAAAACTTTGTTGTTTCTTTTTGTTGGCAATAAAGTTTTAGCTGCTGGTATAAAATGCAGCTCCTACATCATGTCCAAGTGGTACCAAATGTCATTAGCTGTAATTAGTCGTAACAGAACAAATTCCAATTCCAATCTATGATAGGTTATAAAGCCACCAAAGTGAAAGTGAATGCAATTACAGTGGGGCTGTGATACCATCAAAACAAAGACAATGGCTCCAGGCAGGAAAACAGGGCTAATTATATCAGGCTTCTGATGGAGATAGGAAGGTGCTGAAGGCTCATTCTTGCACCTTCCATGAACAGTTTGAGGCAGCGATAAATAGACAGAGTTTAATTGCTCCGTGCTGAGGTTACTGTGCTAGTGCAGCCATGGATTTAAAGATGAGCACGTCGTATTGTAGATGACATTTATCTGTGTGTGATAATGAGCCAGGCTTTAGAGGGAGCTTTGAGTGTATGATAATGCACCATTGCAACAATTTTCCAGACGGTCAATTTTAAACTTGCATTGTTCATAAAGAGAAAAATCTGAGGGCGTTGCAAAATATAAACAAAACAGCACAGTTTGCTGCTGTCTAACTCGTAAAAATAGAATAAAGGAATCGTTAAAAGAAGCCAGCAATCCAGCCTCCTTCTGTGCAGTAAACTCTGCAGGGAGCTGCAATATGTGGTGTTATTATTAAAGCTGTAACTATTTACTGTGTATGTGTGTGTGCTGCACACCAGGATAAGCTGGATGAGTCAGACTTGCAATTTCTACAACCACATGTCTTACAGTGAACTAACTTTAGACAGAGTGCAGAGTTTCTTAAAAAATGTCCATTAACTGATCTTCAATGTCTGGAAAGATATGTCCTGAATCATGAAGACATACGGAAGGAGCAGACTATTTAAACAGTTTTTAAACAATTGACCAATCACAGAGGGAGGAAAGATAAAACAAGGCTGCGGTCGAATAGTCAAAAACAATTACATCATATGTCTTTTCCTAAACACTTTTCCTTGACCTCGATGGAAAACGCCATGACGTCAAGGAAAGATGTGAAGGAGAATTCATAAGGACTTAAGAAAAGACAACCGCGGTGCTAAGAGAATCCCACTGCACTTACACTAGGCTACGTAATTCTGCAACGGCGGATGTTATTGACGTGGGTCTGCCGTGGTTGCTTTGAATGTTGCTGCCACAAGGAATTGTGGACCGGCATCATCTCTTTTCCTTTGGTAAAGGATGGTCCAGTGTACCCTATGCTAAAGGAGATAAGAAAGGAAGCAGTGAAGCACCTTTCCTTAGCATTTAGAGAATTCAAGCAGCTCTTGTCATGGCTGCTGCTGCTTAGATACTTCCAGGTCATTTCACTCAGTTAGGAACCTTCCTGAGCAAAAAAAGACTATTCAACCGCAGCCTGAGATTCTACTGTCACACTAGTAATGGCCATTGTAAAGAACACCACACAATTACAATTATTAAAGTTTAGTCCAAATTGCAAATTATGTCAAATGCTTTGCAGCCAATAAAAATGTAAAGGTTATGTGCTTTTACTCTTGAATAGTTCCTCAAAGACATACCCTTTTCTACCTCAAAACACAGTCGTTGGTTTTAGTAGTGAATCCTATACTGTAATAACTCCAGTTAATATGACAAATGAATAATTCTTTGATTGTTCATTTATTATTTATCATTAATGCAGTTGCTTTTGCTTGTTAACATGCTAACATGCAAAGTAGCACTAAACACAAACAAAATGGCATTCATTCTGCAGGTATTTGGTCATAAACCAAAGTCTTGGACAAGTTGAACATTTGACGTTATGATGGCATGGAAGACTATGGATGTCTGCACCAAATTGCATGGTTCTCCATCCAACAGTTGTTGAGACATTTCACGCTGAAACGCAAATGTCACCCTGCTGGTGGTGCTAGAGGAAAAGTAAGGGGATCACCAGTCATTTGGATTCCTCCCCAGGGGACCATGAATGTCTGTCCAACATTTCATTGCAATCCTTCCAATAGTTGTTGAGATATTTCAGCCTGGACCAAAGTGATGCACTTAATTTAGAAATTTTAATATTTAGCAGAAGTGAACCCAATAAAACAGCAGTGGAGTGGGAATTGAACACTTCTGACTCTTAGTGGTGGTATCAAAAAAGACACTGGGGACACTGAGATAATGTTGGTGGAAAGCAACACAACAACTGCAGCAGTTTTCACCGGGATTGCCTCATTTTTCTACCAAAAAAAAAATGTATGCCATCAGAAACATTTCACACAAAGGGGCTTTAAAAATCTCAACAGATGGTAATAGAGGAAGAGAATTCCACAATTTGGGTCCAAAACTGCAGAAAGCAGCTTCACTGTAAGGCTTCAATGCCAGAAATAGTTCCTTTACAGTAAATCCTCACTATTGATCCTGGTCCCAGGAGACCATGATGCTCCGGACCAATTATATGGATTTTAAGTCTGGGTGCGCCAGATGAGCTCATGTGTCCCACATCCAACTGAAGGCACTTGTGTCCTGCCATTGTTCCTCTATGCTACCTTTAATTTGACAGCAGGGGGGCAATAGAGACATGTCTGTGCCTTTAAAAGATATCGCCCTCATGTACGATGAATAATTCAGATGGAATAATTCCACCGAGGTTCCTGTGAGGTGGGACCAGTGTCTCACCTCCTCCAGCAGTAGGACAGCCAGGAAGCTCATACATAAAAGATGAAAGGTTTGATAGCCTCCATTGGATTCAGCGGCTGGGATTTTGCGCCGTAGACTTTAAAGTCGTAGCCTGGCTTAGCTGCTCGCAGCCTGTGAACTGCCCACAGCCTCTCAGGCCTGCCTGCATGGGGCTTTCTCTGTAATATCTGTGACATATGCAAACCCAGCTCCACTCTGCAGTCGGGGGGGAGGTATAAATAGCAACAACATGGATGCAGGAGAGAATGAGAACCTCACTGAAACCTCTCAGTTCCTACAGTAGTCAGTTGACTCCAAACCTGCAATGAAAATAGAATAACTGTTTGGGAACGTGCTGCTGTTGTATTTGTGTTTATCAAGATTTCTAAAATGTGTCATCACCTATTTCTCCTTCTTAAACCAGCTACCGTCTAATTTCACAACAGCATCTGCAATTGGGGGCTAAATTCGGATCTTTAATTTGCCATTTTCCTTTTCCATTTTGTTGCATGCAGCTTAGTCTCAAGAACAGACAGATCCGTTCGAGTGGAGCCAAACCTTCTGCCTGCTCAATCGCCTGACACAAACATGATAACATTTCACTGGAGCACATGAAAGATTGGCATATTTTGACTTTCTAAAAACAGGAGTAACATGCACAGTGCTGATATGCTCAGAAGAAAGGAAACCTGCAGTGAGACGTGGATTTATCGGCCCATCTTGTTAACCTTCTACCCTCCTTGGTTACCCCGAGGGTAAATATGCAATACTAAAAAGACATAAAAGGCCAAACATTTTGGTTCAAGCCTTCACAGCCTTTTAGGGTCAGAAATTAATTCAACTGTACGCCCAACCAACACCAGGACTACCCAACACTTTCCAATGCATTCTATCATCATAGAGCAGAAGTCACCCAAACACTTAAGAGGGCACCATCAATTGTGGCCATAGTGTTCTTTTGTTTTAATATAGGTGATCCCGACAGACCACAGGGCCATGAGCACTGAAGAACATAACTTTTTCTTCATTTTAATTCCGACATCACCATATCTGACCAATGATCTTTCTGCCCACGTTCCTCGAGCCAATCACCTGCTGCTCCTGAAATATTATTGCATTTCTGTCATTCTGTCTTTAAGACTTACTATTACGCATCCCACCACCAAGACCTCCACAATGTCCAGGGAGGTTCACGTGAAAGTTTCCATCAACCACCTGCTGGCTTTACTCCACCACCACCAGTGTGTCTAGACTCCGAGGGATCCTGTCCTGTCTCTTATCTTCATATGAGCCTACGCTTAATGACGATGCTTCAAATCAGAAGAGCTGCCAAAGTCTTTTTCTGTTGCTAACCTCAATAAATAGTTATACAATTTGATCTCTCCTTAATGAGCTGCGACTATTGCCTGCATTGGCACTAAACTTTGGCACTGGACGTAAATCTTGCACTGCAGATTCGTCCAATATGAAAGTGATTCCTGAAGCTGATGCTCAATTCCAGCCATGTACTGTATTTTGATGATTAAACATAATGTAATGTCAGTTATTTATAAGCCAGAGTATGAATTCAGTTTCTGCTAAAGCTAATGTCAGTGTCAGCTACTATGCAGTCATTACTCATCGTCTCTTTTTGTTGTGGTGTTTTGTCTTGACTTGTTTTGTTTAAATAGAATTATGTTTAACTGGTAGTTAACTAAAAGAAAGGCAATACATACATACAGCTTTGTAAACATGATGTTATTTGTGGTTGGACTATAGCGAGAGAAAAAAATGATGGAAGAAATATTAATTAAAAATCCCTTTATGGACTCCATAGACATTCATTTTAACAGGCATTTTAAAACAGTTTTGAAATTAACCTTTTAATGTGAAGTTAACTATTCAAAACTACATCTGTAATTTACTCATTTCTTTTTTTTATTTTATTATTATTATTTTTTTTTTTTTTCGCATTTTGCCTTTATTTGTCAGCCAGTAGAGAGAGACAGGAAACATGGGGAGATAGAGGGGTATGACAAGCAACAAAGGTCCCCCTCAGAGTATCAAAACGTCGATGTTGCAGTTATGTGGTATGTGCCTTCAATATTATTCTACCGGTGCACCCCTAATTTACTCATTACCCTCCGGTGGCCAACTATGGTGTTGTGCAAGAATTGCCTAATCCCATCTTCCTAGTCCTAGCTCACCACTGCTATAAAATGAATGGATCCTTATATACACAGGCAGACAGTGGAGGCAGCCACTGTTTTTTCTTATACTAATCAGTAACCTGTCGATTGATTAAGCGTTAAGCATTAGTGCTGAATTATTAGTTTAAACCTGTGATAAAATAGTCCAACAACACATGAAAGCTAGGCATCATGAGCTGTTCCACACACACACAGCATCTGGTGAGGAATCAGATCAGAGTTGTAACTACACCCTCCCTGATGGTTGGGAGATGACAGAGACGAAAACATACACCATTACAGATAATTAGGAGCTCTTCTATTTAGTTTATTCAGGGACAGTAACCATTGTAATCAGCAGTAATCGCCATGCCCTGCCTCAATTCAGACTTAAAAACTTCAGGGAATCATTTTTCTAATCTGCAATTAGAGACCATCATTATTACAACTCTAAACACATCTGTAATCTAAACTGATGTGTTGTTACAAGGAACCTTTATCTGCATGTATCATCTCTGTTTTTCTTTTGTTCAAAAAGGCATCGACAAAGTTCCACCTTGGATCCTGTCGTCATGTGATTTAGTGTTTTGATTTGCACTCTTTACCTCAACCTGCTTCATCTACTTATATTTCATGTTGACATTTCCTATTATATCATCCCATATTGCCTTTTGAAAAATGCGAGAGAAGTGGTGAGAACCTGTTGCATTCACTTCTGGGTTTTATGTGCAAGTGGAGAGAGTGATGGTTATCGCGCTGTTAGCTCGCTGAGAAAAAGTGAGAACTGCCTCTTATTCAAAACCCCAACCTGGTTTCTGGTCTATTTTCTGATTCTCTGAGTGCAGAAATTGGTATCTGTGTTTCTTTTCCTGATGACTGACAACGAAACCTGATGTTTACTGTTGATGTTTTAGATTAACCTTTAATAGAAGGAATGATTTCTTCCATTACGCTCCATTGTAGCTGCACTGGAAATATAAACAAATTACATTTTTCAAGTGTTACAATTTTTATTTTTTACCAGCAAAGTGATGAGCAAAAAAACATGAGTTGATTCTGTTTTTAAAAAAACTAAGAAATTGCATCAATGTTTAATCATGCTATATAGGAAAGCAGGAGATGTGTCTGCATGGAAATATTGAAAATAAAGACCTATATATACTGTTTTATATATACTGTCAGGTGGAAGTACCTCAAGTTACTCAGAGCTACATGATGACCAACAGAAGTCCAGTCAGAGTTCTGAGGAAATGCCAGGTGCACAACAAACACTCCCAAAGTACACAAAAATTATACAGCATGTATTCATATTTATTCCTGTAGCCTTAATTATGGAACTGCAATTGACTAACTCTTTAAACTGTGTAGTAATAAAAATAAAATATATGTTAATGGAACAAACAGTAAACAGAAAAAAACCCTCAACAAAAACAACCACAGCATACAGTACATGTGGTCTGTTGTGAATGTGTGGTGACAGGTGAGTGTATTAATCCCCAAAATGTTTACTTATGTTTGTGTAAAAACTACAGTGCCCAGCTGTTATAGGAAATTATTTTTAAAAACTTATTTGTGAACTGTTTTTACATCTTCAGTAGGAATGAACGGGCTCCGGGCTGAGTGCCGCGGACAGGTTTGGGAAGTTGGAAAGTATCGAGAGATGGACACATGGTTTTGGCCTTTTCATGGGATTTGTTAAGAAAAATATAGAATAACACCAGTATCTTTTAACCTTGAAGTATAACAAAATAAAGTAAATCATCTCCATTGTAAACTCTGCTCAAAGGTCAGTCCCTCATACAGTATGTGGCAGTATGCAGTTTGCTTATTTAGCACACATTGTCATGTTTTTCCAGATTTCTTCCTTTCACACATAAAATAATTCTTTGGTTGGTTTGGCAGATGCTCCTGCAGTTTGGACATTATTTGGCCTCTTTGTAGCTCTGTCAGTTGAATAAAGTTAACTTAAAAAAAATATCTTTTCTATGTGACAAATAGAATTGGTCAAGGCTCATTTGTATTCAACCTGATATAGCTCACCTTTGTAGTGGTGGTAGTAATTGAAATTTAGATTGTTCACATTATTTTGTCCACCTTATGTAGTTCCGGTCAAGGTTTTCTAGGGCAGAGTGGTAAGACGGCCGCTGGTTACGGTCCGTTTTTTTGCTGTTAATAAAGTGCTGGCTGCACTGCAGGACCCTTGTTTGAGAAACATTACCTTTTTCTTTTCAACTGTGAGCAATTGCAAAAATTGAGTGATTTCAGAGTCGCCAATTTTGCTGTTCATAACACACTTATTTCAGCTCTCACAATATATATTTTTCCTCACAACAAATAGTGTTCTACAACAGCCCAACAGAGGAGGCAGCTGCAGCCACTTGTGAACTGATCCAGAAAGATGCTGGATGGGAGACCCCTGTGATGACCTCTGCATTACCACTCTGCTCTGTGAGACGTAGTGGAAAGTCTGAAATGCTCCGAATTTTTTACTAAAAATCGACAGTGGAACTGAACAATCACCAGTTTGCATTTTCAGCGGAGGAGAGTTAAAGTAATGGAGTTCTGAACTAAGAACTGACTATCCTGATAATCATCCAGGTCATAGTCTCACCTGTGAATTCACAATTCAAGAACCAGGTCTTAGACTTGGAAAGTGATGGCACAGCTGGAACACATGGCTTATAATCGCGATAATGAAGGGTTTTTTGGGGGGAGTTTTTCCTTAAACAAACTGCATTTTGATTGTCACAGTAAGGCAAGCTTTAGCACAAGTCCCAATTTGCCAGAGACAGTACCATTTCTAGTAGTTTAGAAGTTCAGTAGTTTAGTAAATCCTGTATAACTCGTAGGCTTTTCTCATGATGCAGGATCTGCTGACTCACAGAGGGTAGCAATGATCCGGTGATTCTGTTCAATACAAGTTAGTCTTCATCTAGATTTGGACACTTTTTCTGTTCTTTTTTTATCTGCGGGTCAGTTTTACATTTTGTGAGAGAGAAATGCTAAAAGACCGTTTTGCAGTTTGGGCAGACTTCAAACCCCTGAAGCACCATCAAGGTAAGCAGTGCCTTTTTAAAGTGCCAACACTGATGCAAAACTCTTTGCTGAATCATAGGATCTTGCAACAGCACAACACACTGCAGGTATCCCACCCACATGGAAATGCAGCATCATTTAAGACAGAATGTCTACGTATGGGAACAATAATTTCACTCTTGTCAACTACAATTTGATTGTCAACAACATCTAAAGTATGCATTCCAGGAATGACATGATTGAAGGACTCATTTTGGGTAATATGCTTTTTCCCTTTGCCTTTTATGGCAAGAGATGATCAGCTCCATACCACTCTCATACTGTATCTGTCCGTTCAATATTAAGCTGGAGCCAGAATATGGTTAACTTAGCTTAGCATAAAGACTGGAAACAAGGGAAACAGCTAGCCTGGCTCTGTCCAAAGGTTAAAAAAGAAAAAGAAAAAAAAGAAAACAAATCAGCCTATCAGCAGGGTGTGAACTACAGGGGAGCCAAGGGGAGCTTGGCTCCTCTTAAAGGGAAACTCTGGTATTTTTAAACATGGTCCCTATTTTTTACTAATTTTGGGGTCGAAATAACTAGTGGACATACTTTTCACGGGAGCAATTGCCCGCAAGGATTACGTTGCAGCCATTGCAGCCCGTTCGCGGATGCCGGCAGAGGGGATCTACTGGACCAAAACTTTTGGGGGTCTTTAAAAGACTGACAATAGCCTGTGCTATTTTTGCCATGCATTTCTATTTTTCTGAATCTTCATCTTCATGGATTATGCGTAAAATTAGGCTATTATTGGTGTATGATTCATGATGAGGGTGATTCATCACTAATTCACTTTAATAAAGATACCGGCATGCATGCTATTCTTACCACCACCATCAAAGTGTGGCAGCGCAATATCATATACTTCACTAACTTTTTCTCAAAGTTTAGGGAAAAAAACATTCTTGATCCCACTCAGTCTGTGTGCCTTTATTCAGTTTAGTCAGCATACAGATATGTCAAAAAGAAAACAAGGAAGCTTACTTGCAAATTCTGAATTTACCAAAAAATTGACTCAAAATAAAAAAAGAGCTCCCCCGAAAGCAACGCTATAGTTCACACACTGCCTATCAACCCCTCTAAAGCCTGTTTATTAAATTTGTACAAAAACCTAAATGTGAAAATAAGTTGTGGTTAACACATATTGTAAGTCCCCGTAAAAGAGCAACTTGTTTTTACACTTTGGTTGTCAAACAAACAAGATACAAAGTGTTAATTAGTGAGCTTCTCCTGACTGTAGCTTCATATTAAACTGTCAGATATTGAGAAAGCGAATAAACGCATTTGTCAAAATGTTAATGTTAAAATGTTAATAATATATTCTTACAGAGACCTGACTCAACATCCCGGATCAAGCTATTGCACTCGACAGGCGGACCGTGTTCCGCTCTGACAGGACTCCAGCAAGACGGACTCTTTTTTAATGTTAAGATGCCGACCATATTATCAACACTATCTTGTTGCTGCTGTTTACATTCCCCCAGATGCCAATTCAAAAAATGCACTACAGAATAATTACTTTCTAGGTATATATGTATGTAAATAACTGTATATATTGTTTTATTTATTTTCTTTTATTCTATTCTAATAAAGTAACTAAATATTTGTATATACTGTATGGTCTATCTGTGTAGCATGAAGGGGCTACAACTTACATTTCATTGCGCAACCCTGTATTGTAAAATGACAAATAAATTACCTTGATTCCTTGAGTGTTGTAATTTACAGGTTAAATGTACACTTTACTTCAAAACTGCCTCAGCAACCTCTACATCAGTGAATGATTTCCTACATTGGCTTTTGGCAGCATGAAACTGGTGATTTTTGTATCTAAAGGGAGCAAATGTGATGAAAAAAAGTCAAAGTTCATAGTCAGCAAAACTTTTCACCCCTTTTTTTTTTTTTTTTTTTTTTTAAAGACAAGACTTGTTTCTTGTTGCCGCATTGCATTCTGGTCCATTTTCCACTGCTGCCGGTGTATTCATTTCTCTGTGTTTCCTCTCTTACAATGGATTTCTCCCTGTATGGTTGTTCATCTGCTCAAAGTGTCAGAACTAGATAAAAGCCCTCGCTCTTATTCTGAGGGACTGACACCAAAACCTGACATCTGCAGTTGATGTTTTAGACATCTTAGAATTTTTCTTTCTGCAATTAAACTCCATTGTAGTTTGCTGGACATATCTTGATATATACGCTTTACATACTTCATTTGGCCAGTTATTCACAGGGGATAACAACAGTAGGCATTTAAAACAAAGATGGACCCAGAAATGCAATGTGCATCAGCTCCAGTTCTCTATTGGACAGTGGTGAGGTGTTTCAGTGTGGATTTCTGCTTTAAATGAGGTTGGAAAAAAAGTTTTGATTGGAATCGACAGGCAAGTCGATTAAACGTTAAAGGACCATTTCAGTGCTAAAACCAGGCGGCAGAGTTGTTATATGTTAAGAATAATTGGCCTAAAAGGCTGATGGGAGGCGTGTTTATAGATCTCAGGGATACCAGGATCAAGGCTGCTTTGTTGTTACCATTTAACTGTTTAACATTAATGATTTTGAGTAAGAGAGTCAATGAAGAACGGAGGATCTTTACTGACCAGGCAGATTAACAGATAGCTGGGTCTCCTACATGTTGTGCAAGTTTTGCAGCATCCATATAATTCAAATAACCAGTAAATAATAAACTATTATAAACAGACTTAAAAGGTCTGATTTCAAATTGTCAGAATGTTATAATGATCCAAAGCAAAGAGCAGTCTCACATGAAAATAAGATATGAAACAAACAAGGGAATATTACTTGAAAATTGATTAGCATACTTTAACTCTGGTCATGTGACAATCAGCCAAACCAAATTTAATTCAGCTTATGACTCAGCACCTTTAAACACAATAAAGGTCATCCAGATCTTTTAAACACAAGTGACCGTTCTCAAACTCTTTCACAGTCATGCCAGTAAAATATAATTCAGTACAAATACAGAAGTTTCGTATTCAAGTATTTCATCTATGTCATAACAAGTCTACAGCCATGCTAGTGGTCCTGTGAGGCTGCAATGTCCAAGACACACCAGGAAATAGAATCGCTGGATGGATGAAAAAAGATCTTTATCTTTATACAGTGCTGCAAAAAAAAAGTAGGGTTTGTCCTGTTTGAGTTTGGCATTAAGGGAAAGGTCACATTACCTAAATCAAAAGGATTTATCCTCTGTAAAGTGGTCATTTTGGGACATCTCAGACTCAGCTATTCTAGCTCAGCTGTACATTTTCAGACTTGGTTACTCAAAGGGTTTCGTTCAACTTTCATCAAAGTAACCTATAGGTCGGTCCAAATCTGGGGACAGTCAGACTCTGTTCAAACAGACCAGAGGATAATTAGACGCCATTCAAAATCAGGTCAATCCAAACACATCCAAATAGAGAGATGAACACTGACACTGGCAGCAGCAGAGTGTGGCACCAATTAAAGAGTGTATAATAGAAAAGTAACGCACACCAAGGGTTGTAGTGAGGTGCTGATCACTGGAAGTAGACTTGAGAGTAGCAACACTTTCTTTTTGTTACCAATTAAAGAGCAATCACAGTTGAAATGAATAGCAATACATCATTTTCCACTATGATTCACATTTCACACTCCTGGTCTTGCAGAGCTGATCGCGACTCGCAAAGTCTGCTTGGATCCACTCGAGTATTCGATATAATGACACACAGACACAAACCAGCGGCAATGCAATACCAGAGGCACTACCTGACCAAATTAGACTGAATATAATTTGGACATGGCCCGACTGAGGTCCAGAGTAAGGTCTCAGACATAAGGAACCAAGTGGACCCCTGAAGACCTCTAGTTTAAGCCTTACCTTGTTATGTACATAGGCTCTTAGACTGAATGTTGGAGCTGATTATGAGCAAAGTCAGAGGGTCCATTCTCTGGAAACCAACAATGTCTGCACCAAATTTCATGGTAATCCACCCAATAGTTTTTGAGGTATTTCATAAAATGTCATATTTCCAAGAACTGAGCACCCTTTTAGCAGTCTGATGAGGAAAGTCATGTATGATTGAAGGGCCAGCATCTGTTTGAAGTTTGAGATATTTCACTGTGGACCAGACTCACAGACCAATAGACCCAACACGTATCCACAGGAGGATACCAAAATACAAACTGATAAAAGCCATTAGAAGAATTTTAAATCTAAAATCAACATTGGGACAGAAGAGGGTCTGAGTAATGAGGTTGACAATCTGGGTTCCAATGTAGGATGAGAAACTAGGTCAGCCCCCCTTCTGGACAAACTAACTTTATTCAATACATCACAGAAGCTCCCACAATGTAAGCAATCCTGTTGATGAAAAGTACAAACTATAACAAATATGCAAATATCTTGGCAAATAGCTGAGCTTTGTTTCCCGCTATCAGTGCACATTGCGGGATTCTTTTTCTTTCTTTTCAGTCTAAGGTTGGATCACATCCAGATGAGGACCTTTGAGTGGAGGCTGCCTTTCCTAAACTGGCTTTCATTAAGTGCACTGGTGCATTATTCTGGTGAGAATGTGAGAGAAGAGATGCTGAAATCTATTCTCTAATACAAACCATCTGTTTGTGAATTGCTGGCTGACTGGGAGAGACTGGTCCCAGTGTCCAGCCACCGCCAGAGCCCTCTCTTTCTCTCTCACTGCTATCGACACTAATTGGAACACCACATTTTTCCTGCCATTTCAACAGCATCACAATATGTTCCTCCACAATTTATGCAATCAAACAAATGAAATATGATACTGAGCTCAGTGCACAACATGATTGCAAACAGCATACATAAATCTTAAATAATCACTGACCCAATCAGCCACAGAGACTCCAGCACAGCTTCTACTAGACGGGCAATCATGGACTGTTTGTTGCTGTAAGAGTTAGACCATTAACTTCTCCACTTTTTAAAAAGAACCTGGTAGTTGCTGCAACTTTGGTTGCAGTTGCTCTGTGGAGCCATCTGGGTTACAGGGCCATGAAACCAGCGCAAGGGTGGGCAAAGTGTTAAATAGGTCAAAACACAAGCATCCTCTCCAACACTCGCAGGTCCAGTTTTCCCCACTGGATTAGCCTCCTGTTTCCCACACTATCTGGCTGCTGCACCTCGACCCTGGAACCCTGGAAACCATAGGGAGAGCAGCTTGGAGTAGGAGTGTGTGTGGGGGTATGTGCGTGTGTGTTTGTGTGTGCGTATCAAGTAAAAAGAGAGGTTGTGTATCCTCTATGGCCTCCAGCCTTGAATCTTGGACAGCTTCACCTCGGCAGAGACGGCCAAGCTACCCTGCCTTCATTCATACTGAGCCAGTGGCACACCGAGCCAAGCACTCTAGAAAATAAAACCACATGCGCGCGCGCGCACACACACACACACACACACACACACAAAACACTACCACTCTGCCGATATGAGTCTCAACACCCAGTGCTGCTTATTTGGGATTCAAGCTGCTGGTGTTTGTGCCAGTATCTTCAAATTTGAATATTTTCATGCCAGAAAAGTAAAAAAGACTCAGTGTTTCTCACCAACATTGTATTTCCAAACAGGTTGGAACAGCATTGGACCATCATGGGAGACAATAAAACTCTCCAATGAGAATTTTATATGAATCTCATACATACTGAAGTTGAATATCAAGTTAAATGACATTAAATGAATAAAAGAAAGTTTCAAATATGATAATACATTGTTCATTGCAGGTTTTCCTGGCAAATTTTATGCAGCTGCAGCCAAGTAGGAAACAAAAACACACAGAAGCACACAGCAACTACTCGCTAAAAAATATCTATATATAATATAGTCTCCCAGATAGTTTTCTCTTTCTCGCTCTTCTCTCACTGTATCCCACTCTTTCCTCTTTCTACTTCTACTCTCTAACAAATCTGCCTCTTCTAAGAGCTGAGGGCACTACAGGAAGAAAGAACAAGTTGCACCAAATATTATGAGTCCTTTTCAGAGTGCAGAGAAGCAAGTGAGCAAAGCAAAGTTATCTTCTGGCACTGGTAATACATCTCAAACCACCCTCAACAGGGTTAACATTATGTTAGTAGTTTACCACTGTTATCTTCCTATTAGGATTCATGGCTTAGACATTTTGCTATAATTATGAGGTAGTGGGGGGGGGGGGGGTTTGTATGTTTTTTTTTTCCTTTGAGGATCTGAACATCCCAGCCACGTGCCATGTGCCCTTCAGGGTACTCACACTGTGACACACCTGATATCCATTAACCACCAGTTGTTGGGATTACACAACACTGGATGGCATTGGAAACAGTCGAAGTGTAAAAAAAAAAAAATATCCTACACAGACAGCGCGCTCAAGTGTGTCCAGAAAGAGCCAGAGCATCTGCTGCCTGGGACAAATTAAATGTGGAGTAATTATGTGAGGAGGCTCCCCGGAGTGTTCCGTCTCAGCATCCCAGCTAATGCTGTGACACCAAAAGGTGTGGCGCTGCGTGGCTTTGCTCACACTAACTAATTAAACAAAGAGCGTGCGTGTGTGTGCGCGCAGCCATGACACAGAAGACAAAGAAGACATTTCTGAACTTGAGCAGCGCGACTAATGTGGAAGAAATTGTCAGCGTGCGTGCATTACCTCGAAAAAGGAAGGCTTTGCTGCTGTTGTGAAGCCCCGCCACTTGGATAATTCCATAGGTGGCATTTGCCAGGTCAAGTTCATTGATGATATCAATTTGGTAGTCTTGATCTGATCCGAAAGCCAAAGCTGTGGAAGAGAAATGAAGGTTAGATGATGTGAAGTGGTGGGTTCACATCCTGCTGAGAGAATTAAACCTGACAGGGTTTTAACTAAAATCCTAATTCATTTTACAAACAGACATGGTCACTGCTTGTGTGCATTCCACTGCTTAAAATGGCTGGTTGTGGAAAAAGTAACGCAGTTTTAATTTAAACGCTGGGTATTGCTAATGCTGCCCACTAAAATGCACCGTATCTGCCCGCAGCCAACACCTGTGTTCTCCACGGGCTGTAGGTGCTCTGTGCGCACACATTAAGGTAAAAGGTGTCATCTCCTTTACCTTATCTGCATCCTGGTTGTTTTCAAATATTAGACAAACTGCGGGTGATTAAAAAAACAATTCGCTGCAGTCCAGAGACACTACCAACAAAAATCTGACATGCTTGCGCTCAAGGGGCAAACTGAGGAGCGTAAAAGACGTTAAGAAGCGCGTGTCACTCGCAACTAAATTCCTCATTGCGATCACAGAGTGTCACACGGCTTGTACTTACCTGGTCTGGTAAAAAAGAAAAGGGATAACAAAGCCACGTAAATATCCATTTGTGTTGGAGTTGCGCTGTACAGAGTCCTCAGCCGTGCGCTCCGCTGCGTATCCACACTAACCCGCTCTGGTCCGTGTGGCGCTGTGCGCCGTTCTCACCTCGCCTGGATGTGGAGGAACGGAGGAACGGTCCACAACACAGGAGCAGGGGTTCCCTCGCTGCAAAACCAGATTAGTTTATAGTGTTTGAATGCGTCCAATCAGTCACTGCATGGCATCAACAGTGACAGAAGTCAGCGTTTATTCAGGACATCTTTTAAACTGGACTGCTGACGGAACATTTGAGAATATTCTCAATCATCGATCTGTAAAGTTCCCCCCCGTTCAGTCAGACCACAGAAACTTCCAGTTTTGGAGGTGAGAAAAAGGCTTTTCAAAGGAAAGTCAGTGAGTGGAGCAGCATATGGGAATTCTCTGTAATAGATAGGTAGGCTGCTCTTACTTGTCACAGCAGAGTTTATTCAAATAATTTGTAGTCTCACGGGACAAATTAACAATAGTGCCGCTGACAAAGCAGAACAGATTGTAGTAACTGTATGAAGATAGTGTAGCCTGCAGGATATACGTTTGCTCTGTATGAGGAATTAGTATAATAGCACAGACACAAAAGAGGAGTCCTGCATCTCCTCCTTGCTTCATACAGTAATCCCCCCATCACTTCCTCCATGCATCTCCTAAACAGACCTCTCTTCCTCCCACCTCCTCCTTACCTCAGAGAATCCCTGGGATTTATAAGCACTGCTGCTCCAGTCCTGTTTCCTCTCCCCTTATTGAGAACCATTAATCATACCCTTCTCCGGCCTGCCTCTAATTTGTGTACATTGTCAGGTTGTCTGGGTTACCTGCATCAACACAAACTGGTGAGAGAGAGAAAAGCGGCGTCTGCTTAGCGATTATGGCAGTTACACAGTGTGCACCGCCTGCTCCGCCTGTGCAGGTGTGTTCTACACCAGGGATGGTGTAATGTCTGCTTTGGGATGCAGGTCACTGTTCCACCCTCTCAAATTAGACTGTAAACAATAGCAGCATTCGGCAAGCCTATCCACTGATCCAGAACCGAACAAAATTTGAAGGGGGAGAAAAAAACATATTATTTGAAATTACAGGTTGCAGAGCAGTGAGGAGAAAGGGGAGGGAAGGAGAATTAAATTGTTTTTGGACAGGCGCTGAGGTTTGCAGGCAACATAATTCCTGCCTTTCAGGCTTTTTTCTGGCAAGAAAAGAAGAAGAAAAAAAAAAGAAACAATTAAGCGTCTCACAATTTACGTAGTTATCCTGCTCATCTACACTTTCTGTCTCTTCATAAACATCATCATTGGTGGAATTTCCTTCCGAAGCACAGCAGATGTACTAAAGGCTCCTGTTACCAGCCACAGCCAGCTGAGGAAAACAAAGGAGAAACAAAGAGTTAAGTGAAATTAACACATATCTTAATTAATCCTAATTCAATGAGAGTTCTTTTCTCTCTCCTTCATCTTTGCAAATAATACTCTGCTGGCATTTTACCCACCGGTAATACTGATTTGGTCATTTGTAGGTCAAAAGACATTTAGATGTCTATGTTAAGACTGGGCTAAATTTGGTTGAAAAGTGACCAAACATCTTTTTGAAACATCTAGGTTACATATAACTGCTGTTTCAACAGGATTTCAGTGACTATATTTTATGCTTTGCATTTATATATAGTCATTTAATGCTGAAACAATGTTTCTTTGTAACCTGGAAACCTAAAAAACATTCACTTTGCAATAGAATTTAGCACAGTTGTAACTAGACACTTAGACCGAGAATACTAATGAAGCTCAGCAGAAGTTCACTTTTCATTTTCTTACTCTCTATTTGTGCTTTTTCTATCCCGCTTCCGACTCATTCAGGTTACTGAGGGTGTTTTCCCTATTCACTGATTCCTGATCTCAGTCATCTTGTTGCTGTCAGAATTTAAAAACGTATACCTTTCTGTGCCTCTGTCAGCTGTCATTTCACAGCCCAACTGATGCGACCCACCTACACCCCTCCAGCTCCAGTCTGAGACTATTCTCAACTGGAAAACTACAACATTAGTCATTTGTTCAAAGGGTTTAATGACCTGTGTTCATGTTTTTCTGACAAGGCGAATAATGACATCCCTCTCTCAAATAAAGGCGGAAGTAGCATGGTGTTGCTACATTAAGTGTCTGACTTTGTTGTTGTCCTGCTGATGGGAAAACTCTCATATAGGTAATTTTCCAATAAGCTTAGGAAGCCTGCTCCATCCATCTGATCTTCAGCTGAAGGCTCCACCAATGTCTAGACTCCATCAAGGGACTCGTGACATGACAACAATGCATTCTTTAACAATGCACTCTATTCAGCAAAGACTCTTTAACTTAATCTTAAAGAAAAAACCTGAATAAATGAGAGTGGAAACATAACAATTGCAGATGCTTCCACACAGGGCTTGAGGTGCCACTGAATGGTTTGATGAGTATATGTGAATCATATGCTATGGCCTTCACAGTCATCAGATCTCAACCAAGCTGAACACCTACCATCAACAAAACACCAAATGATGGAATATCTTTTGGAAGAAGGACGTACCATCCCTCCAGTAGAGCTCCAGAGACTTGGAGAGTCTATGACATGGAGCACTGAAGTTATTCTGGAGGCTCGTGGTGAAGAAAAAAAAAAAAAACTTTACTAAGTTGTTGTTTTTTCCTTGAATTTGTCACCTATCTGTATGTAACCTAGACATCTAAAATGCTCACTTTTCATACAATTCAATCCCAGTTGTACCCTAGATACCTAGATGTCTTTTGACCTAAATCACCAGACATCTCAATCAAATCAAATCAAATTACATCAGTGCTCGCTGGGCTACTAATGCACTGATTGGACAGTTGTTGACACATATGTCATCTGCATCAGGGCTGTACCAAACCTAAAGTGAACAAACAGTGAGAAAGAAAGAGACAGAGCGAGAGAGAGAGAAAGCATGACTGGCAGCGATATGAATATCAACAGGATTAGCTCTATAATTTAGCCCCATTCTCTAGATTGCAGGATTGCAGTGTCGCCCAGCTGGTTTCAATCTGTGCTTGTCAACACATTACATTTCCCGCCAGCATCCCGCAGTCACACACCGTGAGGTCACCAGGAGGAGTGCAGCCAGCAGACCCTTTCTTATCAGGGAACAGGCGAGCGAGACAACCAATTGCACACAAACAGAAGTGACCTCAAAAACAGCACTCGGAAAGCTCATTCGCTATGGGTCTTAGCTGCCTGACGGAGATGGAGGCCAAAGTTTAGCGTTTCTCTGAGCAGAACAGGAGTCCTATTAAACCCATAGGAGCAGAGATGGTGCTCAGTCACTGATGAGATGAATGACATTGGCAGTGCTTCTATTTTACATGATGGACCTCCTTATGTTCCATTCTACTCATTCCTACCTTTGTAGTTACCTGACACATCAGCCTGATAATGTTTGTTATTATAGTAATAGAACAAGCAATAAGCCCTTATATACTCTAATATTTCTAGGAATCAAGAGCAGCAAGGTGCAGCATCAAAGTGTATATATATGGGTATACGTACAGATCTGATGACTTGGCTTCAATTCTTAACTCCTGAGAGCAACTTTTTTGGGAGTAAAATCTTCAACTTGAACAAGAATTGCTTTTTTCTCTCTCATGTAGAAAAGTACTCAGAATGCTCCGAGCGTTCGCCGCAGAAGCAGGCAGATGATCCTGTAACATCTGCAAAAGACCAGTGACTGGAGTTTTTTCACACATCCGCTGCTGGGTCTTAAAAGTTAGAATCCAGAGCTGTTGTCTTCTTCTTTTGCATAACTTGATTGACTTGAGCACTTATGTAGTAGCTTTAAACTAAACATAAAAGCACACAAAAAAGACAATTTCAGACTTTTCCACTGCATGACAATATCACATACTGTATACCGTATGTTCTCTGATTATTACAAAACTGTATTGAAGATAGTGTATATGATGCTAAGTAAACAAATAAGTAAACTATTGCAACCCAAGATGCCATTGTCTTGTGTGTCATTTTATTAGAATTTCCACCAAATTCAGCCTGATTTGGTATCTTTGGAAACGTATATCTTAAAAAGTAACTTAACACCCCCTGTAATATCTTGTTTTTGCTGACCTCCAGTGGTTTAACTTCTCATCTGTTAGTACACTGTGACTGTTGGGTGTGGTTACAGGTGCAAACTTCTGACAACACCTGTTACGATGGGAAGTGCAGGCAGCAGGGAAAGGACCCAAACGCAGACGGAACAGGGAGACTGATGCAGTTCAATGATTTATTTGTAATTAACAAGCTTACATGCAGGTGCAGGTAGGCAGACTGTCATGATTCCAAGGACTTTTGTGTACACTGTGTGTGTTTTTGCTCGTTTCCTGTTTTATTTTGTAATCCCAGTTCTTGTTTTCTTGTGTGCCTTTTATTTCCTGTCTTTGTTCTTTTCCCACCTGTTTTGATTGTATCACCTGTGTCCTGTTACGCACCTGTTTCTGCTTCCCTCGTTGTCTCCTCCCCTATATAGACCGGTCCCCTGTCTTTGTTCCTTGTCAGTTCATTGTTTTGTTTGTCTGTTTTCTGAGTCTCTCCATGTCATGTTCCTGGTGTTTCCCTGTTTGTGGTTTCCTGAGTTCCTGGTGTCCGTGCTGCCTGTATGTAAGCGTTTTTTTGTCATTTAATAAACCCTTTGCACTGCTGGAACTGCCTCTTCCGAGGGGAGTGGCAGGATCTGGAATGACAGGAGAAAGTCTGAGGGCATCTGGTGAACTTGTGGCGAATAACACAGAAGGGCCTGGGAACACAGAAATGTGGCTGCAGAGGAGGGACCGGGAGACAGACTGTGACAACACCCAACCACACAATGCAGTGCTGCTGGGTGTGATCAGAGGTGAAAGACGCGTGAAACTTGCAACCAGAGATGGCAGTGAAACACTGCTTTTTAGCAGTTATTCTTTAAGTAGAATTTATTTAATCATTTTGTAATGATTGGTACAATGTTAAGTCTGGCAATGTTAAAGGGGTACTATAGATACTACAGATGTACTAAGGATTGCCTGGAATAATTTACCTGAAGAAATGTGTCTAATTTTGTATCTTCTTCTAACTCACCTCTATCATCTTGACTTTATTAACATCTTATTTTGTGACATACTGAATTCTTTTTTTTGTTTGTTTGTTTTTTGTGTGGTAATTTTATTAATCCTAAATTTAAAAAAATACGTCCTATTTGAGACATACTGTATATGCATCATACAGTCTGGGAATTCATGAGAGTAAGTAATAAAATGCAATTAGCCATGAAACTCATAATGGACAGCCTGGTGAATCAGTCCACATCTACCAGTAACTGTTAGCCTGTGGCCATGAAATGACTGATTTGATTGACAGATGACCATTAAAATCATATATGGAACCTCAAGCATAGTCCAAGTGACTATTTTATAAGAGCATTAATACACTTTTATGTGTCTGGACATAGCTAATAATAAACTTGTGGAGGAAACTCAATAGGGCTTTGCATTGTGGCATTCATCACCAGAATAATTATAGATATTTACAGTGTTTTAATTATAATCAATTAATAATAATAGAACACAAAAGGGAATAAAATGTATTCATCTTTTTACTTTGAGTTTATTAATGCATAATTTAAATGCAAGTTTACTTAATTTATAATAGTGAAAAAAACAATTATAATCAATTAAATTATGAGATTAATAGATAACTAAACACTGTAAAATCTATAATTATTCCGTGGCACACTCCAAGCACCACACACCTCTGCCTTGTGAGGTTAGTATTCCATGACACCTTGTCGTGTCATCGACTCAGGCAAAATCAAATTAACACTTTAAAGACCTGTGATTAGAAAGCTCAGTTTCAGCTGCTGAAACTAGAAAACTAAATGACTAGTTAGAGTTTGGGGACTGTTGAAGCTCAGACTGATCAAAAAGCTGCTGCGTCTCATGTTCTGACCGTATCTGTTTTCAACAGACGAAATCTCCTTGCATAAGATAACCCTGGCAGACATGAAGGAGACATATACTCTGTATAATGAAGAATTAAGCTTCTGATGAGGAGCGGTTGTTGAATGAGGGCCTCAATATTACAGCCCAGGGAATAGAGCCATGCAGCAGAGTCCCGCTGTGTCTGCTGAAATCCCATCATTACCCATTAATGACGGTGTTAAAGCGCTCACCACCATAATATGTAGAATTTGTAGTTCTCCAGCAGCCTGGTGGATGTGGCATCATGTGTGCCACTGCTCTGTGTGCCAGACAGGTTTAACTTCTTTGTTAATCTCTGCCACAGTACATCGCTGCCTTCATCTGGTAAGAAGTGGGGTTCAATAAATCTGCCGTTCTGCCAGACATGGCTGTATACAGCTTAATTTTCACCTTGACCGCTTAATAAATCACTGTTTTATACTTGTGCACTCACATGCCGGAAAAAAACACAAAGATATGTCAGACAACACCTTACTGCATCATCAGCTATACTAAGAAATAAAATAAGTGATTATAGAAAAGGCTAGAGCTGACTAGGAATTGGCTAAAAGAGACACGGCATGGTACAGGAGGAGATGCCCTTGACGTTTATTTTCTATTGGACATCAGATAATTGCATACCAAGAAATGGCATAGTGGAAACCATATAAGATGGGGGAAACTACATGAACACAGAAGGAGCACGCCAACTCAAGAAACAAAAGCCCCAGACACTCAAACCAGGGCCATCTCACTGTGAGCTCTTTCATCCACTTAAGACTTTCTGAAAAACTCAGTTATTAGTGATAGAAATTGTTGGCTTAGTCTGGATTGAAGGCCAAAATGGAGAGAAAAATATGTGTTTTCAGAGTTGTCCACATAAGTGTGGACCTGGTTTAAGCTGGATCATGGTTTAGGCGTGGCTTTCTGCCCAGACTGAGGATTCTATCCTTAGAAGAACCAAGGAATAGGGATGGCAGTTCACAACCTGGCTTTGTATGCTTTCCCTCTGAAGTGGTTAAAACTGCAGGGTAGAGGTGAAGCTTCAGTAAACAGTGTGTGTGGTTCCATTCAGCTGCTCTGGAGAGTTTTAGGTCCAGTCTGGCTTTAATAGGTCGAGTGGAGTGGGTGGAAACTATGAGAGGGTTATGAGTCTGCACTATCAGAGACTTATAAAGCCAGGGGCAGCTCCAGAGGGACACCTTAATGGCACTCTGGGGAATCAATGCTTTAACTTTATTTTGTCAGCCGCAGTTGGAGTCTCGTTGACTGTCACTTCTCCAGGAACATGATTAATGTGTTCCTCAGAGGTACTTGCAAAAAAAACAAACAAAAAGGACTGTGAAAATGTGACGCTACAAACTACAAAGTGGTGGATGCTATTCAATATGATAGTGATGGAGCTGCAACTGTTGCACAAAAAAACATTTTTGGACTGTGTGTATTTTCCGCACCACAATTTTAAAAATGGTTCTCTTCCATTCAATAACGGGATGAAATGGTGAGATGGAGGATTTTTTCTTTCACTCTAACCTGCTGTGAGAGCAGAATAAGTAACAGATTAAATGGGCACCACCACTGTATTGCATTGTTCACAAAAACTGTAGCCGGCAGGCAATTATCAGGTCGCACAGAAAACTCTCAGCTCTGGACATGATGGGCATGAATTGTCCCTGCAAGTTTGGTGGTTTGATTCCTTTGACAAATATAGCAGCACTTATCCCAAGCATGACCCACTTTTGCTCTCAACTTTCTTTAGGCAGAGGTAAACACGCTTGCTAAAAAAGCAGCATCTCTCTTGCAGAAGGCAGCAGTGTGATTGGAATGACAACCTACTGCTGTATCACTGAGATCAGATCTCTCAAACTGCAGACGAAAGCTTTCTAATAATACAGCTAAGAGAGCAATAATGCTCATATAATATTAGCGACCCCTAGTGATTAACGCCCATATTACCCTCCTGGTAAACCTGCATAATCATGCTTTATCAAGTGTGGAAGTTTTAAAAGGACCATGCCAATGTTTTTGCAAGTTTTTACTCCTTAATGTATAAGTCTAGGGATATTCATTTTTTTCTTTTTGTCACCAAATCCCATGAAAAGACCAAAACCAACAATGCATGCTAACATTTGCTAATTAGCACAACATATACAACACAAAGTGCAGTTGCAGGATGATGGAAATGTCATTAGTTTTGCAGGTCTTTGGTCATAAAATAAAGTATTGGACAAATTCAAATTCAGATGTTGGTGCTATGCAAAGTCAGTTATTATAATTGATGCAAAGTGGAATATGAATGTCTGTACCTTTTGCATGGTGGCACTAGTGGAGAAGTCATCAGGATACATCGTCGGGGAATCATGAATGTCTACAAAATTTGGTTCCAATCCATCGAGTAGATGCTGAGATTTTTGGCTGGATAAATGAAAACTTTGACCCGCTGGTGGCGCTACAGGAAAAGTCAGGGGATCACCAGTGTCAGGCGATCATTCTGGGGACCATGAATGTCACAGCAATCCATCTAATAGTGTTTGAGATATTTCTATCTGGACCACAGTGGTGGACTGACCGACCAACCGACATTGCCATCCATAGAGACATGCCACTAGCATGGCTAAAACATATCAGTGAGCCACTAGTTTGTTTTGAGTCAATCCCAAATACACCGTCATGCAGCCGTAAATACTCAATACAAGAGCATACAATGTATATTAAGTTGTGATTAATTCATAAAAATTTTGAACGAAGGACTAATGCATTGTTATTTTTGGTGTTTTCATGGAATTAGCTGACAGTGAGTGAGCGATATTAGAATAACCCCAGCCTTATTCTTTAACTATAAATCATGGGTACATTTTTGCTGCCCTTTTCAAATATATGATTTACACTTTCCATGTACGTGTAAACCTGTTATATTCAGCTGCAGGATTTAGGTGGAAATGGTGATAGAAATAGCAGGTAGGGAGTTCTTCCAGATTTCAAAATCGAGAGCTGCCCTGACTCTGAACATTGCTAGTACATTGCATTCTGGTCTATTTCCTGTAGCTCCTGTAGGTAGAAATTGTTCTCTGAGCCTCTTCTGTGATAGATATCTCCCTGCATGGGTGTTGAACTAGGTGTAAAACAGTGGTTCTTAAAAAAGAACTTACTCTTCTGCGCGACTGGCACCAAAAGCTGATGTTTACTAGTGATGTGTAAGATTGATTAAACATTTTCTACTCTGTAGCTGTGCTGAAAAGATTTGACATGACGGCACATCTTCCAGGATTTGGCCAATTATCCAGTGGGAAAAACAACAACACTAAAACTAAATTGAAAAAGCATTTTTCTTTGAGTGTTGTTTTCTCTTTTACCCCTTTTCGCAAAAGCAGAGGTTTGCCTCTCAACTCACCGTGTCATGTCATGTGTAGAGGTGGGGAAAAATAGCTGCATGAGAAACATTTTAGTTGTGTTTTTTGTACTGTCCAAAATCATAGAGAGAGTCACTGACTTTATTGCTCCATCCCTGAACTGCTGTTGTGATTGTTGGTTTCTGGTTGGTACATATTTACTTAATGCTCTCATTAAGACGCCGCACTATTGTATGAATTTTAAGGTTTTGTCTGTTTTCAGGCAGACAATGAGTTGAAAGCTATTGATTTTCTCTTGGAACAACATGACCACACACTAACATTTGCTTTTTAGTGTTCCATTTTTTTGCATACTGTAAATGCTCTCATAAAAGTCAGTGTTCAGATAATGGCCATACAATCTGCACAAATCCCAATAATGGCCAGGGGTGTAATCAGGCAGAATTATGTTTTGCGCAAAATGTATTTTGCTATTACAAAAGAGTTGCATATGAACATACAGTACATTCAAAAGCATAGCTGGACATATTTGCTCTCTTGCAGAGAGTTAGACGAGAAGATTGATACCACTGTCATGTCTGTACAGTAAATATGAAGCTACAACTACAGCTAGCTGCAAGTTAGCTTCTAGACCTCGCATAATAACTTCCTGGAGTCTCGGCTGGTTGCCTGGCAACCTCACGGTCATGAGAAGGCTCCAGGAAGTTACTACCTGCAGCCCAGACTCTAGCTGTGTCTCAATACAGGGGCCGCATTCCTTTGAAGGTTGCATTTGAAGACTGAATGCGTCACAGCGGCACGACAAGGTTGTCCCATTTCGAAGGCTCCTTCTAATGCGTCCTTCTTTTCCCGATTTTGGAGGATCCAACGGATGTATCCTTCGCGGCCCAACCTATCCCAAGATTGATTGTGCGCAAGAGAATATGGCAGCAGCCGAGCAGGATTACACTTTTAAATGTAAGTATTGGGATTCAACTCACTTGAAAAGCTAACGATACAAATGTTAAAAAACCAAGGGGCCTTAAAAACCTCAAACCTCAACCTCAGCTGCCAAGGTTGCTAGGCAACAGGAGCGGTGCTTCGTGATGCTGGTGACACAAATAGGAAATCCTCTGTAGACCGGACCTTCCATGGACCATCCCATTTAACAAGGCTCGGTTCGGCATTCAAGGTCTATGTAGGCCACGCCTGAATTGACACACAGCTGAATTCCTGCACATAAACACAGTGAAGTGTTGTTTTTACACTTGGGTTTTGTAAGGATTACTCAAACGAGATAATTACTGAGATTTAGAGGTGCTGGTAGGCAGATCTTCTTATTGTTGGATAGAGCCAAGCTAGCTGTTTCAGCCTTTCCATTCTTCATGTTAATCTAAGCCTACCGGTTGCTGGCTGTAGCTTCACATTTACCACACAGACAGTTTTCTGATAGGATATTGGCTGTTCAATAACACCTAATCTGAAAACAAAAGAAACAAAAAGTAAGGCAGTTTATGAAGATGGGGGAAGAAAGTTGCCATTTGAAAGACTATGAGGACTAAGAACCTTTGAAATGTTAAAAATACTCTATAATCTCTGGCATCATGGCCCATTGAATCGCCTCATTATAGTTTCTCATATTGTAATATTATGCAAAGGTTTTTTTTCTAAGCTAGGGCATACTCTCTAAAGTGATGCTTTTATGGGAAACATTAAATTCAGACTTGATATTATATGGTTCAAATTTTTAAATATTTTACACTATAACATGCAATTTACAAAATTTGAGTTCTGATTATTAGCCATTCAGAGCAGTGCTATTAAAGCTGAGTGAGCCTTGATGGTGGAGTGCCTTACAGTAAATACAGAGTGCAGACATTACATTTCCATGGACCTAAATTAGCTACTTAGAGGCAGCAGGGTGCAGTATGCTGCCTTAAGGCCATATGGACTCCCCAACCCCCCAAAATTAGAGTGTTCACACCCTGCAGAGGCTGCTGAGGTGGGAAGAAAGTAAAACGCATACAGGTAATAAAACCTTTGTGTGAGTTGCAACATTATATACAGCAGTAGTGGAGAAGGATTTAGTGTTTTAACTTAATTATTCTTAATACAGTCAATAATCAATTTTGTGTACATCTACACATTTCTTTATGGTTTTTTATTGTATCCTAACTCACTGATACTGTTGAAAAGAAAATAAAGTAGATAGGTCAGCATGACAACCTTGGCATAGTGCAGTATGACTCTTTAAAAGCTAGTCACTATACATTCAATAGGAGTCCAGGCACATTTTACCAACCCTGTGAGAGGCCGGTCTCTCTCTTTCATTGCAAGGCCACACTACAGCAGCCACATATCAAACGAATTATAGTGTAAATGAGCCGTGTGGCACGTCTTAACTGACACGTACAATAGAAACAGTTGCATCCATCAATATTCTGTTTCAGTCTATTTGTATCTATCAGTGTGTGGTATCAAACAAGTGCTGCACATTAGCACGTGTGCACACATTTACTTATTTGTGGCTATGTCCAATTAATTCCAATTCAGTTTCTTAAATGTTGTTTTTGTGGCCCTACATTACAAAGACCCAATGAAAAAGAGCTATGATTACTGTACAACTTTGCAGAAAGCCATTGTTTTTTCAGTAGATTTGATGTAAGGTCTGTCTTTGAAATTGGCAGGATAGACTTCCACTAATCGGTTTTCTTAAATGGGTTTTTCTTTGCTGACCTTCATTTTGCAACTCCCTCAACACAGCAGTCATAGTTAAACAGGCATCATGTGCATCACAGGCATCATGTGATGCGCACTGGCACTTAAAACCTTTTTCCCATAGGCTTACATGAAAGAGACACCTGTAAATCAGCGGATAATTATTTTTTGAGGTACATCAACTTCCCAGTACGAACACTTAAATAGCCCTTATTTAAATCATTATGTCCTAAAAGTTGTAAAATTCACTACCAGCCAAATCCAGAGTTATAGAGTCACTGCCATTCATGTGAATGAGCCCGAGACTGAGCGGTTGGGAGGTGGGGTTAAAGGAAACTCTAGTGTGCTTCATAGGAATGAACTGGGCCCCTCTGCCAACGTTTTATCCAGTTCTATTTATACACTAATAGTCACCACCCGCAGCTCATGAGGATTGAAACGCAAACGCAACCGATTTTTCATAGAATTACATAAAAGTGCATCACCTACTGTACATAGCCAAGTTGACATCCTTTTAAAAGCACAAGCAGATGTTCTGAGGAATGCCACGCATTCGTTATTGACACATATTTTTTCTCGTAGCCTAGCTTCTGGCAATGTGAGTGGTCTTGACTACTAATGTGCACATTAGTGACACTAACAGGATTTCCTGAATCTTTGTCTTGGATCAACTTCTCTCATTAGACAAGTTTTGCTGTGAAGCAATGGCTATGCCATGAACCCGGTTCTATTTGATATAAATCATCTGTAAACTTTATACCTCTTTCTTATTTAAAATCACCGTTACCCAAAACATTCAACAACAAAAACAAATTACAGCCTCATGGTGAGCGACAATGAACACACAGATAATATAGCAATTACAGGCTAAGCAGTAAGTGCTTCTTTCCAGTAGAATGGCATGCTTTAATATTATTCTGACAATAGGGCCCTTGCATAACCAGCCAGTGGTAGAGACTTCTGTTAGAGTGAAAGATTAATGGATGATTCAGGTAGATAGTCCCAGGGGCCAGAGAGCCACTCTGAAACTAAATGACCTCAGATGGCACAATGAAGCCAGACCGCTCTTTCACATAAGCAAGCCGTACCGAGATAAATTGCCTTTTCCCCCTCTTCATCTTATTATAAATTGGAATTAGTGCAGGTTCTTGGATTTAAAAAAAATACATCCAAGGAAAAGAAAAAATAGAAAACTATGATTACTGTACAACTTTGCAGAAAGCCATTATTATTTCACTAGATTTTATGTAACGTCTATCTTTGAAACAGGCAGGATAGACCTCCACTAATCTGTTATCTTAAATGGGTTTTCTTTGCTGACCTGCATTTTTGCAACTCCCTAAACACAGTCATAGTTAAACAGCTGTATTGTGGTAACAGATGAAGGGAGGTGAATCACAAAGGACGGGCAGGCAGTTTTCTGTTAGATTCGTATATACTTGACAGACCTCTTCATACTCCGTCCTACACTTTCAATAACAAGGCACGCAACACCAGTCATGACTAAACTAATAGTGATGTCGGTAGTTTGTTTAGCAGTTTGGAAGCACTTCCATTTGAGAGTTTTATTTGTGGGAAATCAAAGAAATGGTATTCGAATGACACTTCACAAATGCAGCAGTAATGTCATCAACTAAAATGACGGCATGTCACAGGGTTGTCTTGAAAACAGACATATCCTCCAACTCACACTTATCGCTACAGCATGTAGCAGCCCAGCTACACTGTAAGATGAAGACTTAAAGGCATGTCTCATAAGCTACAGCATACATGAGCACAGAATCACAGTGACTCATTCTACATGTCCTCAAGCAAGAAAAGAATGCTTGGAAAACCTAATTTAATGTCATTGAGAAAATAACACCAACTGTCCATCAGTTTATACTGCTTCTAGCTGAGTGAGGCTTGATTATTTTTCAAGTCAATTATTGTTTGGTGGAAATGCTAATTATAAAAGAAAGTGTTCACTGCTGGTCTGACTGCACTTGCTATTATTCTAGTAATTGCCTTGATTCCATTTCTGACTAAATGGAGACAGGCTTAGCATTTCACTACCAGAAACCTGTTTCTAATAAAACTGTTAATCGTTTTGTTTTACTTGTTTAATAAAACTGGAAATAATGAACCCTTTAAGTAATGCAACCTTACCAATGCAGTATAGCAAATGTTGGTCCATCACACAAGCAATGTTTTGCCTGCTGCTTGAAAACAATGAGGACTCCTAGTATTTTACTAATGATATGATAGTATATATGCATTCATTCAACTGACACACATCAGACAGTCACACATCCTGTGTAACAGCGTTGATGTTCAGTGTGCTTCTTATCCCACAGCATCTTCCTGCTAAAGTTAATGGCCCTGCAAACCCACACAGGTGTTTTCAGTTATTCTGGCTGATTAGACGTCGGCACAGGTTGAAACTGGCTGGAAATGATGTGACCATGTGTGATGTCACCAAACTACATGTACTAATACAGGTATGGTCACATCATAGTTCAGTCCTGCAGACATTCGCTCCCTTTCCCATTCACGTCAGATGAAACCCATATGAGGGACAAATTCGAACATGTGTTTGCTGTTTCAGTGCAAATAGAAACGGTGATGGACTGTGTTTGGAAATGGAACAGGTGTTACTTTAACATGTGTCACGTTCACAAGGAAACTGGCAGGTGTGAACCCAAAAGCACGACACTGAAATAGGTAATATGCAATAAAGTTCAATTCACTGGTCAGGCAAGCAAGGGTCAGAATACCAGGAAGTCAGTCCAACAGGCAACCAAATCCGAACACCAAGCTAACGAGAGCTTTTTTTGACTCTTCAATAACTCTGCATTGATTGAAATGAAGTTCAATCGTGAGAACAAAATGCCAGGGGGGCGTAAACAGTACAGAAGCCCAGAGAGCCATTGTGACTGACTAGCGCTAGCATGTTCCAGGCTTGTAAGTGTGTTAGCCGTTGGCTCACCAGCTACAGTAGCTCACCAATTAGCACCAAATATCAACCTGACAAAAAAACTAAAATTGAAATAATAATTATTAATTAAAATGTTTTTTAAGTTACACATTACCCCACAGCACTGCAGAGCAATGCATAGCAGGTCCAATTTACAAGCCACAGCTCACTAAATGTTATCACAACAGTACTACAGCTTGTATGAGCTATAAATGCAGTATCACAAAGTAAGAATACAGCTGTGCTTGTTATTCCTTAAACACACAAGATGTGAAATTCTAAACCACTCTATTGTTGTAGTCTGTCATACAGATAACAGTCAATTCAATTAGGTCAGAGTTTACAATAAAAGTGCAACTCACCTACTAATGAAAATGTATAAATCCTCAACACAAAGCTGAACTCTGTGGGCCTGTCTGGCTGCATCCAATGAGCCTCTTTAGGCTTATTAAAAGATTATTTCCTGCTGCTAAAATGTTACTGTTGCATTAGATAGATTAATGCCACCTGCAGGTGTTACCTTTTCTGTCCCTCATCTGTATTAGGGAGAGACAAAGGAATATTATGGAAAAAGCTACACAGTGGCTAATGCTAACTTTTACATTTTCCAAACTGCTGTTAAACTTTTATTGTAAACTTCCAAGCCATCTTCTTTATGCATAATTTAAGGGTATCTGGTGATATGCATTTCTTTATATGTTTATATTACTGTGTGCTGTAATGAGACTACACAATCTTTTTATCTGTTAAGATGGTCACTATGTCAGATAAGGCGATTATAGAGTCATAAATTCTTGCCATGACTTGGCCGAGAGACATGACAGACTACACAGTGGTCCCCAACCAATCATAGCTTGCCATCTTTCACAACCTGCGAGTGTCATCAAGAAGGAGGATGGAATTTGTCATGCTCAGTCCAACAATTCTGACACGCTAGTAAATTTAGTTATGAAGTCTCAGGTTCCTTGTTGCTGCCAGGTTTGGGATTTAGGATTGTAATCTAACTACATGGGATAGGTTTTAAGTAAATCCACTGTTATCAGTTCAGGCCCGGTGAAGCCAGTTCATCCTACACCAAATCTGAAGAGCTGCTTGAATAGCGACTTAACCAAAGAAGGGTGTGGTAACGGGGTGGTAGAGTCCTCACATCACTCGGGACTGGAGGGATTAAAAATTCATCATGTTTTGTATTCATTTGTTTTTCCACAAAGCCTTAGAAATGAATAGGTCTCACAATGTCTTCAGCCATTTTTATACACTGTAGCTCTGAAAAAACACACCATACTGGCACATCAAGAGTTTTCTTTTCACTTAGCAGATGACTCACCCAACTCCTCATATTACCTTCTGATTTAGTGAACAACAGATTGTACAAATTTAGAGCTGTTTCCACTTGTCATAATCTTCTTCTCAGTAGTCAGCATTACTCAGAACCACAAAATGTAGCTCAGTGTCTCTGTCTCATTCTGCTGTTTTAATTTACACGGGTCTGAGGCTTTCAAAGGTGTGACTGAGATCATCATATTTTTGCAGCCTCCACAGGACAAACAGAGCACTTGCGGTGGTGTTTTATACTTTGACTCCTGTGGTGTGGTTTTTCATTAGACAGAAAAAACTTGTGCCTCTGGGCATTTTCACACCTATAGTTCATTTGCTCTGGTCCGAATCAGTTTATGAGTTTGTAAACTTGGAGCGTTTTGCCCTTGGTTCAGTCTTTTTTCATACAGAGAAAAATCCAAGCGAACCAAAATACCAAAATCACTACAAACCACGTGAGACTCCTGACTCCTGATTACTTTGGTGGTCTTATGACATTTCATCTAACACCACCAACAGGTGAAAGATTTCCACTTGTCCACAACTTCAGTTAATTTAGCTCACTAATGTGGAATGGATTATGATGTAAATGTAGAATATATGCATTGATATTTGGCGTCTAGGCTCTGACATCATCACTCCCCACAAGGAAGCACCAAACTCGGCACAGCAGGGAGTAAGGAGTAGACTTAGAGCCTACAGGTGGATGCTGGGGTGGAGGTGAAGCTTTTGAAATGCTACATAAACAGCAGCAGCTGCACTGATGGCTTACGTACTTACATATGTTACAATGGAAAGAATATAGTAGTGTAGTGGCAGACTTGAGCTGACTGCCTGAACTAGCTTGCAGGTTTTGCGATGTAAAACTTATGACTCATTCCCATAGGCCTGTTCTACTTTGACAATAACATATTGTGCTAACATGCCAATAATAGCATGCAAACTCTATGCATGTTATGCTAACAGCATGTTAGCAACCTAGTAAGCTAACATTACATTTATATTAGCATCAAATGAGGTTACTTATTAAATGTTAGCATCTTAACTTACACTGATTCATTAGATACAATATCTCACATTTATTTGGGGAAAACAAGAATAGCAGTTATGTTTGAGATGCTAATTCATAGTTATGAATTATGGATCTACTTGAAAGAGTCTCCAAATATTATATAGTATCTGAATGCAATGTGTTTCAGTACAAGACTGCAATGAAAAGCTCAGTAAATGCTACCTGTTTTTGCTTTTCACTGTGCTCCACTTGCAACTGAATTGGAGTATGTGCATGAATGTTAGTGCTGTATAGCTGATTTATATTTATATCAGGTGATTCTTTCTGTAATAATCATAGCAAGAAAAACAGAGACCAAACAACACCTATCCTGGAAAAGAAGAGAATGATTATCACTGATGGTTTATTTGAGTGTTGACAAATGTACTTGCCAAAATACAATGCTAATGTTTTATTTCATTATTCAGTTAACCTGTAATTGAACTGAATGAAGTACCTCCTAAAGATCATGGGGGCACAACCAGATTATTTTCTTAGCTGTCTTCCTTCCAAAGATGTATGATGATTAAAATCGATAAAAACACAGTGAAAGTAATAAACCAAACCAAAAACCTCTTAAAATAGTGAATTGCTGTATATTTGCTTTACAGCACACATAAGGTGTTCTCTGCTGCTCTCTCTGCTCTGTGGGCCATACCAGGAAAATGGAGGATGGCCTACATTTTACAGCTAATCCTAATGACATTCTCATGGCTGCCAGTCATGCACCTCTCTCTCTCTCCTCTCTTTCTCTTTCTTATTGAAAGTGCCCCTCAGCCCATATAGTGAGAGTTACACGTCAGTAGGAATACAACTTTGCTCAGTTACTAAGCCCAAGATCTCTCTGGTGCATTCCCTCCAGCCTTGAAAATCCTTGAAAGTCTATGGATTTCAGAAAAATAAAGGCAGCCTTAAAAGTTTGTTGCTGTTTAAAGAATAGATGGCCTAAAAATACCAAACTTTTAAATTAAAATCTAGCATGCGGTTCCAACTGAAATAGCTCAACTACTGGATGGATTTCAATGAAATTTTGTACAGACATTCATGGTCCCCAGAGGACCTCCAACTCCCCTCTCAATCCTCACACACAATCCTGTCAGGTTTGGAAACTTTGCACACATTAGCGTGCCCCATTCTTCTCCTCCATTGGTCAGAACCGCCTTTTCATTGGCTACCCTCACAAACCCGCTTCTGGCTGGTTCATTTGCCGTAATTCCTATTGTAGATTAAAGGTTTAAAAAGTTACACTTACTTCATTTATCAACAGAACAAAAGAGTCAAGACAGCTAGTTATTAGCACCTGATTCAGTGTTTCACTTCTCTTTATCTTCACTCAGTCCCTGACCGTAGATCAAACTCCTGCTCAGACATGCTCCATTTTGTTAACAGGAAGTGCTGCATTAGGCTAGCCAATGAGTGACACCTGTTCTCCAGACCAATCAAAGAGCAGGAGATGGGCACTGCAGTGCATGAAAACAAATCTACCAGCTTGCTCACAAGTTTGACAAGGTCATGCACAAGAACTGAGACAGAAACAGTGGGTTTATTTTGTTGATAATATAACTGTTTGGAACATATTGGGCATACAGAAACACATCATGATGCAGAAGTGGTTTAAGAAATGTATATGAATGTTGTGATATATTTGTTCCATTGTGAAATCTTGTCACTATTTTAATCTATTCTACTCTATTCCTTGCAAATCCAAACTGACCCCAGCACCTGTTCTTCTGCTCAGCATTGCAAAAACATTTTACAGCCACCTTTCAAGTCCACCCAAAATCTATTTGTTGAGTATGAAACACTCAACCCCTGTAGAGTATCACATTGAGTGTGTATACATACATACATACATACAATATAATGCTCCAGGCTGGTACCTAGTAGAAAATAAAAAGCCGCTTTGGATGGATAAAAGAGATCTAATTAAAAATACAGCTGCTCTCATGCATCTGTAAATACTCAGACATCTTTGGATTGTGTGCTAAAATACAGTAGATGAAATAAATTAATTATGTATGTAAATCATGTATTGTGACAAACACTAACTTTGAGTCTAACTTTTGGGATATACAATGGTATCTCATTCTATTAGATGTAGGTAGTGAGCTGTAAGATGCTATAACAACACAACAGACGACAGAAAGGAAACCAAAAAAGTTTTCCAATCAACAGTTCTGCCAGTCTTTTTTCTCTCAATTTCTACACAAGGTGAAAAGACACAGCACACTTCCCCTCTCAGGCAAACAACCCATTCTGCACTTTCTCACCCAGAGAATCTCAATCTTACCAAGCTTTATCACTTACAGCTTGTGCTATTGCAGCTGGTCGGGCTAAGAACAGGGCTCAGAGTTCCATTTACATTATACATTTGTTGGTGGGAATTTCTTTATTTCTCTGGTCCATATATATGAAGTAATTCTTGTCATTGTTTCCTGATGTAGTTCAGGTGAACTGAGCTATTCAGTCTGACCTGTGTTCACTCAGCTCTCTCTGCCTCCAAGAGGTCCTCTGTGAAGTAAAACCACCCAGACCAAGAACCCTTCATGGTTTCTGATTCATAGATGCAATTAGTGAGCTCCACTCTCTGGTAGAAACGGACATTCTCATGTTAGTATATGTCCAGCTTGACTGATAGTTTTAATTGTTTCATTTCGAAATTACAGAACCTTTGTGGCTTTCAGTGATGACCCTGATGAAGTCCACAAGCCGAAACGCATTGGTCTGACAATAAAGTTGTTCTGTATACTACAAGTGTTGCTGTAGTTTTGACCTCTTCAGTCATTTCTTAGGAGGTTTTTACAAATCAGTTCTGTTATTATACTGTACTATTTTGGCTGCTTTTTTGTCATTTACCTACATACTTCCAAAATGTTCAGCTTCTTGTTGCAATAATATACCGTCATTAAATTCATAGAGCTGTAATTTGTATGTTCAGGAAGTAATTAATTGCAGCTTCCATCTAGTAAGACTGGAGTCGTGACTAAATTTGTATTCCCTATAAAATGTTTCCCCCTAGTTTTGTCTAATGATAGAGGGTATTGCAAGCGGTACAGGTTGCAGCAGCAGATTTTAAGCTCGCTGGGACACACTTGTGATTTTACTTAATATAAATAAACTTGACTCGATGGTGTGTTTACACTTCAAGTTCTACTGTGTTCTGTGATTACAAACTGACACTTCAACTCCTTATGGTGTTTCACTTCAACTGACATTGACATGACACCTACACTTCAGCTAACACTACAAGTCCTTACAGTGTTGCATGATTTGTAAGTCAACTGCTTTCAGAGCTTAGAGCTCAACTGACATTTTAACTGTATTCTCAGCTTACACTTCAAAAGGACATTTCAACTGCTTTCAGCACACTTCAACTGACATTCATCTGCTTTCAGTGCTTACACCTCAACTGTCATTTCAACTGCTTTTAGTGCTCACTCCATATGCTAATTCAACAGCTTTCAGTCCTTACACTTCAACTGAGATTACAACTGCATTCTACACTTACATACACACTGACACTTCAGCTCCGTACAGTGCATATACTTAAATTTATTCAAATTTATTCAACTGCTTTCCGAGCTTATATAGCTCATCTGACATTTTAACTGCATTCTCTGCTTACATATAAACTGACACTTCAGCTCCGTACAGTGCTTACACCTCAAATGCCAATTCATCTGCTATCAGAGCAATTTCACTTTAACTGACATTTGAACTGCTTTCAGTGTTTATTTCATTATTATTATCAGTCCAGTGAATTCCTGGAATTTACATTAAAGGAAAATTACGTTTTTTTACCGGTTGTAAAGAAATCCCCAGCTTTGTCATATTATCTAAATGGACCACTGTATTTGGAAGGAAAAACGAAGATGAACATCAACATAATTATCAAAACTATCTGCTGTTAAGATCTCTTTCATTCTACAAAACTGTAACAAAAAAGAAGATTTCAAATAATCCTAATAAAATTAGATTCTTCTGTTTTCCAATAGCCACGAATAATTGCAATTATGTATCAGAATGTCAAAAACAAATCAATTAATAAAATTGCAACTTCAAAAAGATGCAAGAAAAAAAAAAATACAAATTTAATTGCATGAAGTAAAGTATTCCCAAACCCTGCATGTGAGAACTGTGACAGTGAAAGAAAGATGGAGAGAAAATGAAAAATAAATGAGATGTGGTGAAGGCAGTCACTAGTGGGAGGCTTGTGTATGTGTTTAGATGCAGTTTGCTGATCACGGTTCAGTGTGTGAGGGAACTAAATTAGGCCAGCTGTGGAAGAGCCATTGATTGTGCCGGGCACATCAGACTTATTTTAGAGTCCTAGTGTAGCTTCTGTCCCTGAAGATCTGTGAGGCAAAGATCCAGCCACAGACTGGAGAGGGGAGGCCCCAGTGGTTTCTGTCCTTGACCTGAAAATATCTGAGGGCCCAGTGTTTCTATCAGGTTAAGAACGTAGTGCTACATCTGCCAAAAAATTGACTTTTGAGAATATTTTTTGCATTGTTTAAAGCTAATTATCCCAAGATACTTGAAACACAAACATCAAACAAGAAACAAGGTGGCCACTGTTATCCACCTTAGTTGTAACGTGTCTTCATATTTCATTTAGTTTTATTAAAATTCAAACAAATATTAGTCCTAGAAATCTGCCATGTCCCTATGTCTGCAAATCAGATAACTCCACAATGGCTCCCAACCCCAAGGTTAAGAAAGTCTGATGTGGTATATTTGCTTACTTGAAGCATAATATGTCTAGAAAATATCATGATATTTATTTAATTATGATTATTCACAGCTGGCTTACACTCCAACAACTACTGTATGTAACTTGCATAGTTGCAATGACCTTCAATTCATTCAGAGAGCTGTAATTTGTATGTTCAAGAAGTGATGAATTGCAGCTTTACCGTCTAGTCATTGTAGAATATTTGTATTCCCTACAAAATGTTTCCCTGCAGTATTTCCTAATAATAGAGGGTATTGCAAGCTGTACAAATTGTACAACATTAGCAGCAGATTGTAAGCCCTCTGGGACAAACTTTTTGATTTTACTTATAAATAAACTTGATAGTGTGTGTCTGTTTTAAATTCAGTGTGAGATTTTGTTTTGCCACTGTGCAAGCAAAGTAGGGCTGAGGGAGTGATATTAGAGTGATATTAATTTATAGACAAGTTGTAGAATCAATAGGTGCTTGTGGGTTGAGATAACAATATCACAAAGCTATCCAAAATGATTTAGTCTCTTCCCAGGCGTGAGTTTGAGCTTAAGACTTACCACCAGGGGAAAAAAACATTTTCAAAGGAAGCAATGATCATTAATCTAACATAAGTTACAGGCTTAATGTACATTATCCTTTACTTAGCAATAAAACCTGCATGCTTTTCTTTATTAGGAGTTACAAGGTAGAATTGGATGGGGATGCTGCACCAGAAGTTGTTGCAGATCTTTCCTTGTGCCCTCTGACAGCTCAAGAGAGGACAAAGTTAGATTTTAAAAAGATCTACTCTTTGGGGCAAAGCAGGAGTAGAGCAATAATTTACAGTTTCGAAGTGTAGAGTGGAACATGGGCGATGGGATCAATCCTGCTGTACCAGAATGTCCTGACAGCTGCCCTGTTTGCCTACAACAAGTAGACATGTATTTACTGCTGTACGCCTGCATGGCAGTCAGGAGATGCAGATTGCACAGCTACATTTTCTTTCTATCTGTTAGCCCGTGTCATCGCTGACAGTCAGGGTAAAACGGCATAGAGTTTTGCTGAAGTTAAGTTGAGTCATGACTTTTATCCTTCGCTGTGTAACTCTCACTCTCACTGCTGGAGACAATCCAACACTGAAATTGTGTGGAAGGCACTTTGCAAATTGCATTGATCTTTCCCTGGACCTGCCTCCCACCTGCCGCCCATCCTAATGCCTGCCTCATTCTGCAGCGGTGTGCACTGAGATAGGTAATGACAGGTTGAGATGGTGCTGCTCAGACACAAAAACCCCAGGTCAAACACGCACATGCATACAAAACATGGCATGCACCTCGCACATATGTTTAGGGATGTTCACACATCTGAAGATGAATAATGTGTTTTTTTTAGTAATATTTATTTAAAAGTCATAGTAATAGTCCACTGAAAATGACTTGCTTTTCTCAAAAGACAAAACTGGTCTTTTGCATGTTTTAGTCCAACAAATAACACGCTCTTCATGTTTCTGCCCAACATTTATGAAGCAACAGTCTGGTGACTCTTGAATGTGTTTTTCCTTCTGTTCAGCGAGCCATTGTTTTCCAGTCTTTTCAGAACACTATTTTAATAAAATCAGACCTGAGGCTGTTTTGTCTGTCTCAGCAAATACAGCTACAAACAGTGATGGCCATGGCCATGTTATCTTTTTAAATATTGCAATCTCAAAATAATGACCTACTGCACATTTTCTTGTTTCTGACTAAAACTGCTTCTCGTGATCATTTGACTAAAATGTGTAAGATTCTGATGTGGTAATTACCTGTAATCTAAATTCACCATATTGTGAACTATTTGCTGATGACTCTCTTTTATCAGTCCATACAGGACAATTAAACGAACATCACAGGAATATTTAATTTGGTTACAGCTTTAGTGGCCTATAAAAATCGGTATCTGCTGTCAGGTGCAAGCAGTGACACGACCGGCAGAGATTCCCTTATGTCTGCTGATTGTATTTATCAGAATTCCACATGGTTTCATCAAAGTATCACAGTAAGACAGCGATTAGAAATATTCTCCTACTGATCTGATGGAAATCTATTCGGCATGTTGTCTTGCTTACTGTTATTTACCACTTAATCATGGTTGTTAGGGTAACTCAGGCAAGCAGAGAGTGTTTTACTGTGCTTTTACAAAATCCCAATGATGTGGAGTTGGCGTTGTGGAGTTGTGTGGAGTACCTGACTCCTAATGAGTCTCCTCAGGCTCCATGAGGCCCCTAACATGGAGCCTCCGTGGCAATCATCGAGTGTTATTGACCGTCCTGGTTCCTTCGGCTTGAACCAGCGATGGCTGTCCCACTGCAGCAGCACTCAGCACTGTCACTCCCCTCCATCACTCTCTCCTTCCTTCAGATATACAGAGTCTCAAGCCTGAATGCACAACCACACCATATGCACCGATGCCTCACACCCCACTGCACATGCAATACAATCAACTCTGCTACCAGTGTATTCTCTCCACAACCCATCATTTACAATAACGCCCTCCCGTCTCCTTGACACATGAAGAAAAAAATAAAAAAGAACTTGCAGTTGGCAAAGCTGCTGTGGTGAGGCAGCGGGATGCTGCTGTGTGGAGCGGCAGAGGAGTTTGGGAGAAAAGGGAGGGGGTGGTGAGGTGTTGAGGGGTAGGGGAGGCCTCAATAAAATCAATTACCATCATCGGCATGTGCCAGGCGGTGATAAATAAGCAGGGCATGGTGTGGACAGCCGCCAGGGTGGATCTGATGGTGTGAGTACAGATGGCATTCTCACACCAGCACTGCCCACTGGCATACTGCAGAGTGCGTGTGTGAGTGTGTGTGTGGCTCAAGACAAAGAGAGCGCGCAGATGGACTGAACAGCTGAGATGGATACTAACATGCTTTCTGGTGCTCCATGCATTGTTTGTTTGTTTCAAATAAAAGGATGATTATGCAGGTTTTTCCTCCGCGCTCCTGCATGACACATCATCAGTATTCAAGCTTCATATTAATCAGCACTAATGCATTTCCCTCCTAATGAGATGAGTTTATTGAGTCCTAAAGCAATCTTTGCACTAATAAGCTGTTTACAAGCAAATCAATTATGGAAGAAAAGGACATGCATAGTCAATGTGCAAAAACACTATCGAATCAAAGCAGATGATTGTGAACATTTGAATAATCACTGGACTCAACGGTGGGTTTTCAAGGGCATATTTGCCGCCACAATTAACTCAGTCAAGCTCAATGAGCGTCGGGGTTAGAGGTTTTATAAGATAAATGGAAAGTTTTAATTCTTATTTGAAATACAGAATATTTTTTCTGCAGGGGAAAGTGTGCGTTAATGGAGACAAGAGCACCAAATGGAGGATACATTAATTAACTTCAGTTGTTTTTTTAAAGCAGCTCCAGAAAAAGCTTTGCATCTATTGAAGGTATCCTCACTCACAGAGGGCAATTAAATAAAACAAACTTTGGCAATTCTTCAAACAAACTTCTTCCTTCAGAGGCAGTTATAGACTAAACAATCTACAAGGTTTGGCGAGAGTTTGTGTTGCTCTTTCACTGCTGCAGACGTCCCACTGTCAGGCTCATTATGTTAAACTCTGATGCAGATCCAGCCCTGCTGATCAATCGCAACTCTGCAGAGATCATCCACTTGTGTCGTATGGAAAAACTGTTGCTGACTGCTATCGACTGAATGTCATTGCACTTAGCTCGGAGAATATAGATTTCCATCAGATCAGTAGGGGAAGATTTTTTAGCGCTGCAAAATAAGCTATCCAAAGGGTTGAGCTTGTGTGTAAGATGAGACACAGATTGTATTTATGCATGGGGAGACAAAATGAAATATGTGATGACAACTTTTGGAAAAGTAGTTCAGTTGTATGAGGGGTAGAGAGCATAAAGCCATGACAGAGCTAGCTGTCAGGTGATTTTATCAGGCCATTGTTTTTAAATTAATATTACATTATTATAAGAATTTATTATAGTCCGATTTAAGGTTTTAGAAGACACAATGTGAAGATAATTGAGATAATTAGGCTTGCATGAGTTGTATTTCTGAGATGATTTTATTGAAATATCGGTTGTCAAGTAAAAAAGAGCACTACTCCTTTGACACACTGGCTCTTATTCCAATCTAATTACATTTACATTTTATTTTAATGTGGTTAATTTATGTATGTTAGAGGGAAACTCTGGTATTTTTAAACCTAGACCCTATTTATATCTTAACTATATATAGAAAAACAGTTCAAATCAAATAGACACTTATTTTGCCACAGCATCATAAAATACAAAAAGTGGCTTATTTCAACCCCCTGCCTTCGTTCTCTTCATTGTATTGTGAGTCCATGCGGTTCGAGACTGAAAATGTGGAGATTAGCAGCAGGCATTTTCTCTGGATTGGAAAAGGCGCGAAAGAGACGTTTTTATGAAAAAGTAATTTCCAAGTTTTAAAAAGTTCCTTAATATAAGTCTCCCATAATCTCCAAAACACAATGAACTTTCTATCCTAGATGTCACCAAAAGAAATGGATAAAATACAGACCTGCCAACCTTGAAGAAAGTCTTGGAGTACCACCTTATGTCAAATAAAATTTCAACTCATGTACATCTGTACAGCTGTATTGCTTGGCAGTTTGGCTACCAGTGAACATCTTTTTAAATACTGGTCCAGCATGGTCAGCTACAGATAACGGCAAATTGTGCTCAAAGATGAAGTTTGTGAACAGTCTCTGCCCAGATTGGCTGCAAATCCTGTTCTCTGAAAAATGTTGTGTTGATCTTAGGGACTGCTTTTCATTTTCTTATGTTTGGTCCCTTCCATATGATGTCTGCAGTCTACAAAGTGTGTGTGTGTTATATTATTACTTTTTTTTATTCATTACTGTCATATTCCTATTGTCAGAAAATATGACTCAACACATTTCTCCCTCATAACATCTTACGCCAACATGACCACTTGATGTTATTTTCATTCTGGCGATATACCTGAATATAAAGCTAGTATTGTCATTTTTGTTGTAATTGTATCCCTTTTAATTCACAACACTTGCCAATACATAAACATTGCTCTGAAAATGCATATCATTCGATTATTATTAAATGCTGATCCTTGATGACTGATGTCAATATCAGTATTGCAGACTATGCAGAATGCATGGTGGGGAAGTCTGGAGATCTCTCCCGGTAACTTTCTAGGCATTTCTGTGGCGTGTGCAGTCACTTTTTTTTCAGCCGGGGTTGCCATGATCTGCTCCTCTCATTATGATTACGGGTTTGGCTGCAATAATTAATATTACAAATACTATGATAAGTCACGTTTAAGCATCTGCGACAATATAACTTACTTTGCCAACTTAAATGAATGGTGACCAAGCAAGCTAGCTTTCAAATACGTACGTAACGTTAGGCTAACGTTAGCTTAACTCAATTCACAACGTTCCGCCCCCCCAGTCCGTTTACTTTAGCAAGAGTTTAAAGAACCGTCCTCACTTGATGAACTAGCCAGCTGGAGTGAGGAGGGGGACCAAGAGGGATAAAATCAAGGCCAAGAGTGTTGCTGTCGATTTGCGAATCCAAGCTACTGTCTCTTGAAATGACATTACGCATTTGTTAATCAAATCAAGGCAACAGCAACAAATCCGGCATTATTATTAGTCGAACTCTTTTTCTTCTTTTACTTTTTGACAGGCTAGATGCTCGTTGGCGTATTGCTGCTGCCTCTTGCTGTTAGACTTGAGTACTGCACAACTGGTCAAACGCACAAGGCATCACCAGCTTTTTGCGTACTTTAGAGTGATAAATCGTACCAGCATACTTTGATGTCAAAATGCGTACCTGCTAGGCAAAATGCGTACAGGTCGGCAGGTCTGAAAATAACTTTTTTTACACTTTTACTTTTTTACACTTTTACTTTTTTACTTTTTTAAGTGTGTTCACATGCTTCAAGTGAAAATGAAAATCATGTTAAAAACATTTGAACTTTAAAACAATTTCAAAGTTTCACCTGTTTGTCGCTGTAGATGCTACTTTAGCAAATGTGCACATTCAAAAAGCTACTACATGTAGTTTCGAGTTCAGCTTGCTCTGTTTTACAAACCCCAACACAAGCTGATACCAATCTTTAATTCATAAAATGATATGTTGATCAAAGAGCTGAGAAGTCTATGTATTCCTGCACAAAGGAAAATAAAGTGAATACAAAGCGGTCACAGAGGGAATTCTTTTTACATAATTTGATAAATGAGCTTAGCAGAAAGAAGATTAAATCCAAAGTAGGAGGTGCAGGACAAGATAAGAATCCAGTTCTTAGAGACCACAAGCCTCATGTCTTGATGGGGCAGGACTGCTTTAATCTGTCCCACCTGAAGTAGACAATGCTGCTTGGTGGCTTGAGCTTCAACAGAGCAGCCGGGGACACTTTACAAGGAGAAAAATTTATCAATTGTCCACAGGCAACCCTGGCTCTACTGCCAACTCTGAGCTAATCAAATCACTCTTCTCCAGAGCAACAAACAACAGACACATCCTGCCTACTCACCACTCTGCTCAGAGTATCTTTGGCTATGCTGTGCAGCTCTGAGGACAGAAACCATGGTGTGCTCACCAGAGGCGTTTTCAGTGGTGACTAATTGTCTGCTTCCCTTCAGTGATTTCCAAAAACCAGCCTTGATATTTCCTTGGCTGAGCTGAGAGGTTGAGCCTTGCAATTACCTCCTGCCTTGTAAACAAATTGTCCTCCAAGACTGTCTCCTGCCAGTAGCTGTGGAGCAGAGGAGAATTAACTACTCCATGCTCATTAGATAAAACAGGCCTGGCTTTATAGCCAAAGAAACTAGCACCACTTCAGAATAAAAATGAGAAGATGCGCATTTCAACTTGATTTGCAGCTGAGACTTTGCTTCTTTTCAGGAAATATACCACTAATGTACACTGTTACACTGATATTCATCACTAATAGACCATTAGAGTAAAATCTCCAGTATCAAGACATAGAGATCACTACTTATCTAAGATGTTTTTTATTATAAGGATGGTAAAACAAGGGCACGAAAGTAATAAAAATGCAAACCACTTACGTGTTTTTACTGCACCGAGCTGACTGTTTGTTTAATGCAGCACTTGAATGGATGCATGATATTAGCAGAAGGCATGAGAGGAAAATGTTTTCCAAACAATTATAGCATTAATGGTGACACATGTTCTTCAGGTGAACTGCTCATTACAATGTGAAAGTAGCTTTGTACCCTTTAAGCCGCACTGTGTTTTCATTTCATTAAGGAACAGACTTCTGCTGAGGCTTCGTTTCACACTTTCTAAGGAACTAACTAAGGAAGGGAAGAGCATGGAAGCAAAAGGAAAGGAAGCATTCAAGATGTAAAGCTTTATTGTCATATAAAAAAGTATGAAATTCAAAAACTGTAAACTGGAAAATAGATGGGGAGGAAATGAGCTACAACAGCAACCAATTTCAATGTGTTGAAATCTTGACCATTTACGACACAGCAAACCTCAGTAGTAAGACTGTAGTTCTATTGTCAAATTTCTAATTATAATAACCCTGTTCCAGGAATATTTATTAGGGTGGAGCTGGGAAATTTGAATCTTATGTTTCTTCGGTGCATACCAAGTCCAGAACGCTTAATATATTAAATATATTATATAATATATTATACTTTATAGTTTTTCTGGTTTTCAAATCTGAGGCACCTGTGTGCACCTTTTAGGCCAAAAGAGGGAACTCTAACAGGTTGTGCTGGTATTGAATTATTGGTATTCTTCATTGTCTTTCCAAATTATTGAGTGTTTACTTTGCTTACCTTGATAATTGTGTTGTATTATTTTTCCAGTAGATAACGAAAAATCTACAAATGAATAAGTGTTGCATCATAAAAGTAGCAGAAATAAGAACCGAATGGAGACAAAGCATTTAAATCTATATGCAAAAACAATTAATAACACTAACATGCACAATAAGTAGTATAACTGATCAACCAAACTGCACCAGTGAGTCTTGCCAATCTCCATAGGCAGCCAAGAATAGTATTCAGATGCTAAAAGAGCTACTGAGTCTACTATGACACTCAAGTAGTATCTTTGGTAAGCTTCAGCATACAGGGTAGCAGTTTCATTTGTACAGGAAATGTCAAGGATATCAAGTATGTCAGTCAACATGTCAGTCACCACCTTCGTTGCTTAAAGTAAGCTACACTTTGCCACAGTACTCATTTGATTTTATACAACTGTTTAAGGTTTTAACTAGGGCGTAACCACGCATTATTTGGGGGGGTCGTGTCCCCCAATACTCAGAAACTACCAATACTGTTACTACTGTACAGTGTATACTATATAACTAGCTAAACAGCAGGATTACATTAAAGCAAATAAAACTAGTAATACAAGCAGAATATTCAGTGTATCAAATTAAAATGATCATCAAGGTCATCAGTCATTGTTCTTTAGGTAAAATAATGATATGTGGTCACACTGCAGGCAGCACAGAGAGACAGGGAGGGAGAGACATGCTGGAAGCAGAGGTCAGACAGGTACATGATCTGGAGATACAGATGATCAGGTGAGAGAGTGGAATGTGAACTATAATGCAGTTTAGTAGAGCACATAGACAGTAAGTGAATCTAGCTAAATAGGTAGCTTAGTAAGGCACTACAGGTAAATGCATCTTGTGTGTGAATGATTGTGGTTACAATACTCCCATCTTAATTAGATTAAGACACGTGTGGAGAAGTTTGGAAGAAGTTGCTTGTTTTAACTTGTAAGACAGTGAACAGTAAGCAACTGACCAAAACAAAATGAAGTGGGGGGGCAGCCACTATCTCAGAGAAATCAGACTATTCCTTTAAATGTGAATTCAAATGATCAATGTAGTCCTCAAAACTATGTTCTAAATGTGCGAATTTTCATATATAAAAATGCACTTTTAAAAAAATGTGGCCCCCCCCCCAATGTCTATACCATGGTCACGCCCTTGGGTTTTAATGCTTCCATCTCAATCACAAAGCCGAGGAGACGTCAAACTCAAAGTGCAAGGCTGTGCTATTTTATGGAAGCAAGAGCGCAGACCTGATACCGAACTCGAAAAAGACACAGTAGAAAAGATTTGTTCGTTCATTTTTTTGCCAGCACAAACCAGCAATCACTGGTGGCCAGAAATGAGTACTATTCCTGCAATATAGCTTCCAGCCACCAGAGGCAGCACTTAGTTCACTGCTGATAAGCAGCACTCAAGTCAATAAGTGAGAAAGAAATATTGTACTATTTTTGATTTTACATTGTTTGTCTCTCTCTCATAGTAAATTGTTTTCTCTTACTTTACATTCACCTGATATTGTTTTCCAACATTACAAGTTGCTAACAAGATTACCTACCGTTTGATGAAATATAGTATTTTCAGAATTCCTCCTGTAACAAATAATATGAATACCTGAGTGGTTGAAATGTCTGGGTTCCTTCTGATAGTCACCTGGGAGCACAATACATGTTATGACAGTCCTGGATCAATACAGTATTTGATCAAAAAATTATTTTTTCATTTGAAAGCTCCATATGATTGTCTGTCTCTGACCCTACAACACAAGTATCATTGTCCAAGTCAAACATTAGATTAGATTTCATTTTCTTTTTTTTCTTCTTTTTTTTAACTGTCTTTGTCTCACAAATATCATTTTAGTACATAAGGCAAAGAGAAAGAAGAGTTTGCATCAGGATCTATCTTGGACCACGTTATGCAGCAAAGATAACATCCCCAAGATGCTGAAGGGATTGGGTTGGGGTAATGAAAATATGTATAAAGGTTAACATGTGCAAAATAAATTACAGTGACATCTTCAAGGTTTAAGAGAAGAGATGTGATAGATTACAGCAGTGCAACTTAAATGCTACATGACTGTACTGTATGTGCCGCCACAGACCAAATAAAGGGATTCACTGGATGAGAGGCAGGCAGAAAGAAGAGTCAGAATAAGACCTAAGACCTTGTGTTCGCATCATTCACATTTCAGTATCCATTACTACCTGAGAAGCACTCACCCTTCCTCTGTGTGCTGAAGCATACGAAATGCAGATGCTCGTCCTTGGGGAGAAATAAGTCACATTTCCCTGTTTATGAATATATGGATGCAATTGTATAGCCTCTATCTATGTATGAATATGTTCAATATGGAAGATTTTACAATGACAAAATTACACACTATCAATAAATGGACCTGTGCTGCCTCAGATGAGGGTTGAACACGTGTAGAATCAGTGTCTGACTTCAAGTGTTTACAGACTGCTACTCTCTGGTGATTTTAGAAAATAATGTTGAAAATGAACACAACAATTCAATTTCCATGTTATTTTCCTTTTGGCTATGCCTCCAATTCATAAAGTATCTCAGAGAGAGAGAGAGTTATTGTGGTAGATGGCGACAGAGCTGGAACTGTCAATTCACAGCAGGCTAATTCATTTCTCTGGATCACTGCGTCCTCCCTCTGTCCACCTGCCCTCTCTTTCTCCCGATCTATCTCTGTCTTTGTTATATTAGCACAGAGATGTTCTAGATGTCTTATGTCCCTTATACCTAGTGCCTGTACTACTGCCTGCTAGCACCAGGATGCACAATTGTCCCTCTCGGGTGTCAGGAGGATAACATGGAAGTGTTGTGGGTGAAGCATGGTGATACACATCTAAACAGTTTTTTCTGTGGAACAATGCATATCAAAAATATTACAGTCTTTGTCTTTCCTCTGGTCTGGTTCTCTCTCTCTCTCTCTCTCTCTCTCTCGCCTTCTCCGTCGTTTTGTTTTTACTTCCACCACACTTTTATCTTCCCTTCTCACCTCTCTCTTGCCACCCACCACCATCCTCCACACAGGCTTCTACTTTTATGAGGACTCCTGCTGATCAGGATGGCAAAATAAATAAATAATTCCTTCATTAACAGTACAGTATCCTGTATACTTGATGGCTATATATGATAGCTTGCTGAAAGACTGATGGCTTTCATGTCCCAGGCAAAAAGATAAGCTTTACTTTGGGATCATGTTTCAAAAATGTGCAAGTGTTTGTGAATAATTTTTTAAAATAGACCCTTGAAGTAGCGAGGACTGGCAATTATTTGCAAAGATCGTGTTAAATCTGGAGGCCTAAAACTCAAAATTAGAACACACACACGTGCGCGCGGGCCTAGTGATTTCAAAGTCCTGCTTGAACTGCATCAAACTGCATACATGATTCTGGTCATTGACTATTAGTGGATCAAAGTCTTTCCACTGCCAGACTGGCAGGCAGACGCAGCGACAGAACACGGAAGTTAAACTGGTGAGTGTTTGGAAGGTGGGCAGGTCACACACACACACTACTCTGTCTGCGTTGCCATGGCACCCACAGATAGAAGAGCAAAGCCCCTCATGTCTCTCTCTGCGATGAAGGCATTCATCACTACAGTGACATCTGTCAAGGCGCTGATTTACCACCGCCCAAATGCAGACATCAGCAGACATTGTTGTTGTCGTTTCAGGATGAAAAAGATATTTTAAAAATAAAACCCACAAAAGAATCCACATGAAATGTGGCTATTTTTGCTGCACAGTGGAACAACTGAAATTTTTAGTGTCAAGGTTTAAATCAGACTTTATTTCCTTGGCTAAAGGCTGCAAAGACTGAGATGTAGAGCCTTCCACAGTGCTGTGCATAATTCATACGGCACAATCTTTTTGCTACGAGGCAAGGGCTTGGCAAATACAGGTCAAGCCTAACTTTGAGCTCAGTAACTCCTGCAGATACTCCTGGATAAAAACCAGCATGAAATACAACCTGCACTACATGACAACACTGGAATGAATTCATCTTACAGTTGATTGATTTGTTTGTTTGCTTCCTCGCTCATTTATATTTGTGTATGTCAATGTTTCTCCTGCATGCATTTTAAAATGACAGCTATGGTGACATCAATACTGAAACTTTTTGCAAAAAGTTATTTATATTCCCTATGGTGTCTTTGAGTGAAGAGACAACTGCATGTGTTTCTCCATCAACTCCACAAACTGACCACAGTTATTCAGTCAGACTGAGCATCAAAGAAGTAATGACACCAGAGGTCAAGTGAAGCCGATGCTAACAAGATGTGGTCTTGTCCACTCTCAACTAAAGTCAAGATGATGAAGAATGTGAAGGTTTAGATATAGAACAGATATATTTCCTGAGATTTGTAAAGGAGCTCTTAAAGAATAACACTGGTTTAATACAAATTGATTTTATACTTATAGGTTTGATGATTATTTGATGATATGTATATCATTATGAAACTACAGTTTCCAAGGTCAAGAATGAACTCTCTAGAAACATTATCACTCAAACTGTCTGTTGTAAACACCCATCACAGTTTGCAGGCTGACATCTTGGTTCAACACTGACCTTCCGTACTTAACATAAGCCCCTTTTATACAGCCTGTTCAAGGCGGGAATATTGCGCCTTTATTCTCGCCTCGGCATTCTGTATAAAACATACGAACACTTGTTCCGCCGTTAAGACGGCAGCGGAGGTAGTAACAGAGCCAAATCGACGTCTGTGTAAAATGGGGGAGCCGGCACAACGGGACAGGGATGTGACATTTTGATGACGTGTTATGTGTGTGACCCACCACCGGAGGATTTAAAAAACAGCTAGCAGCAGTTAGCAACTAACTCAGAGAAGAAGAAGTTAGCAGCTAATTTACAGCAACCGAAAAAGTCTGCAAACTGGGGAGACAATGAGATCTGGGTGCTCCATACCTTCCGAGCAGAGGACGAGACAACGTCGTGTATGTTATACATCACACTAGACGAATTGAATTCAAAGATCATTTTGTTCATTGTTCATTTTTTCTTTTCATAATTTCCTTATAAAGTGTCATTGCATTGAGTTATGTCGCCTCTCTACCATAAACCACTCATGGTGCATATCTCTCGCTCCTGCCAAAGTGTCTGCACCGCATGAAAAGATAAATTTGCCTTTCCTTTCTCATGTACATTTCCCCTCTTTCCATCTTGCTACCCAGGTCTCTGAAAATGTGTTTTTGTCCCTCTCCCTCTGGTAAACATCGTGACAGCTGAGTGTTTTGAAAAGAAACACGCCCTTGGATTCCAACACGAGCAATGTCTGACAACTGTCTGAATGCGTCTCCTGTTGAAAGGACAACCATATTTAGTTGCCCAATGTGACATGTGTGATATGGCCGGCTACATTTTCCCTGGATTAAGCATAATTAAAGGAGCGGTGCTCCTTCATTGGGAATGGCAGCTTCCTGATAAGACCCTGCCATCCCACAGATCACACCAGAAAATCAACTGTCACACATGGTAGGCATTTCCTGCCCTGTTATCTGAAATAACTGGGACTCCTTTAATAAGATCAACTGAGGTTTTTTGGGAAGCAAAATACTGACGCAACACAGTTATTTGTGGGATTTCTTTTGAGAATGATCGAAAAAAGATATAGGTTTGGAGGAAAGACACGTAGAAAAGAAAACGCCAGATTTATATTGTGGTGTACCTGGAGTCCTGTATGTTCCCTCTGAGCACCAGCCATCTCAGAGGAAGGCCATAGAATAAGCTACTCACCCACAGCTGAAAAAGCCATTATAAGAAGCCTCTCTTTTATCTGGAGAACTCCAGGTGAACAGTCTCTTTACTGTGGATAGATTAAACACCCAGAGCTGCTGTGATTAACAACTCATTATCTGTTAGATTAATATTCTGCTGCTGAATATTTCAAAATGCTAGTGTGAGGACCTATCATGGAATTTAAATTCATCCTTATTATCACCCTCCTTGGATGATGTGTGAAAGCTGTCCAGAGGATGGTGAAAATAGAATACCTGCACATCGAGCTCAGCAGTTCCTGCCAAAAACCTTAACTAATTAAATACTAATTAAAATTAAGTACTCAACAAAATAATACAAAATCTGTCTCTGCCACCACTGGTCTGTCTACCTGTACTCGTACCCGTAATTGCATCTACTTTTCCAGGAACATTTTTAGGAATGCAAGAACTTTGTTTGCATTTCAACTGCAGGAGTTTAGGAGGCTTGGTTCCTTGGCCGTAGCCTTTTTTCAAGGACTGTGCAAATTATGGAAACACACCACATTATGTCTCTAAATTCATCTCGCAGTTCAGTGTGTCAGTCCAGGTCCCGTTTTTCGGATCTGTCACTACAGTAAAAGCATCGGCACATCAGCCGTCACAGTCTGGCAGGGCTCTACGTCCTCCCACTGCGTGGGAAGACTGCAATGTGTCATTCTGAAATCTGGGAGGGTATTCGGTTCGAGGCTGCCTTCCATCACAGTCCTGCATGACCCAGAGCAGGAAAGGAAGTGTCAACAATTTTGACAACCCAGATGACCACCTGGTTGCTTTGATTTTAGCTAATTCTTAATTACCTGCCACTGCAACAGTTTCCTCTGAATGGTAGCACCCACCTCAACCAGCCCTCCTGAGTGTTTCCCCTCACCCAATGCCAAACATCTGTTTTGTGTGTTTCTCACTCACTCACACACAATCATTTTTACTGTGAGCTAATTGCTAATGTTAGTATGTTATCATGCATGCTTACAGCAACAATTATGACCTTTGGCTAATTGCTAATTGTGAGCATGTAACCATGCCAATGTAACAAGCTAGCATTTAGTATGTAGTGTTCAGAACGTTAGCATTAGCATGTGAGCTTTAGAGGTTGAAGTAGTTTTGAAGAATGTAAACATGCAGTCGTTGGCATATAATGTTTAGCATGTTAACATGCATACAGCTAGCATGGTAACACACTAATATTCACCATGTAAGTAACATGTTGGATCATGTTGTCAAAGAGAAGAATTAAAGGTAGCCTAACGTCTAAAAATTGCTGCTTTTGGTGGGCATCAATTTTTCTGCAGATGACCTAGCGTCGCAATGCATTGTTGGTCTGTTATGAAAGCCAAAATGACATCAAAAATAAACATTTCTGATTGCCACACACACTGAAACAGCAGCAGGTTTGACGTTTCTGACGGACTGCGATGGACAGATATGTCAGGACGTCTAAAGTCACTTTTATTCTGTTGTGCAAAGAGCATTCTTTGGGCTGGTCAAGCCTGCATTATCATTTAAGAAATTGATTTCTACTGCTATTTATGCCACAATTTCTTTAGCAGCAAATACTACATTTAATGCTTCCAGCATTAAATAAAAAACACTTTTGTGACTAGGGGGAAATTCTATCAAATTTAGCAGCTGTCCAACTTTTCCAATTCAGAAGCCAGAGAGAGAGATAAGGGCAGGTGTAATGGCAGGTGCCCAGCTTGGCATCCCTTCTGTGTTCTGGCCTGAACCTCAGAGCCAGACCCTCGAGTGTCACTGGCAAGGGCTGGATGTTACCAAATTGCTGCTGCTACTGTGGAAAGTGGATGATACAAAGGGACTAAACTTTTATTTATTCTTCCACAGAATGTATTCATCCACATTTCTGTTTCATTGCTCTCAAATGTATTGTTTTGTTCCATCCAAAAATTCAACATGCAGTACCCACACATGATCTAAATTAGATTCCATCTTGGCAAGTCCTACAACTCTTAAGGACCTTATACAGCACATTATATGTTCCATTGTCTCCCTTCAAGACTTTACATTAACCCAAATTAATGAAGACTGGGAAAAGAAATTGGGATAAATATCGCAGGGTGCTTTAGAGAGAATTGCTGGTAGTACTTTGTGTACCTGTATCTCTGTCTAATGAAGTCTAAAGTTCATTGTACATATTTCTCAACATCCAGAATTGCAAAAATGTCAAAAATCAAGCAGATCACTCAGTGGTTGTAGGCTTGTCGTATGACTGACAAGTGGCCAGTGTACATGGTAAATGCTCACTGAAGTGCAATGTAGAATTATACACTATATGGCCAAAAGTTTGTGGACACATACACACATTTCACGACACGTGTGTACTGAAATACGTGCTGCTGTAAACAGCCTCCTCTGGGTAGACTTTCAACAAGATTTTGTAACCTGCCTGCAGGAAATTGCTGCCATTCAGCCACAAGTGCATTAGTGAGGTCAGACACTGATGTTGGGCAATAAGGCCTAGCTTGCAGTCGCTGTTCCAGTTCATCCCAAAGGTGTTAAATGTGGTTGAGGTCAGGGCTCCGTGCTGGCCAGTCAAGTTCTTTCACACCAAACTGGGAAAACCATTTCTTTCTCTCTTTTTACAGCTTCAGACGAAATGTCCACAAAAGTAACAAGGCTGTCCACATATTTTGGCCATATAGCGTATAGCATACAAAGTGTGGATAAGGCACATGAAGTTTGTTTTTAATCAAGTCGTTCATGTCTTAAAGAAATCAAGTTAAAATGTAAAACCATACTGTATTCAGAAATTAAAATTAGATTTGTGAGTCCACTGTGAGACCCTAAAATGGTTTCCACCTTTCAACCTGATGATAGTGATAGCACTGCCTCCGCTGCAATGAAAACTCAAAGGTCCTACAGTATTATTTTATAGTCTTTTGACTTTGATAGTACATCTCAGAGGATTAAACACCTCCCAGCAGAGGTGCTCCTTTCTCTTTAAATCTCTCCCCAGACCAACCAGACACATTATTGATCACAGGAGGTCCCCCCACCACGCTTGCAGCCTCATTTAGACCTGCTTCACTGTTCCAGATAAAACAGAAAACAGTCTCCCGTGGATTGAAGGTAAAGCAAACGGCTTCTGTCACAAGCACACGTTTTCAAAGACTTTTCGCAGCATAATTCCCCGAGTTAAAACACTGGCGTCAGCATAACACAAAAAATATTAACAACAAAAAACATTTGTCTCCATAGGCCCGGGGTGACCTTAAGGAAATAACATTTGTGTCAACATTTTTGAGGAGATGGACTTTATCTTATCAGATTGCTCTCACTGAGGACAATAAAAAGAAAAGATAAAGAGGAAAAAAGGAAACAGATACAATCACTGCTATTATTGATGGCATAGTCCTCTCTTGTTTTGTCAGCATTTTGTGGGAGGTAGCTATATGGGATTCAGGTTGCTTGCTAGAATACAGAGGACACTGATTATCAACATATTTTCATCATCATAAAACAAACATGGGTTGAAAATCAAAGTTTGTCCTCTCTCTGTCTGATAAAACTTAGTAATTACATTTCAGTACTAGAGTCAAGAATCAAAAACATTGCTGTGGGAGCTTACTATAGCTCAATGGTAGGATAGATGACTGCAGTTACTGTCATTTTTATACTAGCAGCAGGGCTCAATGGATGTCGGCCTGTCGGTAGGTCCACCACTTTGGTCCAGATATCTTTGGACCATATCTCAACAACTACTGGATGGATTTCCATGAAATTTGGTACAGACATTCAGTTTCCCCTCAGGATGAATTGCAATAACTTTGGTGATCTTTTAACTTTTCATCTAGCGCCATCATCAGGTCAAAATTTTACTTTGCAAAACATACAACAAATACCTGCAAAACTAATGAGATTTCCATCGGCCTCAGCTGTACTTTATGTTTAGTGCTAATTAGCTAATATTAGCATGTAACACGCTACACAAAAATGCTGAACATGGTAAACATACCTGCTAAACATCTGAGTATTCGCATTGTGAGCATGTTAGCATGTTGACATTAGTATTTAGTACAGCTTCACGGATACGCTAGCATGGCTGTAGAATCTTAGTGTTTTAATGTATAGAGATATTTTTTCTATATTCTGAAAATTAAATTTAAGTCATAATTTCATTATGTAAAGCTGTACTAAACAATATTTTTTGAATTAACAAAGAATCAAATGACTACATGTAATGTGGAAGAGGTCACTGCTGGGCCTGATAACATCCCTGGCTGTGTACTAAGAACATGTGCCCACCAGCTAGTCGATGCCATTACTGACATTTTCAACATATCACTGTCACAGGAGAGTGTTCCCACCTGCCTCAAGACAGCCACTATCTAAAAAGTCTGCAGTGTCTGGTCTAAACGACTACCACTGTGGCACTCTGGTTCATCAAAGACAACATCCCATCCAACTTGGACCCTCACCATTTTGCATTCAGAACCAACAGATCCACAGAGGATGCCATCTCCACTGCCCTCCACTCAGCCCTGTTTGTTGATTTCAGCTCAGCATTCACACAATCTACCCCGTGAAATTGATTGGCAAATTTAGCACTCTGGGCTTGAGTACTACACTCTGGAAAGAAAGCTCAGAAACGACAGTATTTCTTCAGGAAACGTAAGGCAAAATTCCTGTGCCAAGTTCTTGCTAACTTTTACAGAGGAGCAATAGAAAGCATCCTGACTGGAAACATTACAAATTGGCATGGGATGTGCACAGCCCAGGACAGGAGGGCGCAGCAGTGGGTGATTAAAACTGCCCAGAAATCATTGGTACTTATTTACCGATATCAGTGATATTGGAGAGGAGAGGGTTCTACATAGAGCCCAAAGGATACCCACCCCAGCCACAGCCGTCTGGCAAGTGATACAGAAGTATCCGCTGCCGTACCACCAGACTACAGAGCAGCTTCTTTCCTCAGGCTGTAAGACTCCTCAATTCATCATCTGCACTGCTCCATAAATAATAGCCAGTTGTTGTTTTTGTGTGTGTGTGTGTAGCATGAAGGGACTACAGCTTGCATTTCGTTGTACAACTCTGTGTTGCGCCAAAAGGCAGACAGACAAAGTTAGCAACTAGCTAGTGAGGTAATTGGAACATCTAGCAGCTAAAGAGGCAGATATTTTTCTCAGGAGTTGGCAGAGACCAAAATCTGAATTTACATTCATCAGGTGGACACAAACATGACTCCAAAATAATACTAACATTGTTTTATGAGATACATTTTTAGTGTGTGTTTGGTAACACATTAGCCGTATGAGCTATAAAAGGTACTAACTTTGGGGTTGTGTGTCTGTCAGCTTGTTTGGGGACTACAAAAAAATGTGTTAATGCAGCTTCAAAATTATTTTCTAATATACTGTATTTGTGTGAATTAGGAGTCTGAATCATCTGTCATTTGAATTCATGCAAGTAAATCCTATGCTGATAAAGTGTGTACTTCTCCACATACCCTAATACCCTTAGTTATATTGAGGTGCAACAACATTATGTCAGTTGCACATATACAACTTTCCCATAGTAAGCAGCACTCAACAACACAACCTACCACGCTTTGAAAAGATTCTCTCATCGCATAGTGAGGTGAATAATTCACTAAACCGCAGATCTCATACTGCTTTTCTGACTGAATACATTCAAGGATTCATTGTGTGATTTAGCACACGTATACTGACTTTTATTCAGCCTGAACTGAATCACCTGCTTCTTGAAAAGAAATTTGCTCAAAATACAAGTCATCTTAGGGTTGTACTTTGCATTTCATTCTAGTGTGTCCTGCTTCTCAGGTTATAGAAGTAAGTATGTCTACATACTTTTTTCAGAAAGGAAAACAAACAAGAAAGGTTAGCCTTAGAGGAAGCAAGCTTTGATTCATTGGTATTGATCAAAAATCCTTTCAACCCCTGTTGATGTATTGTGGTCATTTTGTGGTATAGGGCAATAAAAAAACCTTCCTTATTGCCAAGGGTTACATTGGGATTAGTGATTTGGGGGAGCCCTGATTCACAGAGGCAGGCAGGTGGGAAGATGCACTTGTGCAGAGGCAGCAGTGGTGCATGTGGCTGGAAACTGAAAAGACATTTTTATGTCAATACTTGATAAGCCAGAGTGTATTTCACTGTTTCAGCATCAAGTACCTTTACCCTGAAAGAGCTGTGTTTTTAAGGCCAAATAACTGGCTCCCGACAATCATTTGGAGTCTAGAATTTGAAGTCAAGAAGTCTGAGAACTGTCTTCAAAACAGTATGTAAGTTCATACAGTTCTAGTTAATGCTTTAGCCTGTACTGGTTACTGAATAAAATTCTATTGATCATATTTTGTTCAAAGGACGTTTTCAGCCAAGGTCTAATTCTCATTAGAGAGTGATTTGACGGACTGTTTTCACTTGCATATAAAATGTCAATGTGCTATGCTTGGAGCACCACTTGCACTCACTTTTAAAAAATGTCAATATAAAGATTTAAAAGAAATCCATTGCTAAAAAGCATGCATATTGTGCTGGATGATGATGTTGGAGGGCAGCATGTGACAATGTTGATACTCCATGTTTATTGTTCCAGCTCAGTGAAACCTCTGCTTGAGATGAACCATGACACTCCCAACACACAAGAGGCTTGATGTTTATGTTGTGAGGCTAAATGTTTGCTCTCTGTTCCATTTCAGCTAGCCATGTGATTGAGGCTTGAAGCATAACAAGCAGAGGGGATAATTATCCATACAGGGAGAAGTTGGGTTTCAAACCCACCACCCCCAAGGGTGCCCACTGAGCACAGCCAAAATACAGGCTGTCTGCAGTAATGATGAACAAAACAACAAGCTGCAACACAGTGCAACAACCTTAGAGGCAAAAAGTATGTGTTTTACACTGTAATAAACTGTGAGATTTTCGTAAAAATAAATAGCTGTTTTGACAACAGTGTTGGGGTTGTAATCACATTACTTTTACTGTAATACTGTTGTGTAACACATTGCCATTTCATTTTCAGTCATCACATTCCAGTTACTGGCCAGGTGAAAATGAACCTACTGAGTTTCACATAAAATGTCAAGTCCTCCAACTTAAACGACAGAATAAGTCGTTTGTCAATGACTCCCAAAACGACATTTACAGGCGTACCGGACCTTCATCGTCATGGTAACAATAATAAACACGTGGTTAACGTTGTGAAGTGGTCGCAGTTTGGTTAGATTTAGGAACCAAAACTACTTGGTTAGGTTTTGGAAAAGATCATGGTTTGGGTTAAAATAAGTATGTTAGTAAGTTAAGTTATGTGATGTGACTTACGTCACATTAAAATAAGTGAAGGCTGACTTTTGGTTTTACACAGGACACGAACAGCAGTCTGCTGGGTGAAAGTCCTGTGTTGTTTGACGAATCCATCCACCGCAACCTTCTTCCCTACATGAATTCCACTCTTTATACTAGCTCACTGGACTTTCACCTTTGCGCCCGTCATAATTACTACAGCCACTAAAGGTCGCCGTACATACAAACGTAAATATGGCTCGTAATAAGCTGCTGCACAGATGACCGATACAGAGGTATTTTTGGAGAGGACAGTCTCAAAATTTCAATAGATTTATGCTATACTGTTGATATCTATTAAGGATACTACCCCTTCCACCGTCAGAACACGCATGAGTGCAACAATCTCTACACTGTTGGCAAAAGGACAGAAAGTAAAGTACATAAAAGTCTGAAATTATTTCACATAAGTTATGGAATATCATCATAAAATGTAGGTTGTTTCCAGGTCAGACTCACCTGTCCACAGCAGCAACCTCCAGAAGCAATTTGCCAAAGCACCTGATGAGAAAACATGCTGGCATAAAGCTAGTGACAAGAAAACCTCGTCCTGCTATGGATAATGGTGAGAACGTTTCACCCTCTCCTAAATAGGCTGCAGAAACACAAGGTCCTGACACACCAAGCTGACCACATAAAACTAACACAGACACAGGCTGACAATTTCCATTGCAGCACATCTTCTGTTATAAGTTGCACTTGAGCTGACCGCAAAGGCTACAGCAAATGGCCAGCTGACTGCTGAAATGTATGTATGTTCTGCATTTGTGTGAGAAGAAATATCTAGTCAGCCGTCTGTTTTCATAATTCAAAAATAAAAACATCACAGAGGGGCAAACAAAACAAACTAACCAACCATTTTCTGTTAATATGTTTTAACTGTCTTGTTATATGCTTTGAATACACATTAAGAAATAGTTCTGATAAAAAGTTGCAGTTGACACTGAAACGTATTGTCTAAAAATTCTGTGGTCTTTTGTTTGTGTTAGAAGACAGGACAATGCAGAAGCAAAAACTAATTGCCACTACCACCATTCAATGTGCACGAGTGGCAGAAGGACTGCCAGTCAGGGCTGACTAGCGGCAGCAATGTCGATGTTTGGCCACAGACGCTCACCAACAGCCAAATTACAGCTTGGAGTGTCAGGACCCTTACAGCCAATCGGATGTCTGCCTTTTGGTATGTGTGTGCCTTTCTAAGTACATGTAAATACATCAAAAGCATTAACAAATATTTCCAGCTTTTGCAAATGAAGACCTGGTAACTGGTAACAATATGTGGCAGATTTATGCTGTTACATTCAGTAGCCTATAGCCTGACTCATGTTAATCTCTATAAACACATATCTGCATATGATTGCAGAATCTGTAGGCAAGGGACAAGAGTTTGGTATCGGAGGCGTTCTGGTTTCCGTTTGTAGTCCGAGTTGTATTGACCAATCACATTTGAGCATTATCCAGATATCTGCTGGCTACACCGGTAGCCTCGAAACATTGGCCGTTGCCACCTGAGGCTAAATCGTCGTCAGGTGATAGCCTATGGGTTCCGAGATTGGACTCACGTAAACCTGCATTCAGTGACTTTTTGTTTTGTTTGGGGGTTTTTTATTATGTTGTTGTTTATTTTGGCCACTTGGTGGCAGCAAAACAAGCTGTAAACACAATATTGACACCATATTAAGTTCATATAGCTAACATGTTAGTAAACAAATGTCCAATATTCACTCGTTTTTAACTCTTTTTTGGTCTCCACCAATAAATATGTGGTTCTTGAACTCATAAATTCTTCACTATTTTCACCCACTAGCTGCTAACTTTGTCTGTCTGCTATTTGATGCTGGGAAGGTAGTGTACAGTGGGTTTTCAGCTGTCTGCTGCATCTGAAAGTGGCATGAAAATGATTCAAAACAGTAAAGTTGTGAGCCATAAAACCCAAACAATGAGTTAAAAGATGTTAACAGCTCTATTTAGCTGAGGGGAACTGCAGAGTCAGGTGATAATTCTCTTTGTGTGAAACAAAAATATTGATTAGAGCAACTTTATTCTGTTTCCATATATTCTTCCTTTCTCTCCTTTGACCTAGCACTACCTACACAAAATCAAACTTCATCAATAGAAAATCCAAGAAAAAAGATGCCGCAGTCCATGGCCACATAGTTTGATTGACAGGAAATCCCACATTTTCTGCAGAGAGTGCTTCACACCAAAGACAGAGACATGCTAAATAAAACAAGAACCTTATGCATTACAGCTCTAAATAGGCAACCAAATTAGTATTGACAAAATGACTAGTGGGATTTCATCAAAATTTGTTAAATCAGACAGCGCATATTTATTTATTATACTGTGCCAATACAAACTTCAATCTTTTTGCAAGTGTTGCGAGTAATGAGAGCATGAGTTTATTATAGATGCAAAAAGTCAAGCTGGCAGACTCTTGAGATACTGACATTTTACAGCCTGGGGCGGCACACAGAAACAGTGCTGCTGTGTGGAAATCAATACAAGTCATTACGATTACTCTAATGAGAGCTTGAAATGATGCAGTGAGTTGGTATTTGAATACCCACAAACTGTGATAATGCATGTGCCATCTCATCTGTAGTAGTATGTAACTTGGTATTATACCAGTGTGTTAGCAAAATCAAAAAAACAATAGTTATCTGATATGATATCTGTAATATCATCTATACTCTGAACCTGATTTGAGATCTTTTACAATAATGTTTAATTATGTGTTGTAGAATTTCATGAAAATAAAGTGTTGTAGCTGGTGCAGCTGGTTCTATTCTAATCCCTTGCTGGTAGGAAAATAAATAAACGTTTGATAAAATACAAATATAAAATTGTAGTAGACATTTGCAAGCTGCAGTGTGTTGAGGAGTTAATATGACAGCAGCAAAAATTGCACACCCATCAGGAGGTTTCAGAGAGATTACCTCTCTCTCAAATAGTAACTGTGAGGGACATTTCACACACCAGGCTCTGCTTCTTGCAATTGTACAGCTTCCTCTTGCATAGAACCAATGTCTTCTTGATACGTTAAGCACTCCCAATCCGACGCTACATGGCTGACAGTTTCCAGTGCTGTGCACAGGGCATGTTGTCCTTGTTCAAGCGGAAAACAAAACTGGCAGCATACTGGCTTTACAGGCAAACTGCAGATGTTACTAAGACAGACAGTGCATCGATCCAGTGGGATGAACCCTGTCCATTTAACACTGGCTCTTTGTAGAAACCCTTAGGACAACTACAGAAACCTGCAGTTCACTGATTGAGATAACCCTTTAAGTGACCTTCAATATATATGTTTGAAAAGTCAGAGAGAAAGGGCAGGGACAGGGTTTAAAGAATGATCATTTCTCATTAAAAGACACATTAAGAACAGAAAGAGGACAGCCAGTAATGGCTTGTAGGACCGGATAATTCCTCCAAATGGACCCAGAAGGACATCTTTGCACTTGAAAATCCCGTGCTGAAAAAGGCCATGGTGATTACCATTTCCTATTTTAGCCATCAGCAAGGCTCTTACAGATAAGCAGTGGGGATCTGATTTGGCCAGGTCGGATCTTGAGGCGGGATTCAATGAAATCTCAGTAGTAAACATCTTGGTACAACCCTACAGTTGGATATTAGCATTTGTATTGTGCCGCTCTGTTGTTGACCAAAGCTTCTCTGCCTTATCTGTCAGCGCAGGCTTGTCAGGCCTGCACCTCGCAGCGAGTGACTGCTGGTGCTTCCCATTCAGGTCTGCAGCGCTGGGAGCGCACACCGGCCAGGCTGGGAGCTCAAATCTCAGAGCAAAAGGAAGAACAGCTCCACTCTTCTATCACAGCACACACACACACACACACACACACACACAGATTCACCTCCAACTACTGCAAGAAAATACACAAAGAAACAAATTTCCCTTCAAGCTAGTCAACCCCAGCACTAAGTTAACATTTCTACACCTTTCGGCAACAGTACGAGGAATTTCAGCTCCAACACTACACAGTCCTGTACAGTGCTTGGTTATTCCATGACTTCATTTTTACTTTCCATGTGTTCTTAATAGCCTGGACATGGTAATGATTTAAACTTTTAGTATGTAAAAGTCTTCGAAACTTCTTATTGTTGTATGGAGGATACATTAAAACATTTCTTGTTCTTCTTCTTCTAATTATTATTTGTTGTAGTTATGGATGTAGTAGTATTTTTTAAAGCCCCTGATGTATTATATAATATTCTGATGGCACAGGTTTTTGTTTGTAGAAAATTAGACATTTCCAACGTAAATTGGTGCAGTCTATGTGTTGCTTTCAGGCCATCATCTCTGTGTCCGCTGGTCAGATCTACATTCTTGATTCTACCATTAGTTGTTGCTAAAGACTGACATTTTGAAATCCTAAACACTGGGGCTTTAATATAAACCACATACAATTTTTGTTGTACATGAAATTGAGCTTCCTTTGCCTCACCCTATTCAATGTAAATAACTGACATAAACTTGAAAATTATTATTATTTTTAAGGTGTTACGCCTTGTTCACACAAGGATTTAAAGTGGCAGGCTCTTTCTTGCCTTTAAGAGTCTGAAGCTTGCAGGTGTGTTTCAATTGAGTAATTACTCATCTCTGATTGGGCAGTTATTAGTGCTGTCTTGCTCCACTATACTGGCACAAGACGAAGTAGTAAATTTCCCAAGCGATGTGTTTCCATCTGACGTTTTTCTTACTCAAGTCCTGGTAGCTGGTTAAAGTTATATTGTGCAAAGCCATTGACTGAGACAATCAACATTTCCTCTAATTTGTTAAAAGGTTGATTCATGAGGGAATCAAAGCAAGGATTGGTTGTTGTTCCTGCACATTAATGGACATCTGCATAAAGCTGAACCTTTCTCAGCTTCCCTACGTCTCACTGCTGGGAGCCTTTTGAGTCTTTGAGCCTCAGTGGGTGGTTTTTCGAGCTACAATTCAAAATGAATTGCATTATGTCTCGTCTCCACAGTGTTCGAGTCCTTGAAGAATCCTAAAGAGTCTCTCCACAATAAGTAAGGCTGCCATTTAGGCTGACGCTTGCTTGTCCCACCTCCAAAAACATAGATAAGACAATGACACACAGTGAAGGTTCAGGAGACAAGAAATTTCTTCTCAAATCTACGACTGAACTTTCATTTTCTGCAGTTTGTGGATAAGACATAGATTAAGTTTTCACTATGACTTTTAGCTTAACTCTGCAAAACTGTTGTGATGTTTTTCTCACAATACCAAAAAAAGATCATTTACAAAATTATTGACCTGCTAACTGAGGGCAGCAGTAAGCTCACCTCCATAGTTTCTGTCTGGAGGGTTACTGCAGGGAGAAAGCTCGCAAATACTGAAGACGGGCAAATCGATTTTCTTCGGGGCAATTCAAACCCAAATACTGCAAGACATCTTGTCTAACTGGAAACTCTTACCAAGAAAGTGTAACAGAACTTAAAATAATATGTAATTTCAGATGAAACAGTGAGGACATTTTTGTGGGTGTGACTCTAAGATCTGATTAAAACTCAACAGAATGTGCCTCCTCAAAGAACACATCTTACGGCTTTCACTATCACATATAAAGATGGATATCTCAGAGTAATCTTCACTCAAGTTATTGTTTCAGTTTCTGTCCACTGGAGGGCAATTTCACAAAGCATGCTAAAGGCAATGATTCAGCTTGAGAGTATTTGAAATGTCAACAGAAGCCGTGTAATGACAGTACAAATCAGGTTCAGCATAACCTTGAGTGATTGCAGTATAAAACAAGCCATTGAGCAGGGCCGGATGAATAGGTAATAGCCTCATACAACCTGGCAGCTGGTGCTTCTGATTAAAAGCAACATCCACAGATGATCTGCAACAGTTTATGATAGTGATGTGAGTGAAAGTCTGTCTCTCTGAACTTGTTTTCAGGTAAAAGCTGAACATAAAAGCTGCAGAACAAAAAACATTACATTCTAAAGGCTGAATGCAAGGAGTAACCAGCATTTCAGATCAGAGACTGCATACTGATGCAAACTGTGTGTACCTTTCAGCCAAACATTTGCTGCAATTATCTCAATTTTACTTTAATGGGGTTCATAATACCCCAACGGCATACCACTAATTAATAATCTGTATTATTAAATCAAAGTATTCAAGGTCGGGCTAAGAAAATACACACACACACACACACACACACACGATTAAAAAGAACAATAGCACATTGTTACTGTTCATGGACCTCCCTCTGTGCACTGCTGCACACTGCAGAAATTATAGGAAGAATGATTACAATTACAATAATCAACATTCTTAATTAATAGTCAGATACTCCTCAATCAATTAGGAGCCAAATGAACACAACAAAACCTTGAGGGCCCCCAGACTGCAGTTGAATGAGGATGATAGCGGCTCCCTGACATGTATGAGTCATGGCAGGTAATTCCACAGGGCCATTGTTAGTTTGACAGCAGCACGCTCCCTCCAACTGCTCCTCTGATAATGGTGTTTATGTACTTTGGCTCCACAAGGCGAAGCAAAATGGCCACACTAACAATAGAGGCAGTGGACAGAGGCAGCCAGCGAAATGGCACTGATGGATCCAAAAAAAAATCAGCAGCATTCACCACAATGTTAATCGCTTATCTTAATTATGGGCTACCTGAAGGAGACAGCCAGGTTGCATCATTATTTGTAAGAACACCCAGCAGGTGCATACATGGCTGAGTAACTAAGGTTGTGAATGGTGTTGATAATGTCAGTTTCCATGGTAATGTGTGCCGGGGTTCACCCATTCATGTAGGCAGGAATAGTTGTGAGTGAAACTTGTCTACTAAACTTAGTCTATAATCCAGATAGAAGCTTATGGGCCCTATGTTCGTGGTGGCACAATGACCAACGCAGTCAGCGCTCCGACTGTTTTTGAGTGGTCCACAGGTGGGAAACAGCTAAGCAAGTTGTTGGTATTTTGACAGCAACTTACAACGTCAGTCTGCTGCCACTTTGGTGATTTTGTCACAACACGTCCTCAAACCTAAACGACAGAATAGGCTGTTCGCCAATGATTCCCAAAACGACATATATGACCCTTGGAGAGTACCAGCAACAGACGTACTGGACCTCCGTCGTCATGGTAACGATAATAAACACGTGGTTGACGTTGTGAAACAGTGGCAGTTTGGTTGGGTTTAGGCACAAAAACTACTTGGTTAGGTTGTATTTTATGTAACGTCACGTGACTTACTAAGTTATCTTACGTAACTTAACGTGACATAAGTTAAAATAAGTCAACACTGACTTTTGGTTTCACACAGGACAGCTGTCTCCTGGGAGAAAGTCCTGTTTTTGAGCCATCCATCCACCTCTGCCTCCTTCCTATGTAGGCTTTGTCGCTCTTTATGCTACCTCGCCTGACTTCCTCCTTTGTTCCCGTCATAATTACTACGGCCACTAGAGGTCGCCACCTAGCAGTGAACATAAATATGGGTTGTAATAAGCTGCTTGCACAGACGACCTATACGGCCGTATTTTGGGGGCGGTCTGTTTTGTCAACAAGAGCAAACTAAATACATGGAGCAAATAGACTGAAATAAGGCAATAATGCTTAAAATATAAATAAAACATTTTAACTAATCACTTTCCAACCAGTAGATGCGTTTAAATCTGCATAAAAAAAACATTTAAAGTAATCAAAGCAGGAACATTGGTAGGCTAAATCAGTCTGCATTTATCTATAAATTAATATGAGTGATTGTTACAGTATTTGTTGTCCACAGCTGCTTTATACTGTATGAAACGTTTCTCCTTCAGTTCATTAAATCCCTGCAGCCATCTGAAGGCAGCAGGACACATATGTTAATAAATGCGCAGCCTCTGATAGTCTGATTGGACATGTGCAGCACCAGAGCACAGTGCTATTAAGCACAGCCGTCCACTGTGCGTTTACCTTGATTAAATGACATGCAAATGAGACTACAGAATAACATCATACACCTCTACACACATCAGACAGGTCTGTCATTACTCGATATTCTGCCCGTTTATGCCGGGACGTCCGATTACTGGAGCTCATTGATCCTGTGTGTCGCAGCCTCCTTTCCAACTTAAAAAAAAATCTGCGGTTTATGTTTTATTCTTGAAATGCATTATGAAGCTAATACTGCTGTGTCACATTTTAAGATATGATGCAACCATTTACATCGTGAAATACAGTAGAAGTAAGTTTTGCACTTTGCACTGCTGCACATACATGAACTAAAATAGCAGGTGCAGACGCCCACACAGTGTCATGTGGCCAAGACCTACCACTTTGCACTTTGCGCTGCACTTGAGCAATTATATCTTTTTACAGATATTTCAGATATTTTGTTAATAAATGGGAAAGGATCACAATGGTTTATGGTTTCTTATTTGTGAGATAAGGACAAATTAGATGTGTTTTTGAGAGTATTAAACATGAGTATGAGGTTTAATTCAGTTTTGTGAGTTTGTGATAATAATACTAAACATGCCTTGGTTTCGTCCAGACAAATCAGGGATCAAAAATGATGCTGTGCCTCTGTTCAGATGGGTGAAGCTATGCTAGGAGTTACATGAGATCACCAAAATATTCTAATAAGGATGCTAAAAGTATACATTTTATTGTATTGTACTTTTACACTAAAAATTACACGTCTGAGACATATACTGTAAAATATATGGTCAGGGTTAAAAATCAGTTGCTATATCAATAGCCTAAATAATTTCACAATTTGTCTGAAAACCCAGTAACATGTTCTACTAAAGACATTTAATGGCTTATACCAGGGGTTCTCAACCTTTTGTAACTTAAGGCCCACTTCTGATTGTTAAAAAAATTCCCAAATAATTGAGAAATAAAACATAACATCCCGGATGTTTTGTGTTTAAGTGTCTCTGGAGCTTCGATGGTTTTAGCGTCTCATTTGACAGGATTTCACCACATTCAGCACACTGTGCTTTCCCCTCAGCATCACAGCCTGCCATTATGAATCCAAATTTAATGTATTCAGGCTCATATTTCCTCACCACTCGCTTTGGAGCTTTTACTGCCGCAGGGTTGTCTCCCACATCACTTTTTCTTTTCAAAAACTGATCTAAGGTAATGTTAGCTAGCTAACAGCGGCAAAACACATTTGTCTCTACGTGATGATGTGGGGTGATTAGCTGGTGATATTCAAATGTTAACTGGTCATTGAAACTATGCATTTTAATTTGCCGTTTTTTATTCATGTGAATTCTTGAGCACATTTACATATAAAAATAACTAGCTTTGTAAATTACCAAAAAATAATATTTTTTACCACTGCCTCCGCTGCCCACTACATGGTGCTTTGAGGCCTACCATTGGGAAGGCCCACTGGTTAAGAATGGTTGGTTTATGGGGTTCGAAATTGATTCAGGTTTCCTTGTTCATTTTCCTTTAACTCCATTAATCAGCAACCAAGTTCAACCTTGTAATCCTTTTCTATGTACAAGAAGAGCTCTTGATGTTGCAAGAAAAGATCTTATCATTGTGCAAAAATCTAACCCTCATTTGATGGGTTTTGACTAAATGAATTCATCCTTTGTGCCCAGAATGTGATAGTTTTCTACTCAAATTGCCATACATGAAAGTAAAGTTACTGAAATGTTTTTGAAGCAATTTCATGTAACCTTGTTACATTCAGAAAAACTCTGAAAACCTTTCAACCAAATCTAACTCTGTTTCAGGTCTTTTCACCTCCAAATCCCCAAAACAGTTTTCTCTGCAGACACTAAAGCTGACAACAATAAAGTTTACTTTGTCACAGCAGCCAACCTTTCAAAACAAATTCTTATAGGACTATGACTTTGAACTTTACTGAGTAGATTTAGAGCCACAGTGAAACAAGGCTCTCTAGCTACTGTAGCTCTTTGTTATATTTTTAGACATTGTTAATTAACAGGTAAGTCCTTAGTGAATCTCCCGCTGTGGTTTCTGGGAGATGTGTAACACAGCTGTGAAGCTGCTATAGGAAGAGTCAAAAAGTCTAGCTTTAGGGAAAATATTGGCCGACATGAGAAGTGCAGCTCTAATCACTGCATACAGTAGCTTCACACAAGCAGGACTGAGACCGTTACTTCTGCGCGGCATGCGTCCAGGCGGTTGCTGAGGCTGAGTCAGCAGGCTGGCAGTAACCCTTGTGAGAGGCCTTTGAAGCCACTTCTTTCTCCCAGGCTTCTTCCGAGATTAGGAAGTGTTTCCAAGCCAAGGCGAGCGATTTCTTTCTCATCCTCACATGCCTGAAAAGATACAGTACGCTCAGGGAGATGTTGTCAAAGTCTCTCTAAAGGCACAATCTGTGATGCAAATGTAAACAGAACAGGTAGCCAAAGCACCTAATTGATTGGCAGGACGCCCAAGTATCAGCATCACTAGTTAAACTTATTATTGTATATGGTTATTATATTGGCACTGCATATGGCTTAGTTGCTGCAGCAAGACAACAGATTACCCATGGTGTACAGCAGAGAAGGTTACAGAAAAATGTATACTGTGTGACTGAGCCACAGGAGCCTGAACAGTCTAGAGGACCCAAACCCAACAAGTAACTGAATGCAAAGTTTTATTTACTTAAGTGAGCTGAATACTTACAGAGCTATAAATTGAGCCAACTGTATGCTTACGTGCACCAAATTGATTCACCAACGACCCAGTGAATGGCCTGTATTTCAATGTCTGTGTGTTTATTGATACACAACATTACACATCTACACAAAGCTATGGATATAGCAATACAATATGGGGTGTTCAGTGAAATATATTTGCACTGCCAGTTCACACTTCATTTATAGAAACTCATCTTTTGCTCCACAAAGTGCCAACAGTGGATCTACCATGTCACATACAGCACTAACTCTTGTTTAGGAAGCCCAATTTGATTTGTATTGAATCCTGGGTAAAAAACCAAGAAGCATATAAATATCCTTTCACTTTGTCATTTGGAATAAGTTTGTTGGACTTTTTGTGGTGAGAAATTCAGCCAAATAACAGGCTTTACTTAACACTACAGAGGTTGGCAAGTCGCCATTCTCTGAAGTCTGTCTTGCAAAATAATGAAGCTGTCATTCACACGTCAAAGGCAACGCAGAGCAGCAGTAATTCATATTGGGAAAAGTGTGGATCACTGACAAAACAATTCTTAACTGTTGAGAACAAAAGGTTTGAATAAAATATTATAATTAAACAAACAACGGCAGGGAAACACTGAAGAATTGTTGATGACATTTCTATGAGTTGATGGGACGACCACAGCACAATTAACACCTCTTTAGTTAGAAATTAACAATTTCACCTTCGAACAGCTTTAATGCTGAATTTGGTGGTGCCACAATTTGTAATACAGTGGAAACCTCTTGTAGTGATCACGTCTGTCCAGGTCAAATTGATCACTATAAGCGGCTGATTATTATAACAGATTTTTTTTATTATTATTTCTCATGCAGATTGCCATCTAATTGACATTTGTATATTTATTATATGAATACAAAGTAATGAAATGGACAGCTTTGCTATTTACTGAATTTTACTGACTGCTTCAAAACACAGTACAGCTGTTTCAAATGCTTTTGAAATGACTGTACAAATGAAATGACTGTACTTAGCTTAGTACTTACTGTAGCCTGAGGAACACCAAGTTTCACTGCAGCATCTTGTTGGCTCATTTTTTGGCAGTTTGTCATGAGCTTCGAGGAGACGACGTTTTTCATTGAGATAAAATTACTTTCTTTTTCCCGTCATGATTTCACTGTGTACACAGCACCTGCTCCAGGTAGCCAGCCGAAAGCAAACGAGTAACTGCAAGGCAAAGTATCATGGGAGTAAAGTAAAAAAAATTCCATATGTTGTCACATATGAAAACACCCAAAATGAACACTGTAAGCGGACTACTGCATACAACAGTATGTGGGGGGGCTGAAGCTCAGCGATTGCCTTGGCTTAACTCATGTACTTTAATTTGAGAAGGAAAGACTTCCACAGGATGTATGTAATGTAAAAAAGGATTTTAAAAAAGTATTTTTATTCCACAGTTGTAGTATCTTCTTACAGAAGTATTGTAAGTTAAGTTCTCCTAATCAGCAAACAGTACTTTGGTAAGAAAACTGTGTGGCTCGGTGGTTACTTGAGCCTCAACTGAACAAAACATGTCCCAACAAATTCACCTCAATGAGCACAAGAGACCTATTTCTCTTAAAGCGACAGACTGCGCTTATTTATCAAACTAAAACATATATAAACATAACTGATTGGCTCCCACACAGTATTTGTATAGGAATGATTCTGTCCCAAGCTTTTTGATCCATATACACTACCGTATTTCCTCAAATAGTGACCGGTGCCTTTACTTACCTGAACTGCAGAGGGTAACAGGCCTTTATCTGAAGCAGGCTTGTATTAGAGGCAGGCCTTTATTTTTAATTCCTTCTGTTTGATAAGTAATTGGTCATATTTTAGTACGAAGCCTTGTTTTGATCCACACCTCCTGTATCAGTTTCAAATTAAAGGCCCTCTAGCGTTTCAGTGGACAAAACCCCTTACCCTTAATTTCTTAACAAGGCTTTTATTGTGAAACATTTGCAGGAAACGTGTTGTGGAAAACGAATTTACTTGCTAGGTTCCCATACGGCGCTTGAAATGTCGCTACTGCCATCTTGTGGCACTTGTACGTTACTACAACATGCACTTTAGCTGAGGCATTAACACACAAAGTCACACCCACAGTGACTAAAATCAGACAATAACACTTTAGATGAGTGTTGAAAATAGCATGATTATATTGTTGAATTTATTAAATTAAAGCGGTTGAAATGTACATTATGCTTACCGTAGCTGGCATACACATAATATGACAGCCACCAGAGTTTATCCACCCTTGTTTTTTCCCCAGCCTATGTTGGGGGCCGGCCTTTATTTGTTTGTGTTGACCATGCCCCTGGCCATTCCTGGAGACCAGGCTTTTACTTGACTACCGATTTTTATTTGAGGAAATACGGGTAAGCGGCTGATCACTGTAACCGTGATCACTAGAAGCGGCCTCCACTGTATATTAAAGGCAATTATCTATGAAAGTGCTTTGAGGGTCAAGCAGTATAAAGTCTGGGCTGAAAGAGTACATGACTGGAAAGAGATTGTCTAAAAGTTCCAAATAAACTTTCATGTGAGAGTTGAATTAGAGGGATTATCGCCTGAGCTGTGGGCACAGTTTTAAAATATTTAAATTCACTCTTCTCATCCATCTCCTCCATATGGATAAGACTGATTTACTTCAGCATTTCAGTATTCTTTGTGACAGCCCAACTTTCAGAACATGCACTTAGAATAAAAGGTGCTCTTAACATTCATAAATGTGCACTCACAGTGGACAATCCATCATAATCATGGGGGCATACTGTACATAGCTCAGTGGGCACAGCAGTCTCTTTCTATCTCAGCTACTGACATTCAAACAAAGCGCTGGCTCCTCCACTCCTCTGCAGGATCCCAATGAAAAACAACAACAAATGAATCACAGGCAACAGCAGCCCACTTTGCTCCCTTCACAGCATATAAAATGTCAATGCGCACAACAATCCCTTACAGTGATGGATGGGTTAGAGTCACTGCTCTGTTCAGAACACAAAGCAGCAACTCCACCTCGCACTACCTACACATTTCACACTTCTTTGTAAATGTCGCACACAGGTTTCATAAACAGATGTCGTTTCATTGTTTAAAAGATGACCCAAGCTCAAAGGTAACTGCAGTGTAGTAACACCCAAACCAAAAGCCCCTCTCTGAATGATACAGAAAGTTCTGGTGTCATTTTATATACATATATTTTTCTCAGATAAAGCTTTTAAGTTGTTAGTATACATCTACAGTGCTATATGTGGATGGTTCACACCTTTTTTCAAAGTGTACTTTAAAATTTTTGGAAAAGGGACATTTTGTAGTTATTGGTCAACAAAAGCCAGTTAGAATTCCGTGCTTTCTGTTTTTGTATTTCTTAGTGTGAGCCTATGTTGGGGGCCGGCCTTTATTTGTTCTTTTGCTACCTTTGGACAGAGCCAGGCTCATTAGCGTGGAGAGGGGGGTGCTGTAGGGGCTGCCTTAATTACAGAATTTACACTGGTTTTTACGCTCTCTGGTGGCTTTTTGTCTATAAACCCAGTGTTTTCTATTTGACACAGAATGTCTGTGTCCTCTGTGCGCACAGAGCACCTATCGAACTTGTGGAGGTACAGTGATAAAAACAAACGCTCTGCACCTGTTAGAAAGTACTGACAGGTGATGAGGACGGATAGGATGGATCTATCTGAAACATGATGCATCATTAACAACATGCTGAATAAAACACCAAATAAGTGGTAATCAGTCCATACATGTTAAGCCTCTTTAAGATGTTTTTCTTTTCAGTTTTGACAGAGTCAGCAGCAACAAAGCTTGTTCGCAGATTGTCAGAATCAAAGTAAAAAAGAAGAAAGGAAGGAAAGTAACAAAGAAAAGGAAAATAACAAGTTACAGCCTTTCAGGCCCAAATGCTTGAGAATAGGAGGTAAATTACAGTCACTAAGAACTTGACTGTAATCTTTTCTTTAAAACACTCTTTGCTGCACATGACTGTAACTCACAGTAAGTCCACTTAACTCAAATTATGAGGCTGAGTGCCCAAGGAAACTCATGGGGTGGACGCCAGTCAACAAGCTTGTCCTCTAGAGAAAACTATTAACACCAGAATGTTCTGCGATCACCAGGCACCGGTGATCAGATGACCACACTTCCCCTTTTTGCTTTGTAGACAAACAATTGCAAGGTGTTTCATGCAGTTCCATGCTTCATGGTTCACTATAACAACTGACCCTGCAACCCCACTATGTAAAATATGTCATACATTTTTAAGAGATGTTATTATAAAAGCCACACTAGAAACAGAAAATTAGGCATGTGGTTGAAAGTCCTGTTTTTCTTCTTTACAGGGTGCATGAATGTGGAGATTGTAATCGCGTGTTTGGCAGGCTTCTCTCTGCTCTGTTTCAGGGATGTGATGTTCACTGGGGAGGAGTAAAGGGACAGTGGAGGGACAGAGGGACATCAAAAATTGACAGAGAGAAGCTTGTTTTGGTCCATGTCATCACCCCCTTTCTCTCCCCCGCCTCTCTGTCTCTCTACACTGCAACAAGTCCTCCAAACTAGACAGCAAAATGGGCTGTTTGTCGTTGCCTTCCAAAATGACAGATAGGAGCATTTTCCGATCTCTCGCCCTATTCAGCAGGATGACATTGTTATCAGAGCCTTCCAAAAAACCTTACAAATGACAGTTACAAAAATATTGATATAATCTGCTCTCGCTAAGGCAATGCACAAAAACTACTTCGTTAAGGTTAGGGAAAGATTGTGATCATTGTTAAAAGAAATCGGCATTGACTGACTGCAAACAGTGGCCTCCTGTGTGTTTTCCTATTAAAGACAGTCTCCTAGTATCCTATACTGCCTACTGTGTTTGGTTGAATATGGGGAACTTTGACACATGAATTTGGACCATCACACAACAGCAAACCACCTTAACAGAGCTGCTTTAAAGGGGTTAGGGGGACAAAGTCCAAAATGTCTATCGTTATGTCTTGCAACTGTTTTATAAGGCTGTCCTACAGAGCATCCTGTCCTTTGGCCTGATTTGTGGTAACATGCGCAACCAAGACCAAGATAGGCTGCAGCGCATGATCAAGATGGCGAGCGGGATCACTGGGTGTGACCAGATGTCAGCTGCTCAGTTGTGTAAAGAACTCATTCTGAGGAAGGCTGAGCGCATCCTCAGTGACCCTACTCACCCTCCACACAACAGGTTCCAGCTAAGCTAGCAAGGGAAGGATTCTGCAAAGGAAAATAAGACTTGCTAAACAGCCAGGTTTAGCAAGTCTTTTGTTCCTTCAGCAGTGGGACAGTACTAAAACATAGGATTTGATGGTATTTTGGTAATTTTGGTTATGCAATACTTGTATGGTGCAATATATTTATGAGTTGATTATAATGTTGACGTAGAGTTTGTTTTGTTTCTCAGGGATTATGTAACCCACTGCATACTGAAGTATTAATTTGTTTCTATATTAGTGTGTGTGTGTGTGTGTGTCAGTGTATGCGAGGGTGCTTGGAAATGCTCTTACTGTGTGAGTGTATGCATATGAGTGTGTGTGTTTGCGAGTGTGTGTCGGGGGGATGGAAGGGGGGCTGCTATATCTGTATTGATATCTGTTTTTTTTGTTTTTTGTACCTTGACCACCCAAATTTCCCTATCTGGGATAATAAAGTTTACCTTGACCTTGAACTTGGATGAAGCTATCATTCTACCCAGGTAGCTGTCCAAGTCTGCACCATGAACATATATATAAGAGAACTTGATACCATGTTCCAAACTGCCACCCCATTCATGTGCACTCGAGTTCTCTGGCCTGAATAGCATGAAAATAATTTACTGACATAGCTCTTCAAGGCTTTTCAATGTTTGGACCAAATTCTGATAAACAATAGTTATTTTAGGGTGTGTGTGACGCTCAAAAAACATGTATTCATCGTTTTACAGCCAATTTTTGTAATGACTGTGTATGGGACAGAAGTATTTTTGGGCCAGTGTATCACGTGACCGACTGTGGTCACTATGCCAAAACCACCTCACAGCCCAGTGTAGAAGACAAAGTGAGCAGGACCTTGCAAATATATCATATACAGTACATATGTGTGTTTTGATGGTGTGGAAGTATGAGCTTCAGGTAGCAGTCGTAAGCTACCCCAAAAAAACCCAATTTTGCTGATTCTGCTGTGTCACTCATCACATGTCTGGCATGAGTCCATTTTTTTTTGCCAGTCTTAGGCCAAACTATTTAGACTCCCTGGGTCCTAACCTGCAAATGGTCAGCTGATGAATGGACAAAGCTACAACTTGAAATTTTCTCGTGATATTTCTTTATCAGCAGGAAATTAGGAGACATGTAGTGGGGCAACAGGGCATCACCCATCATTCTGTAGGAAATTAAAAAAAGAAAGAAAAAAAAAACACAAGCCCTTGAGAGTCTGTAAAACTGATTTGCACAAAACAAGCACCATCTGCGGGCATGTCACTGCAAAAAAAAATGGAGGGTCTTGTATCAGCCACATATAGCTCTTGTAGTCTGGAATGAATGGTGACCCGAGGTTACTTTCTCACATTTATAGTCTGAGAAGCAATACTTTGCTTCACAAGATGCTCTGAGGCTTTCGAAAGTTTAAAAGAAAAACATGCACACACAGATAAACATTCAGGGCTACCCATTATGTTGAAGATGTAGTGGACCTGAAAGGCGGACAAAGGTAAGAGTTGGAGGCAACTCCTCCGTACTCTCAACAACTCTTCTGCAAATGCGTGATGAATTAAAATGAGTAAAGCCAGGGGTGACCCTGACCTTTAGAAAATGTACGAACACACTACTAAGGCATTTATCATTTTCTAATTAAGTTATGTGGCAAAGGCATATCTTGTGTGCCCAAAGTCTGTGGTGAAATGGGTCTCTATCAGTATGAAATTATTACAAAGCCATGTTTAATTAATGAAAATATGACCCAGGTGTCAGAGCTAATATATCAAAAAGAACATGCTATAGTCTCAGACTATTCTGTGCCAAAGGATGAGGTGGCTTTAGCTTGAAAATAATATATAAGGAGGGAAAAGGCTATATATCTTTTTCTGCTGTGTCTGAATTTGACTGACTGAATGTGAATGTTAAGTGAGTGTATCAGGTTTTACAATTTAACAGCTCTTGGGATTTGCTACTTTATAAAGAAAATGTAGAAAAGTGTTAAAACATTAGATTGAGGGAATATAGGAAAAGCAAAAGTCCAATGCACTGACCGTGTTGAACAGAAATAACTTACATATTGCTCTCCAAATCAATTCTACCCAACTGGAAAGTGTTTTTTGTTGCAAATGAATTTTTGTGTACAGTCTCAGGACAAATATGGGACAAGTTTTAATGAAAAATCTGGAAGAAATAAATGTTATTGACACAAATTAAAACAAATAACTTATTAAACTAATTATTTGGGGGGTTGTTTTAGCTTTGAGCATTTCTCTGCATTGTCTGCAAGACTCTCCACTGAGGATGGTGAAGAATGTGGAGGCTGGATATATCAGAATTAACGATGACATTTATTTGTATGCCGTTGTTGAAGGTGTTGTGTCTGGTCAGCCGTGTTGTCCACATCATCTTTTCATTTCAAATCCCCAACAGCAGCTCCTGCATGTAAATAACACCCACCTCATGTACTGTATGCCCACTCCTGTCAGAGACTCACTGCTATTATTCCCATGCTGAGCAATAAATCTGTCATTTTAGTGGATTCAGAATTGTAGTACCGTTATTTACAAAACAACAAATTAACGTCCATGACTTGACTTTAAAGATTAAAATGCTTCCTCAGTTAATGTCAGCTGTTTGAAAGAAGATTCAGTCAGCAATCTGGTTTTTTATGTGTTGCTGATGAGTGAACATACAGAGACCCAAACAAAAATCACCAGACTATCTAGTTTCCTCAGACAATTCCTCAACAACGTCAGCGTTCAATTATTAGGTTCTTTTGATTCAACTGTGGCTGCTATTTTTGTGTTCATCTGCAGGGCCGTTTTCAGACTATGATCTATTCCATCTTAGCTTGCTAAGAAACCCCTGAACATTTCCAGGCCTTATTGGCAGCACACACCGGCAGCTTATGACAAGAATAAAAACACCTGCAGCTATTGTTTTCTATGTAAGCCCACACACCGGGGGCATCAAGATGGGCATTAATATATGTTAGGACACGCCTCTGATCTATGTCCAAGCATCAAAGTGCAATTTTATCATATCCCAGATTGGCACATGCTGTCTTCCATACATTGAGTACTTCTTTTGTTTGTACCACATGTCTGGTGTGTGCAATGGCCATCAGGTGAGCGCACTGTTATGCAACGCAGATGGTGTGTAAGGCCCTTTAAGATCTAGTGATTTGCAGGCATTGTCAAGAGCACAAATTCTTTTCACACTGCCCCAGACAGGTACGGGCAGTCATATTGTAATACACAGTAAATTGCACAGACTGGATAGCTTTTTGTTTGCACACTGTAGCTTGCTACACACCGTCACCAAATTCCAATAGTTTAAAAACCATTGCTGATGTCTTCGTCACACCAAAATAGCTGTTCAATCAGATCTCAGAAATTACTGGGTGAAGTTTGATTGTTAACCGGCACAGACTTCAGTTTGTGGGCCAGTGAGCAAATCGATTGTGGGAACGGGCAGGAGAGGCAGAAAATCCTGCAGGAGAAGCAGCCAAGGTTGATGCAGCGCGAGATGATAAGTGTAGTTTAAAAAAAAAAAAAAAGAAGTTCATGATTGACACTGCTGAGATCAATCCAGGTAAAAATCCATTGTTCCTTTAATTTCCCCCATTACATTTTCACCGACCCTTAAAGAAAACAACGTGGGGGATTTGGTACAGATATCATCATGGTGTCCAGAAGATGAATCCTAATGTTTTTAGTGATCCCCTGACTTTTCATCTAGCACCCCCAGCAGGTCAAAGTTGCCACTTACCCAGTGAAATATCTCAACACTGAATAGATGGATTGGCACACAATTTTGTACAGACATTCATGGTTCCGACATGAAGAATTTTTTTGGCGATCCATTCACTTTGTTATTTTGCGCCACCATCAGGTTATATTTCTCTTCATTGCCAGTTTATGACCAAATACCTGCAAAACGAATGACATTTCCATCAACCTCATCTGTCATTTTTAGTACTAATTAGCAACTAATTGCTAAACATTTTACCTGCTAAACATCAACATGTTAGCATTGTCATTTTGAGTATGTTAGAATGCTAAAGTTAGCATTTAGCTCTAAGCACAGCTGTTCCCAAGTATAGCCTCACAGACTACACACTAGTGCGCCTGTAGACTCTCTGAGATTTTCAGACCATGAGCTACAATCAGAAAGGGATATACTCCTTCGAAATATCCGCTCACGAGCACGCCTGGCATGCCGATGCCTTCGCCTGGCTACAATCACTGCTGTCGTGATCACTAGAAAGTCTGGGCGTGACACCCCTTATAAATGCGCTTCAGTTACCACCAACTCTCTGAAGACGCTAATCATTTTCACTCTAACTGCGTGTGGCTGTTAGCGCTGGTGTTTGTGAATTGGACTTGAGATGCATTTGCATAGAAAGGGGCCAATTTTGCGCCAAATGTATGCATATTATACCTAATTTAAATAGGTCCAAATAGCACAGAGACACTATTTGCTTGGCAGCGCAGTTAGGGGTGCATTTCACCCTTTGTGGGTGCTTTGAGAATTACACGGTTTCCTTTTGTCCTATTTGTGCAGGTTTAGAGGTCACAAATAAACTGCGCAATCCTTTTGTGAATTCACCCCTCAGTCTTGTTTAATCTCTAAAAACATCACATATCCAACCAGGATCTGTCTATAAGCTGATTGAAGTGATTAATAAAACACAGGCTTGTGGCTACAGCAGCATCGAAACTGGCAAAAATAAGAGCTGTGATTTCATACCTCTGATGATCATAACAAACTCATAATTAACCACAATCAGATGAGTAAGGGACCGCAGGGGGAGAACAGCCTGGTGATTCTGTTAATACAGGGGTCACTGTCTATGACCTCTTCTCTACACGGAGAGCACCGACACACAACACAAGTGGCAGTTAATGGACAATACAAAGTGCACTAGAATCACCTAATTTTTCCTTGCAGCAGTCTGTAATCACTGTATCATCATCTCAAGCACGCAGGGAATATTTTAGCCATTGCAAATGATAGGTTACACAGGAAGAGAAGGAACAAAAGAAAAGAAAGGAAACAAATCATGCAGATTAAAAATACGTGATCAACTAAAAGGGTTATGCGGATGATAAAAAGCAGGTAAACATGTATACTGGATGTAATTTACCAACGAGCATGTCGTGCAGACAGTTTCCGTCTCTTATTTTTTAGTTTTACTTAGAGTCCTGTTTTGCACTAAAGTACATTGGTTTCCATGTTGCGACAGCATTAACCACTACTACACACAAGAGTAACATGCAAGAATAATAACAAACTGAATAGTAAGGACACAATACATTCTGTACATGATTTTGTTCAATACACAATACTGAGGTCACAGTACAATATTATCATGATATTCACAAAGTATTTGAAAGCTTTTTGAGGCCTTTCTACTGCTGGTTCAAACACGCTTAAAAGAAAAAAGCTTTCAAAATACACATAAATATAAAGACAATGTAGAAAGATGTTGGGCCACCAGGAGCTTCATAGCTTAAATGCTCATTGGCATTAATTCTCCAGGTCTCTGAAACTCTACTGTAGCGAAGAACACCATTCTACTAAAAGATATTCCCTCATTTGGTGTTTTGATGATGACGATGGGGAGCGCTGTTTGACAAGTCGTTTCAAAAAGTCCCTCAGGTGTTCAACTGGGTTAAGATCTGGTGAATTTGAAGGTCAGAGCATATGATTCATATCATTATATCGCACCATTCAGTGACCTATTTTGCCCTGTATAAAAGCATATGCATTTGTTATGTTGCTCTACTCATTTATTCAGATTTCCCCTTTAATTCATCACCCGTCCAGGGTCTGAAGTTAAGTTAAGTAAGTTTTTTCCTTACCTGCTGTGTTTTCTCTATGTAGAACACTTTAAAATTGTAAACACTGAGTCAGTGATACCTGACAGTAGAAATATGGAATATATCATGTAACCTTAATCCCTGACTATTCTTAATTTAAGAATTGCCTTTAAAAAATAATATTTATTAATATAAGAAAAACCTAGCTACCATAGAGGCAGGTGACCTGAATCTTTTACCTGCCACAGCCAACATTTACCCTGCCACCTGGCAGGTGCTAATTTCATTCCCTGTATTCTTTCACTTCAACAGCAGCTAGTACATAGAGAGGAAGCTTTGTTTTAATAAACTTTGAAACAGTAATTAAGATCCAAATGAAAGTGGGATGTTTGGGGGTGTTTGTGCTGACATTTCTTCTTGTTATTTCATTGTACTATCTAAAAATACGTATGCAACATCTGCCTTGTTGGTTTTTGCTTAATTGGAAACCTAAATGCCACCTTAAAGCAGACAAAAAACTTGATAGTGCACCCTCAGATACAGTTTAACTATAGTGTTATCTGTTGAGTTTGCTACAAAGATCTGAGCACAAGACTTGCAGCTGCAACTAACGCAACAAACTCAGGCTAAAACCAGTTCCAGTCACAGTTCAGTTAATGAATAGCTTTTACTTGACCAATACAGCACAGTAAATCGCCCACCAAAAAATACAGCGTATGCATTAGTCTGCTCCCATTCTTCCTATTTCTCCATAGGAAACATAATGTAAGTACAGCTTGTGGTACTGATATCTGCTTCATGCTTCAGCAACATCTCTGGATTATGTGTGCTGCCTCATATTAGCCCTGTCAGTTTTACTTGCACACTGTAATGCATTAATGAGGCAATTTCCTTGACAACCCTCTCCTTTAGATTACACTCCAACAAACAGACCGATTTACTTACAGTTACTTAGAGTTTGTTGAGTTTCTATTAACCATCACTGGCAGACAAAGGGTATTGTTGTAGTAGTACAATACAATCTCACATTTTGTGAAATGGGCAGACTAGATCTGAAGCACAGACAACAGGGTCTAGACATGCATAGTTTGAGGATTTTGTACTATGATAAAATACGGAGGAGCGGCTGTTGCTCATGTGGCAGAGCAAGATGTCTATTAATCGTAAGGTTGGTGATTCAATCCTGTCCACATGTCAGAGTGTTTTTGAACACTGGACCCCAAACTGGTTGGACAATTGGACAAATTTACATTCCTGTGTATTACTTGAAAGACTAAAGGCTACATTAGTCAAACAAATTTGGTGAAAACAATGCAAATGCAGTAATTGATATTTTGGCTTCACATACCAACGTATTATCACCTTAAAAAGTTTCCATGGCTAAGGCATTAGTGACCAGCTGCCTATTAACACATCTAGCAGACATGGAAGAACACAATCACGTTTTTCTGGACCCCTGATAAATGTAAGTCCAACATTCAGTCTCCTTTTAGCTCTTGTTTGATCTCCATCAACACCTGTGAAAAATATCTGGCTCTTCAGCAGCTAAATGCTCCACTTTCTTTACAAGCTAGCCACTAAATGTGTCTGTGCCACTTGGTGCCGGGCAGGTGGCGTACAGTGGGTTTATCAGAGCTTGTTTGCTGAAAACAGCTGCCTGCCGGTGCTGGAAATGGGGTCGATGAGCGCACTGAGACTGAACCACACAGTAAATTTGTTGTAAAAAAAAATAAAACAATGAGCTAAAAGAGGTTAAAAAGCTCCGTGGAGCTGCAGAGTCGGTGATAATTGAAGAAAAACGTGGTTTTGGAAACAAAATTTCTTATAAATAAAACATGTTTCCACAGTTTTAATGAATGTTAAACTAACATTTTCTTTCAGGTAAATGTTATAAGCAACTATAACCTTGAATGTCTGGCCCTAGTCGTTGAATTTCCTCTCTCTTACGTTCCACACACGGCAGGTATTTGCATTTTTAAGATGTTATTCTTATTTCATGGAATTTCAGGAGACCAAGCATGCATAGATCAGGCCTAACCTCTGAGGGTGTGTGCCCAGTCGAATGTGTGATTTTGTATCCTGTGTGTGTTTTTGTGGGTCATCTTTTATGCATGGATGTGCATGCTAGCAGCGTGCATCTGTGCGTGGAGAATATGAGCCTGAGAAGAGAAAGGGAGATTCCTCCATCTCACCGCTCTGCTCGGTTTAGATGTGGGTCCTGTGAATTACCATCCTCGCTGCTGCATCTCAGCTCTCAGCCTGACTCTCTGCTTTGGAAAAGAGGGCTAACGTCGTGCCAATTAGACTGGTAATCTAGCTGACATTTGTGTTCGCTGTTCTGGGGCCCAGACGGCATCGAGAGCTCAATTTGGTGGGTTTGAGTTGTTGTGGGGGTGGTGGGTTGATTTACACCTCTATAAATGAGAGCAAAGAAAGGGAGGAAAAAAACAGCAGTGATGAAGCCAGCATTAATAATACTTTCACACTATCACTGTTTGGGTGGAGAAAAGTAGCAGGCCAATAATGCTCTCTCATCTCTGTGTGATTTGCGTTGATGACTAAAGAGAAGAAAACAGCAACACAATAGAGGACTGATTTCTTGTTTTCTGTTCAATCTCTGCACAGCGAATTTGATTTTCTGAAATAATTCAGGAGAGTTCTGCATAATGAGACAGAGACAAAGGAAGATGAGTAAAACCTTAAAAGAACATTCTGATATTTTGGGAAATAAGAATGTCTTACCAGGAATTAGATGAGAAGATCAATATCAATCACCTCTGTTCTGTAGAGAGATTGGTCAAGGAAATGTGAAGCTTCCATGATGGCGCCTCATTCATTCCTATGAAAGTTGCTCACTGGGCCCCGGAAAAGTTTCTGTTTTTGGGCCCATAAGGCATGTGCACCACAGTACTTCCTGTTGGTTCCCCACACACACAAATCGCATAAAATAATTCAATGATATGGCATTTTGAGACTCCTCATTTTGAAGTGTTTGTTATGCACAGAAAAATGTACTCATCGTGCATTATAGAGTGTGGCCACTACACAACAATCACATTCCTGGGGGCTTGAGCCAAGCTGGCACTGGGGCTAGCAAGCTAATCTGCTAGCATTGTAAATTCCAGCTGACCAGCATTGTGGGAACTAATTACAGTGTTGTATTGATCCCTATTGGCTGTGTATTTGATGGTATTATGATGTGGGTATTATTTCAAAAAATGTTAAAACTGGTTACAGTTTACTGTGTAATGATTATTAAAAATTATGTTTGTTGTCTTTTTACTAAAATAAAATTGTGTTGGAGCTGTACTTTTCCAATACAGTCTTTTGCTCGGCTCCCCACAAATTAAAGAATTTGGGGGCCAATTTTGTGATAGTAAAACTTATAGTAACTTATAGGCTTTAAGGTGCCCTGAGTTAGTGTGTTACTCACCAGAACTCGCTGTGTATGTCCTTGAGCTCTAACAAATGTGTTGAATGCATTTCCTTCCTCATAGTATTTTAAATCCAGCATTGTTTACACCCATGTTTACTAGCTTGCTGGCGCATTGCTGCATATCTTGGCATGTTCCCATCACCTGCTTGATCAGTGGACTAGTGTGAAACCATTGGCAGGACTGTGTATCACATCACCCCTGCGAGATAAACAAAACAGGGACCCAACTCACAAAAACATCTCCATAGCGCTACTAGAAGTGAAAAAGTCCACAGGGAACCTTTAACTGAGGTCTTCAAAACAGTACAGTACGTACAGCCAGAACACTACCAGAGAGTGGCCTACTGATGATACCATCTGTCACGAAACAATCGCCTTGCAGGCCGTAGTGGTCTCCTGAGAGTCTCTAGCTATTTCCACCTTCTTCCTGTGTTTGTGCTAAGCTAGGTTAAACCAAGATACAACAGACTGATTTTCTCATCTCACCCTCTGTAAGGAAGCACACAAGCTTATTTCCCAAAATATTGTCGTATTCTTTGAACAACAGATTACTTGTTCAGAGAAAAAAACTGCTTAAAAGGTTAACATTGCAGAAGGAGACATTTCTAATCACCATAATGTGTTGTTAATTAATTACTGGACAAATGAAGGCTTTGAAAATCTGCCTTAATGGATTCAATTAACATATGACAACTGCAGATGCAGCAGATGGACCAGTTTGGAAAATGTAACTTTTCTCAATGAGGCAAACTTGGCTTGGCATTTAAAGTTGAAAAACTGAAATCCAGCTAAAAACACAAGAGACTCTGTTGGACACAGATATGAATTTAATTGATGGATAGAGGTAAAAGATTTATTAATATCATCAATTGTGCTCTAGTCATTTGTTTTTAATAAATTATTTTTTGTTAAATAACATACCCATATGGCATACAGAAAGTATTTATTTTTTGCAGCCAATAACAAAGGATGGAAATGTTTTCCAAAAACCTAATCAGCAAACATAATATTCTGGGAAAGTGGATTTATTTCAAGCCTTTGCATACTTACTGAGAAACTCCAGGAACATTAGTAATTTGCCCTGTGTTCTGATTTTTGCTTTTAGTTGCGCTAACCAAGGATGTACTTGGTTTACCCACCCAAACTCACATTCTAGAAAGTAGTATTAAGTAGTAGTATCTGCTGGAGTACTGTAGATCATCATTTGTAGAAAACTGGTGGTATGTTTTGTTCCAAAATGTATGTATGGATGAATTCTTAAGGAGAAGAATTGATCCACAAAACAAAGGAAATGCTTCTCAGTCAAATGGTAAATGGACTTCACTTATATAGCACTTTTCACCCTTATCGGTTCCCAAAGCGCTTTACAGATTGATCTCATTCACTCATTCATACACACCGATGGCAACTGAGCTGACATGCAAGATGCTGGCCTCCATCAGGAGCAACAAAGGGTTCAGTGTCTTGCCCAAGGACACTTCGACATGCAAAGCCAGGGATCGAACAGCCAACCCTGGGATTAATGGACGTCCCGCTCTACATCTTGAGCCACCGCTGCCCCAAAAGAGGAAACAAATGGAAAAAGTGATGAATATTCCAGAGCCAGGAAGCGAAAAGTCATCAAACAGGAGACAAGCATCAGAAACAAGTGACACAAGCAGAAAAAGGAAATGAAGATCTCTACTGAAGCAAAGCCACGACAGGCAGTTTGAAACATGACAATGGCCCACATGCGCAATGGCACTGATCAACCTCCAGCAGAGGAAAAGACACCAAGTGGATTCACGTGTCTCCACCCAATGCCTGATAATGTATCAGCAGATCTCATGAATAAAATAATAAAGCCCTAGAATGGGATTCAGAGGAACATCCACATGGATATCAGAGTTAAGAGTGTTTCCCTGCAAGCTGCAAGTTCAAATACACATAATACCAGATGATGTTGATCATAACGATAATTAATTATTTCATCTGACAGAATAATCTAGTGAACATGGGAGAAAGATTAGGGTTTTGTGTGATGACGGAGCTGCCTGCATTCATGAGCATTCCCCCCCTAGTATTTTGTAAAATTAAATTTTGTACACAACATGACATTGATGAAATTGCTTTCCATCCTACAACATTGTGGCTTGTATAATTAGAATAATATACAAGTGTATCAGATGCTCTCTCTTGCCTGAAGATGTGCATCAGTCCCAAACGAAGGAGTCGCAGCATCTCCGTCCTGAGGAGCTCCTCCAGGCCTCCTGCTGCTACCATCAAGCTGGGGCTGCTGGTGGTGGTGGGCTGAACACAGCTGAACACATGCAGCAACAACCCACTCTATAACAACTGGCACAGGAATTCAACACAGAAGGTGCAGCTATTGTAGTGAAGGCCAAGAAACTGGAGCCCACATTCTATTGTGTGAGCCGTATCTCTAAAAACGCTGAATTGGAACCTCGCATGCACAGTAAGCAGAAAGCCTAAGAGCAATGCAAAGTTCATTATTTTTCCCATGTGCTGTGAAGATGAATCGATACCAGTATTAGAACCCCAATACAAGAGTGATACGACCACATTGGTACGCAACCACAATGTGAAATTTGTCAAAAATGTATACAATAATTAAACAATCTTTCCACCTAGCTCTCTCTGCTCTGATGCTTCTAACATTTTACCTCTAATGTGTTCCATTCTTGGAGCTGCCCGTCTCCTAGAAATGACGTTTATATACAACTAATGCAAATACGTTTTTGCAGGAAACATAATTTCGCCCCAATCAACATAATGTTGGTAAATGTTGTTAATTAACATATCTGGCAAGTCTCAAAAACGTTGATACTGAACGTATCAGTACAATGTTCACCGACAACGTATTTCATTTGTTTTCCTTCCAAATATCCGGTTTTGCAGTACAAAATCTGCTCGTAACAAATACAGAATTATCAAACCTTTTTATGGTTGTGTAACGTTAAGGTAACTGAAAAAATCCGCAGTGAATATTTAAAATGATTAAAATCATTTAAAAGGAAAAAACAGCAAATCTTCACATCTGAGAAGCTGGAACCATGAAATGTTTTTGCATCAAATACGGCCTTAATGATTATCAAACACATTTTGCCCACATTATTTTTATTGGCACACTAGGTACTTCTGTGTAAATCAATAATGTGCCTAATTTGTTAGTCTAAGGGTGTTTCCCAGATACTCCAGGCCGAGGCTGCAGGTCCAGACATGAGTGGAGAGCAATTGTACAATGCGTATATCACACTATATGTCACATTGGTGAGTGTGCAAGTCGTGCAAACATAGATAATAGAATGGTGATTTTCAAGTTGAGTTTTGACATTTTGTTCACTCCAGATTTCCAGTAGATCCTCTCACGTATTGCAAACGTAGTAAACTCCTCAGGGATTCGGAAAAAATACTCTCGGCCAAAGTTTGAAAACACGCTTTGCAATACTCCAATATTACTTGGAATTTATTAAAACGACGGGTGTGAGCTACAGTCATCATGACAAAAAAGATCATCCTCAATAGCTCCATCAACAGGCAGAATATGTGCAGAATTATAGTTTAATTCAATATGTTGAATTCAACTATAAAAATAATTTTTCTCTAAATAATAATACAACTCAGGGTCTATCAATAATCGGCCTGCACTTTAGTACTTTGTCACTGCTCTGTGTACATGTTTCACGTTTTGACATTTGAAGTTTTCCTTTGCCAGGCTTCACAGGACAGGAGGGACAATCTACTGCTGCAGTGATGCTGCAGCCACAGATGCCCATTCATCTGGCCTTTTGTTTGTCCTAGTGAAAGTCCCCGTCATTGGATCACAGCCTGAGTCATTTGTTACTGTAGCGTTTGCTGTGTGAAAGCATGAAGCGTGGCAGCCCATCTGGACCGGGCACAAATCAAAGAGCCCATAATACAGCAGACAGATGTTGTCCTCTGTCCGCCCAAACGCCTATGTGCTGCTGATCCTGACAAATATTTGATTCCATTCACACATTCAGTCTGTGATGGCAAGAAATAATGTTCCAAGACAAGGTTACAAATTACAACGTAATTAGCACATTCCACACAGTACACTCAGAGCCCATAATGTTGATTTCTACAATTTCCCTCCAGGGATACAGCAATCAAATTAAATGTATGCATAATAATTTCAGGTGGAAAACAAACTGCCTGGCAGTCGTATTGGAGGTCCTCTATACTTGGTGAACTGTATGTGAGCAGCTGATTCTACATCTAACAGTACAACTTGGCTATCTAAACTTGAAACATTCCGTATATTTTTTGATGGGGAACTTATTTTTTAATCTGCTGGATTTGTGTTTTGACAGCTACTTTTAGAAGTTGTGCCCCTCAAGCTTTACAGTGTGTTGGGGCAGAGATGAGGTGGTAAAGACAAGGCAGTTTTCTTCTGTCATACCTTCCATCTCATTTCAGGAGCGGTTGTATGCCCTCTAGCTGAAGTTACGGAGAGGAAAGTACCAGCCGCCTTTCTGTTTCCAGCAAGTGTCAAGACTGTTTAAGTACGGCTGAACTAAATCAGAGAAGGCAAACATGGAGTTGACATTTAAAACCAACTGCTATCACAGCTTTCCGCTTTACATTCACGTTAGCGTTTAAGCCAGAGCATCGTGTCTGTTAAAGGTATTTCTCAGCAGAACATGATGTTTATGGCTTCTGACCGATTTGGGACAGAGAGGGTCCTTCTTGTTAGTTTTCTTTGAGCCATGTTTTCTAGAACAGAATCTGCATGTAGTCCCCCAACTTGGCTGCTGATTGGACAAAACGTTTGTCAAAATATGCTGGGTCATGCCCTTTCAGAAACAAAACTTATTGCATTTTAAATGAAAGTTCAGACTACTTACTATGATGCACTGTACACTCACACAAAAGTCTTATTCAGGTAAGTGCAGTCATTTAAACTAATTTAAACTCTTAACTGATCCACAAGACCTCCTCTACTCCTCTACAGTATTTTGTGTTATATGATTTGTCTTTTTTTTTTATTGCCGTTTTTAGTATTTTATGGTTCTCCGTTTTTGATGGTTATTTGTTCTTCAGTAAGTTATATGCTTCTGTGCAAAATACATGGGGAGCTAGGCAATTTTCCACCCCGGTAGACAATGAAGTTGTAGAAGTATTCTGTATTTTATTCTATTTCAAGCCTGGATATTGTGTGCTTAAAGGAAAAGTTCAACAGTTTCCCAGGCTTGCCAGGCTATCAGTTTCCCCCTGTTTCCAGTCATTGTGCTAAGCTAAGTTAGCTGGCTTCTGACGGCAGCTTTATATTTACCACACGAGAGTTGTATCAATTTTTTCATCTAGCTCTCCACAAGAAAGCGAATAAGCGTATTTCCCAAACTGTCAAACTTTTCCTTTAACATCCACTCTACAGCCCAGTCAGGCAATCTGTGGTGCTGCAAAAGCCTCTTTTAAGTCCTATTCTGACATGACGTTTTTAGCACAATCTGTAAAGACCTTATCACAATCAATCTGGAATGTTATCAAAATTCAAAGGGAATAAAGAGTGGTGGTCTCTGTAATCAGCATTTTAAAAGATCTGAGTGTCTGCTCTGCACCACACAAGGAAAGTCACATGTACACACGAGCCTGATAATATCACTAACATAATGGCTTCATGTGACCAGAATATTGATGTATGCAGGCTATAGGCTGCTCCATTCAGCTTTCCTTAAAGCTGATAGATATAGTAAACTTCCTAAAGCTCAAGCCCCAGAGGTACCTGAGGGCATCTCCTTCAGACTCAATTGATTTACTGGTGTTTCTTTACTTTATGTTAAATGATAAATGCCCCTATGGAATCTAGGAAACTGAGAATGAATAAGCTGAAAGCAGCACATAGACTATGACATTTCTCATTATTTTTCTACAAATAAAAACTTATGTCATCAGAATTATTGGACAGATGCTCTAATGTTAATGTCCCAGAAGGTTTATTTAAAAAAAAAAAAAATTGATTGACACGGACAATCCATCCATCCATCCATCCATTTTCTTCCACTTATCCGGGGCCAGGTCGCAGTGGCAGCAGGCTAAGCAGGGTTGTCCAGGCGTCCCTCTCCCCAGCAACGCTTTCCAGCTCTTCCTGGGGGACCCCAAGGCGTTCCCAGGCCAGATGAGATATATAATCCCTCCAGCGTGTTCTGGGTCTACCCCGGGGCCTCTTACCAGTTGTGACCTTGTTGTCTTCGTTGACACAGACAATTAAAACAATATTATAATCACAGAGACTGTGTGGTAATGATTACATAACCTGACCTCTCCCTGTAAAGCGTATGCTGTCTCAATAGGGCCTTAATGTGGGACAAAATGATAAAGACCATGTGACCCCGGGTTCAAAGGTCTGCTGCGTCCTAACCGCATCTCCTAGAAAACAACCAGCTTTGGGGCCCCAGCTGTAATTCCACTTGATCCACCTCTGTGATCTGATGAATGCCCTCGTGAAAGAAGCGAGGGCAAGGTCATTGATTTCTCCCGCTCTGTTGTCGCTGCTCAGTACCGGACCATAATACACGGGTGCTAATTCTAAAAGGAAAGGCAAGACACACTTCAGTAAAGCCCAAGGCCTGAGGGAATTGGATATTGGATGTTATCTCCCTCAGTCCTGGACCACACTGTGACAAATGAAGGCTTTCACTCTGCTGTAACCATAAAGCCAAGTGCTATATAGCTTCCATCAAGACACGTGTACATCATATTGAGTCAAATCATTCTTCATTAATCTGTAATTATTTCCCCAATGATGAACAGGAGTAAAAATGGTTTCATAGCTGTAGTATCTCTCACCGAATTGTTAATTATTTCTTTATTCATTATAGCATCAGTTTCACAGGTGGGGCGATGTTTTTCATGCTACTTGTGAGATTGCAGGGAAATTGATGAAGAAGTCTAATAACAAAAGAAGAAAAGCTGATACAAACAGAACAACTTTGTTTTCAAGTGATTTTCCAAGTGATTTTCTACCGTGAGGTTAATGGTGTATAGCACAAAGTGAAGTAATGACCTTGTCTCAGCTAATTCGTTTCCTACACGCCTTCCTAACAGCTATTCAGCTCATATGTCAATGAATCCTCTGCTGTAGAGACACTCACCGAGTATAACAACCACAGATGCACACACGAACACGGTCTACACTATACATCTGTTTACACGTACCTACTTTCCTCACCTTCAGGTTATGATTAAACTGGTTTGCATACAGTGCACATAAGCACAGTGTGTTAATATCCTCAGATAACATGTCACTACAGCAAATCTTTCTGTCAGTGTTGTTTAAGGTTTAATCACAAAGGCCTTTCTCATATGTTTCTCTATCAGCTGTAGATAAAGATAAAATTAAAAATACTTAAATATCATAAAATGTCATAAAAAAGAGTAAATTAGCGTAAGCATGAATAAAATCTATTTTGGAATCATGTATTTTTATTTTACACTGACCAGAATTTAGCTATTGTTTTCTCCTATGCAATTTGTAACGTCTTCTTCCCTCTGCACTGCAGCCCTCATCACTGATATGTCTGTAGCTGTCCTGTGGAGGCCTTCAGACCATAGACTGTATATAAAGATGGACAACACGTCTCCACTTTCTCCCACTGTACAAAAATTAAGCCAAAAAATACTGGTGCTGCCATCTTGCGATGGTGACGTCATTTGGAGCCAGTCTGCGCAGTAGTTGTCAATCATGATGTCACACCCCCTTTTTATAGCATCAAATAACTAATTCAAACCAAACTTATCAGAATAATGAACACTTGAACAAACATCAGCGTGATGACTACCTCAAATGACAGAAACCATCTTTGGGAAAAATTAATTTGACGTGTACTATGATTTTTCAGTTTGGCCCATGTCCCATCTCCTAACATGGAGGGAGCGGGGTTTATGACCTATACTGCAGCCAGCCACCAGGGGGCGATCCAGATGTTTTGGCTTCACTTTTAGGGAGCCGTCATGTTGTCCATCTTTATATACAGTCTATGCTGCAGACCAACATGTGCTCCCTCTATGAGACATGGTGTCCCCCGCTGCTTCTTTTTACTTGCCCAGACCGCCCCGACCAACCAAAGGAACATGATCGCTCACCGGCAAACACAGCCAACTGTTCTCCTTGGAACGTACGAAAAAGACACCAACAGGAATCCCACCCCTGCTTTAATAGATGTCCAGTTAACCAATTTGACAACTGTAGATGGACTAGCTTTGAAAATACAACTTTCAATGAGGCAAACAAGTTCAAGCTCCTATAGAATTATCGGCATAAAGTTGAAAAACTGAAATTCAGCTGAAAAAAGTCTGTTAGACACAAACATGAATTTGATGGATAGATTGGTAGATGTGGTAAAGGGGATACTAATATCATCATCTGTTTGTATTTCTATTAAATAACATACCCATATGGCACACAGCAAGTATTTCATCTTTTCCAAAAATCTACTTAGCAAGCATAGTATCTTGGGAATATGCAACTGGATTTAAACATCAAACGTTAAAAAAAAAAAAAAAAAAATCTTTATGAGAAAAACTGGCAGCAACTGGATCTGAAGACTTAAGATTAGAATCATTACATATCACACAGTGTGATTTTATCTGCCGACCGTCAACACCAACTGACCCAGACTGGAACAGCCCCGGTCCAACATGGTCCCATCAGTCGTCACGCTCAAATCATATTCAGCATAATCGTCTTGACAGTCCTAATGTGTGTCCCCGCCTTAAGAATTCATTCTTTAATCACAACCAACATTTTGCATTGCTGATTTCAGTAAGGAATAACTTCCAATAAATACTTATTTCCATTAAAAAACAAACAGTAAAACAGTTGAAACGTATTAAACGGTGGTAAACAAACATATCAAACATTTGTAGAATTTGCTTGCTTGCCTAGATTCCAGATTGTGGCACCATAGTACTAAAGGCAGCTCTTGAACACCGCATCAAACAAATGTCCTGTTGAGGCTTATTTGTGGATGGAAAAAGTGATTTGTCTTATATGATTCTCAGTGCAATTATTATTGCTGTTATCATGGTTATTTCTCAGTATTTCCTCAGGCTGTAGGAGGAAAGGGTCTAATGATAACCAATACAGAACATCACAATTTAATTTTTCACTGTTTAAGTTAACTTTTGACCTGCAGTATTCAAAAGACAAACAAATTTAAATAATTTGTTAGCATCAACCTCCAACTCCTCCTGCAGGCTAAAAATAGTCAAGTCACTGTCATCATTGAGTCATTTCCTACCAACGATTCAGACCATTGTGTATTAATTAACTGTTGTTTGCTTTCAAATACAAGCACTCACTTGCACGCTGCCAAGGCGTTTCAAGTACAGACAAAATTGCCAGTTCCAGAGAGGGAACGTTCTTGTTTTGCCAAGGCAATTTATTTTGAAAGACTCATTAAAGGATAACATTGTTATTTTCCCTGGCATATTTTTACCAAACACCCCTGGCTCGGCTCTACAACCATAAATCATCATTCCCTTGGAAGGAGCACATGAATTTACAGGATACAACCTGTCATTTATCTGACCAGCAAAACTTCAAGTAGCCCATATTTATGTTGTGGTTTTTTTTTTATTTTACTTGCAGATGGAATAAAGGCTTTTGGAAATATGTCAGCATCAAATGATTTTTTTTTTCTGTTTACAATATGAAAACACTGGTGTGAACAAGAGATCTTTATAAAACTTAAAATACTGTATAAATAGAGCTCATTGTCAGTGCCAATGTGCTGCAAGTCCTTGTGTCAAGCACTCAAACTATTATTATTGTAATTACTTGAGTTTCCATCGAGGGAGAACGCCTTAGGTGTTAGCTTCTCTTATTTTCTGCAGCTTGTACTGTTTTGCTGACAATATCGCTTTATGATTAACACAGCTAAGATTATACGTCCTGTGCTGTCAGCAGCCACCACAGCCAAAATGACACCGTAAATATTGAGATAGATTGATATATTAGTGGAGTCATCATTAAATGTAATGATGTATACCCACACATTTATATCCTTATAAAACCAACCTATATTAAATGTTAACACACTGACCATTGTTTGTTTGGTTTTGTCTTTTCCCTCATCTTGCTCGTCTTAATTCTTGTCCTGATGCTTGTCAAAAGCCTCTTAGGGACAAATCTGGACTACTTCAGAAGTAATCATTATAAACTTTATGAAACCTAAATGCTTCAAATCGGAGTAGATTTTAAACTCATGGTTCGCTGTCACTGCCAACGATTGGAGCTCTGCCAGTCAATTTCAGGCTGGAAAGACGCCTCTGATCGTATAATTTGGTTTTGCTTGGTGGAGCAATCTTATAATTTGCATTTGGATTAAGGATACCTTCTTCAATTCTCAAGATATTGCTGGAAAATACTAATACGTTAGTTACCAAGAAGAGGTCTAGTCTGACATTCCTGTAGCTGCCTCGCATAAAGACACAGGAGACTGTCTTTTTCTCTGACAAAGTTCAGAAAACATCAACAGCGCAAAGACAGCACTGACCTCCATAATGGCTCGAACACGGCATGCAGAGATGGGCACTAAACTTATTACTAAAGGAGACTCTATTTAAGATTTAATATCCTCTTGTCAGCAGAGCAGGTGCAGTCTTTTGAGGGGCTGTATTTACACACAGAGGCAGACCTCAGATGTCTGTCCTGCTCTGTAGTTGCATCAGTAGCAATATTTTTAGATATCCGAGGTGCTCCGCTTTCTTTAGGTCTCTTTAAGCAGCTCACAGGTGTAACAAAATACGGATGATGGAAGTCAGCCCTAAGCGTATTTTGAAATGTTGAACTGGTTGCCTGCATTAGTCATCACACTATTTACAATCCAACAGAACACCACGTAATGCAGCTTTAATACTCGTTCCAGTCTTCACAGCTCACTGTCTTCACAATTCTCCACTTCCACGACTGTCACATTGAGTGGTCTTGTCAATAATGAGTGCAGAAATTAATTATTTTAAATCAGACTCTGAAAATACTCATTTCAGCTGGAACAGAAAGGTTAAGCCTGCAGTAGTCAGGTCCCAATGCCAAGTGCACTACAGAAGAAGTGAAGAACCAGCAGGTACTACAAAACTGTACTAAGTACACCCAAAAATGTTTTAGAAGATTAAGAACAAATGAAACATGAATATCAAACTGAATTACAAATATCACCAGTAGATTATCTACAGCAGATTTATCTTAGAATATGAATATTAAGCCCAGGTTTACATTACCTCTGAATGGTGGAGAAGACTACAGGTTGGGCGCAAGAAAACAAAAACATTGTTGAGACTTGGCTTCAGGCTGCTGTACATGTAGAGATAGTGTACTCTCACTACTTCATCAGTCAGCTAAGTCCTCAAGTAACAAGAAAACCAAACATGAAAGAAAACTTGGCAACAGGTGAAAGCAACACATATGTATGCACCACAAGATGGCTGACTCTTTATCAATTATCCAATGAGGGTTAGGGAACATAGGTGACCTACCTCTAAAGAATGCTCCACCTCCACCACAGAAATTTCAAAATAAAAGTTCACAAGAAAATGTTATAACAATAAATACAACCACACCATCACAGAATTTAGTCACAAAAAGAAGCAAAACAACCCAATTCTAAATAAATAATAAAGAAATATTTAATAGAAACAAACTCTGTAGCTGTTTAGAAACAAATAAAAGCTCCCTGACAGACAGGGAAGAAGTTGGCCATGGCTCAATAAAATACTTTTCCAACCATGCTGCTTACTTAAAACATTAATTTAAGTGCAACGTCTTTGTTGATGCTTTTTTTGACTGTCTATGCAATTTACTCCTACCACATCTATTTCAGTTTGTTTCCCAACATTGTGAGGATACATTTATTGAATGAGGCATCAGGTGAACAGTAGTATGATCTTTTCATGGCCAAAGCTTTACCAAGCTCATCTTTCGGTAAGTAAATGTCATACAGTGATTTCCATTTGTAGTATACTGCAGCTTCTACACTATATAACCCTACTTGTATTTAAACTTGAATGCCCCCTCTGTCAATTCACAGATATTAGAAAAAAAAATCAACTGTCAGATGCTCTTATACTGTTCAGTTTGTATTGTTCACTGGATTCTAGGAGGAGATCATATTGCATTCAGGTGTAGGTTATTCACAATTTCTCCCTGACTTAAATGCAACTTTTGGGTCATTTTGTTCTGGGGATCTGTATCTTGGTTTAGGCTGGACTCCTTAGGCCCAATTAAGGAAAATCTTAATGCTATGACATACAATGATGATTCTGACAATAGTGTGTTTCCAACTTTGTGGCAACAGTTTGAGGAGGGTCCTGTCCTGATGAAATGGTTTTCAGAATTTGGTGTGGAAGAACTTGACTGACCTGCACAGAGCCCCGACCTTAACCCCATCCAACACCTTTAGGACGGGCTGGAACGCCAACTGCAAGCCAGGCCTTATCACCCGACACCAGTCCCCAGCCTTGGGACTTGTGGCTAAAATCCCTGCAGCCAGATTGCAAAATGTTGTGTAAAAACCTTCCCAAAATAGTGGAGGCTGTTATAGCAGCAAAAGTCCATGGTTTTGGTATTCAGTGTTCTTATGTCCACATACTCCTGGCCCTGTAGTGTAAAAAAATCTGACATGTGGGAGACAAAAAGAGGGGGGGTTCAAACAGGTGACTATCTGGGTGATCAGATCAGAGTGCAGCCTCCCTGAAATACATTAGTTCCTTTGAAAAGGCTATCGATATTGGCCAGCTCTTTGCTTTGATTTTGCCTTTAGCTTCAAAAGTGAGACAGCGCCTTTTTCATTGTATCCAAATATCAGGAAAGCCTTTTACCCCTCAGCAGGATAAACACAGCTTAGGTTGTCACACCTGCAGGGCTATACGTTTGATAATGTGATCATACAGTAGATTAGATGGAGGCTGTCATGAGAAGTAGGTAACCTCAGAAAAATACCACCTTTTCTATAAATTAGAAAGTCCTAGCAGAAGAAGTGAATAAGTGACTCATGTAAAATGCTAAAATGGAATCACTGTTGGCAAGATAGTTGTAGAATGGATGTTGTTTTTTTTAAGTGGATTAGCCTCCGGTGGTCCAGTCACTAATTGTTAGTGTGAGCACATTTATTTCAAGCCAAGAAAGCAGAGATCAAAGACTGTGGTGTCCTTCAAATTAGTGGATTGCATTAGGGGTCAATGGGTCAAACAACACAGGACTTTCACCCAGGAGAGTTTAGGAATGAGGACTTGTTGTCTACATCACATATAACCATTTTCTTCAAAAAGCGTTTAAATAAATATATCTCAGTTTAGTCAGGACCAAAAACCTGCACTTTTCAACCAAGAGTAGCCTGGGTTTAACCTTGATGTCATGGAGTTGAGGAGTCTCGCAGCCTGAGGACAGATGCTGCTCTGTAGTCTGGTGGTACGGCAGTGAATACTTCTGTATCGCTTCCCAGACAGCAGCAGGGTGAAGAGGCTGTGGCTGGGGTCTTTGTTGCTTCATGTCTGCTTGAAATAAGCCACTGTTTGCTAACAAGTACATCATAATTTTGTGTTTACAGCTTGTCGCGCAGTCCCAAAGTGGCCAAAAACAGTATATTTATGCCGGTGTAAAGGTACTGTATTTATGCTATGGTGTACTCATTTTTAGTTGGCTGGCAGGTGGCTGTTAAAATTGTATATTGCATAACACTGTATAACAGGACACCACACACACACACACACACAAATCCACTCAACAGTTTAAGCACTATATCAGTGTGCAATGTATAATAAATGGCAGGTGACGATAGCGAGAGTACTTCTGCTTGATACTGCCTTACTGGATAATAATTCTTACTGAAACATAACTAACCAAGAGTTAAACTGACTACAAACTTTCAAAAATGGATTATGATTTGGACCATAAGCATGATGAAACAATCCACCACTAAAGGTTTGCAACTCAAACAGCTGAACAAAAGAAAGAAAGGGGAGGAACTGTTTGTGTGGCTGTTGCTGAATCTGACAGTGGAGCAAATTAAAGCAACGTTGAGTGTCTCTCATGAATGATGCCCTCGAGTCAAGGAGAAACAATTAACCCGACTCTGGCTTTAAAATGTGTTTAGACAGGGCGGCGTTCTCTAAGTCATTGCTATTTAATTACTGAGCTCATATGTTTTAGGAGCAAGAAAGTCAAATAAATACACACTTAAATAAAAGAGTACATAGATAAACAGCACTCTATTATGTGCAACAGTGGTAGGGGATGAATAAGATGCCTTTAACAATCAAATTTCCTCTTTTTTTTATTGTTACCATGTTGGGTTATGATAATAAGCCAAAATTTCGGCAGTAATTAAATCATTTTAGCAGAGTTCACAATGACAGGCAGGAAAAACAGATACCCTTTATTCCATGTTACTATGTTGGTGTCAACAGCACACAGTAACACAGGATGGGTCATTTAAAAATGAATAATTATACTTTGCTAGTGTAGTTGTGAGGGTTTCTCCACCTCAAGGTCAGCTCACTTCCTGCCTTATCTCATCAGCTTTCATCAGCTGATGAGATAAATCACGAAGGATTTTCTTGTCAGCTGAATACAGGCAGGAAACCGTGAGCTGGGTCTTGTGTCTTCAAGCCAGGGGCCAGGCAACTTTTAACTGATGGTGAAGTAAACAAACTGGCTGTCGGGGCGGAGAGCGGGCGAGACTGCCGCGGTCAGAATGATAAATGTCTGAATGTCACCACCTGCAAAAAGGAGACAGTGTTCTTGAACACATCAAACTTTATTTTATCCCTCTCGCACACTGTAAATGCTAACATACAACTTAATTAAATACGATAAGTGAACCAAACTCAGTTTTTATCAACCTGTTATGAACACTACTTTTAAATAAGTAAGTAGTAATTTGGGGTTGGAAAACATGCTTAACTTGATGTATCTCAGTTAAGTCAAATTAGAAAAAATCATTTATTGTACCCAGTGTCCTTTGGGCGTTCTTTCAGACATGCGCAGATCTGCCTCGTCTACTTCGCGCTTTCCTGACACCAAAACATTCCCGCACACGTCCACGGTGAAGCGCACGGTCAACCAGAGCTCTCTTCAACACCTTCAGTTACTTGTGTTTAGCACATCGATTTGGTAAGTAAATATTTTACTCTTTTGTAAACTGTCGCGTTGTCTTGTTGTGGTGTAGTGCCGTGTGCTTGCCAGGGAGGAGTAAATAAAATCTAATTCAAATATCACCGTTAGCAGGCATGCTATTTGACCGTGACAGTAACTTCACCACTTTTGGAAACAAATGTAGACTAGTTTATGACTAGTTTAGAGGGGCGGTGGGGAAAGGTGAACAAACAGAAATGAGACGCTAGAAACGTGGACGCTTCAGAGAGGTTTGAAATGCTTTTTTAATGAGCGCTCGTAAAAACGGGGAGCGGAGTGAAGCTTCAGTGGACGGTTGGGGGGCGGAGGGCGGGGAGAGAAGGGAAAAAGTCTGCATGTGGAGAAAGATACATGCACACGAAGATGCAGCTCAAATGTGCAAACATTTTTCTTTCTCTTCGGTATTGATTTGTTTGGTTCAGTACCTGGACCAAACTGGACTGGGCTGCTGTACAAACACAGTGGGCTCGCGATGCATTACTTTTTCTTTCAAGCGGCCCACAGACCGATCGGCCCAGGCCGATGGTCAATCCGGTTCTGGACGTCGTGATCATGCGGTGTATGTGTAAAAAGTAAAGTGTGTGTGCTCAGCAAAGAGTGTGTGTCAGAGCCGGGTCGGAGCCGACAGAGCGCACGTTACAAAATGTTAACGTTGTTAATTCATATTTTGTTGCCCGGATGTTATTGCAGCTTCGTCCTACAACGTTACAAATGACGAGACTCTAGACTTAGTCAAGTCAAACCTAATCTTTAGTGAATGAATAAAGGCACGGACACGTTTATTAATTGTACATTTTAATTTGTGACTGTAAAAAATGTAAACTTTTTTAACAAGTGCTTAATACTGAAATGATGTGTTTTCAGGTCATTCCCACTGCGCAGAAGGGAGATAGTGACGCAGGAGCCTGCTGTGCAGAGCATGGTTGGACGTTGGCCAGGACTTTTCACTGAGACAGGTAAGCTACTTGTTCATTTTTGTTTTGTTTTGGCCTGCCTTCCCCCATAAAGTTTCCATCAGAACATATCAAAGCTGTGAGGCCAGAAATCCTACTACATTTGGTGGAATATTAAAACACATCATCCTCATGAAAAAAATAGCTTGCAGTATATACAAATGAGTAAAATGTTTTCAATAGCAGGATGTGTACTAATGTTATTTGTTTAATAATATAAGTAGTAATGTATTATTCACCATAGTTTCATATGTTAAATTCTTTCATTTGCTACAGTATTAATTGAATGATGGTCAGCTTAATGTTGCTCTACCTCTCCCCCCTTCCTCTCTCCATTTTTCAGGTTTTTGCTGAGTTTCATCGTGTTGCCAGTAAGAATCTTGAAGGACAATTTTATGAAGCCCTAGACCAACACACTCCACGCTTCATTGAGCTTTTCAAGTCCAAAAAAGGAACTACAGGACAAAAACTGACAGACTTGATGCAGCACATAAACTGGGTGGTAAGGATTCTGTTGTTTTTGCAAATTTTGAGTAATTTACACTCCAGCATAATGGGTGGCGGCAATGCACCTTAGGGCCTGTGTCACATACCAGTCACACTGCCTACCTCTCTGCTGTGTTGCTGCTGCATTCTGCTGTGAGCAGGCGAGACAGATGTACTCTTTTGGTGACTATACCAATGAAATGAAATAATTAAGTTAGAGTATTTATGGGTATACCAATGATATGTACCCATAAATACACTAACTTAATCACTTCAACAATTAAATCATGCTTTTTAAAATAATTTTCACTCCACCTACACCGGTTGTTGTGGACTACTCATACCAACGTGTTTTTGTTCAATTTCAACAGGTTTTTACATGTATCATGTACATGTAAAGTACAACAATATGGTTGTTTGCACATTTCAAGTGAGTGCTTTTTTTGCTCCAAGAAATGTATGCACTGGGACATTTCATTTGAAATGTAATTGAAATGCTGAGTTTGTATTAAAAGAAAGAAAGAAAATGTTTACAGGGAAAGTGGGATGTGTAAAATGAGGTTTTTAGATATTACCAATTATACTAATAAAACAGTATATCAACACATCACCCACCCCTCAAAATGCTACAAAGTTCTTAATCTGTATCTGTTCTTTCTCTGTATTTTTAGTCTCCAGATGTGACGGCACTTCGCTCCGTTGTCCTCAAAGGCCTTCCTATTGTACTTGGTGATGACTTCAGTGAGGTTTACAAGACTTGCTTTGTAAGTAACATTGAAAGAAGAAAGAAACATTGATCTCAACTTATTGACAAATCATATTTAATATGTTTCATAGCATTGTCAAATATTTAAAATAGTTATTTTCAGTTGATCAGAATCAGAATCCACCTGATTCTGATCTCACTCATAAATGATCAGAATCCCTAGTAAATTAGTTTATAGTACATAATGCAATTAAATTAAGGATGTGAATTCTCCAATCTCACACTTTGAAAAACCTCCAGTCTACAGAATTAAAATACAGTGTGAATAAATTTAGGGTTGCACCAGGGTATTTTTCCCCCAAAAGACGACCAGATTCAAAAGGTAGTTGTGTGTGCTTCTTTTGCAGGATACAGCGAAAGAAGAAGCACTCGCCTCAGTGACAGTTGGGGGTGCTGACTGTGGTCAATGAAGATGCTGAGCAGCAGGGTCTAAACGCAGTGCACCTCCAGCCCATCTCCACTGCCATCGTACTTGAGGGAAGTACTGTCATGGACAATGTTAGAGACTTTCCCCAGGCAGTCTGCCTCATTTTTGGGCTTATGTATGCCCTTCACTTAGATTACCCAAAATGCATGGCAAACACATTCAAATTCATTCAAGCAGTCATGCTTGGATTGGGAAACAAAACACTCCCTCCAAAACTGCTTACTTTGAAAAACAAACTACTGAGCTAGGCCAGTTTATACAGTGCAAATACTTTTTCCCCTCTTCAAAATAGTCCCAGATGTCCCAGCATTACCTGTATAAAAGCACAGAAAATTGACTTACCCCAGCCTTTCTCGTGTGAGCAACTTAATAAAATAGAGAAGTGAAACCTATTATTTCTTTAATAAATGTGTGTGCTTTTGTACAGGTAATGCCAGCACATCCAGGACTCTTATTTTGAAGAGAGGGATAACAGGAAATGTTTGTTGTGTAATTTGTCATTATGTTTCAGGTTGTTACTTTGCTCCTCAAAAAGTATGGGCACCCAACATAACCCTAACCTACATAACAAAAATGATTAGTTCATAAAGATTATCTGAAAGAGATTTGTTCTTATAATGTTCTTTCTTGTAACTATTTCAGGAACATAATTTTTTTATATGTTGTGCATTTTTGTAGAGAGAGGAGATTTCTTTGATATTTTTTCTTGTCCAAAACTGGAACATGTTCCCAGGTCAGTAACTGTTTTTAGTTCAGTTGTTTGAGCTAATGTTTTATTCAAAAAATGTAGTGGACTCAAAACTGACTTGTTCGACTGTGAAGTTGTTGTTCTCTGTCTTACATTACTGGACAAACGGATCTCTGCCTCATATGTTGACCTCTGTTGACTGTTGCAGCAAGGCACACCTAGACTGAATAGTTTTACAAATAATGTAAGACATAAAATAAAGGAGCTGGATTGATGTCAGGAGGTAATGGAAGTTGGGCAAATGTATAATAAAAATGTAATACAAATTCAAATTTATAATAGAATGTTAAGTAGGTTTGTAATCAAACTACTGATTGTTCATTTCACACCAAGCATTAACAAAACACTCTTCAGCCTGTCAAGAGCCAATGTCTCTTGTGTCTTAAATGCATTGTTGAGCATTTTAAAATAAATTTTAATTCCACTGAGTTAATCCATTGAGTGTTCTCCATTCATTCATTTGGGGGGAGGGTCATTACTGTTGGATAATGTGTTTTTAATTAAATTAGCATGTGCTGTTATAATTTATGTTGTAGAATTATTTTAGGTCAAGAAAATTAAGTTGACCTGAATATGATGAATGAGCAGCACTAAAGTAAACTAAGCTATCACTTCAGTACTGGAAGCTCACAGTAAATAAGTTACTGTAATCTAATTCATTCAAGTTAATTTGAGTCCTTCACACTCACAATAATTAAGTAAATTACATCTAATTAATCTAAGTCAACATAAATTACCTTTTTTAAGGCAGCAAGTTTGCATATTTTTCAACTTATTATATTTTACAGTGCAGAGATCTTTGATGTACATTAGCAGGTTGAGAAGAGGACAGAGCTGACAGTACAGATGGCAGCACTTTTCCTCAACAAAACTTTCAGGTCTAAGTGTTTTCAACAGACGGTAAATGACACTATGTCTTAAAACAAAGAGATTTTCCCCTCTGGTTTGTAATAATTGCACAGGTCTTCTGTTTTCTGAATCTTGTGTTAATATCCCCTCGGAGAGTAAAGTAAAATTAACGCTGCAAATTACCATCTGATAATTTTAGTCCCATGTTAATCTGGGTAAAGTGCGTCATTTGGGTAAATTGTGTCATTTAAGTAAATAACAGAACTTTGTGTAATTTCCGTAATTTAGATTTGTAGCTATTTAATCTTTTAGCAAAAATTCTTCCGTACTTTAATTGTTCATCCTGTGGGTAGACTGTCAAACAGTCGATAATGATTGTAGCTGAAGTGGAAGGACCTGGAGGTATTTTGGGTGTAAATTCAGGAGGCCCATCCAGCTACTCAGAATAAATACCCCTTTGTAGAATAAGCTACAGTAGATAAAATCAATCAAAAGTGCAAACTATCAACAGATAATGAGAGGGATAATATACTCATGCGGCATAATCAAAGTGTTCTGTCAAAAAACAAATGCACTGTGGGCGCAGAAGTCCCACATTTACCTCTTTAATTCAAAAGGTTCTCCTCGCGCTCTGAGGAAGAGGCTCTTTGCTCCTGTAGGGTGACTGTTGGAGATTCCTGGAACAAAGGCTTGTCAGGGAGGAGAACGCCAAAGATAATGATGTAAATATTGGATTTTTTTCCGTGTGATGCTGGACTTTTGATGCTGCAGTCCAGCATCACAGACAATTTAATGGATTCTTTACAGCAGAAAGAGCAGTCACCCTGTTTACCTCAACGACTTGGGAGAAGGGTGAAGTGAAACTATGGTGGTTAACTCTTAGCGTGTTCAAAGTGTTGACTGACATGGGCGTGAGGTGTGATCATTCTCTTTTTGCTGTGAACTATTCCTTTACACGGGCAGATGTGCCACAGTGAGATAAGAGTCTGCAGGTTTTTATTTCAACCAAAGACTAAACCAGGTGACTTCACTGATCTGCTCCTCCAATATGGCTGAGGGTACACTTTACTTAAGCTGTTAATTACAATGGATTTGGTAGGAACCTGTTCACATTTCCAGAATTTATGTACTTTAAAATACAATGTGCTGATTCAGAAATTATCTCAAAAAAGTATGAGATATTTTAGTCACGTTAGCAGCATGGCTCTATGTGTGAAAACGCTGGTCTGTCTGTCCACCACATTGGTCTAGACTGAAATATCTCAATAACTATTGGATGGATTTCCACGAAATGTTGTACGAACTTTCATGGTCCCTAGAGGATAACACCTACCAACTTTGTTGATTCTCTGACTTTTCATCTACCTCTATCATCAGGTCACAATATCAGTTTGCCCAATACAAAACCAATGACAATGCCATGATCCTCAACAATTGTTAGCATGCTAACAGGCTAAACTTAGATGATGAACCTGGTAAATATTTCCTGCTAAACATCAGCGTGTTAGCATTTGCCTCAAACCACCTCTGTGCCTTAGTCTTGTTTTAAATTATGCACAACCAATGTCAATGTATGTTTAAAATTATTTTCATCCAAATCTATTAAACATGCAATTTAAAATTATTTTTTGCTACTAAATACAGAATGTTTGTACCAATCTCAGTATAGAAAATATAAAGTTATGTTATCTAATTCTATGAAGAATTAATGTATTTTACAAATCAGTTCTACTCACTTGTTATTTTCTTGGCTTTTCATAACAAATCAATAACCCTTGATGCACTGAGGCATTGAATTCAATAAATCTCTACAGTCTTTCTGCCTCCTGGCATTGTTAAGGCACTTCTTACTGGTGTGCATGATATACTGTACCAACCGGTGTGCTGCATGCAAATGAATTTAAATTGCAAATTATTTCTACATGAAATATGCAGGCTTGTCTGCCACAGTCAGTGGTGTTCAGCGGCACATGGTACGTACCAACAAACAACATGCCTGCAGGAGCGTTCAAATCCTCTTTTTCTCTCAATCTCCTCCTCTTTGATCATGATTTTCCTGTAAACAACAAACAGTATGTAACGTTCTCACACAGCCGCGATGCCTTCAGTTAATTAGCAGCTGAATATAAAAGCTGATTGACAGGTCACAGAGGGGACTTATTGTCTTAACCTAATTTCCTTGTCATTATTGTTTGTAGCTCCACTTATGCAGCAGGGGGGCCCGTCTAAAATAAGCCAGAGACAACAAAGAAAACAATAACATTTATTTATTGATTCATAGGTTATACATTTCATGATATAATAGCGATATATTATTATTGGCAAAGATACTATAATCCAATTGCATTTCTATACATAAATACAAAATCTGAGGTAGGGCCTCAAAGATTGGTGACATTGAAAATAAATAAATGCATTTCACATACTGTATATGATATATATTTTCTTTTTCTCTTTATTTTTTTTTACATCTCACACCGATTTTAAAACATATTTGTTATATATCTACTCTCTATTTTCAAATCAAAGGATGTCATGGGCTGTTGGAGGCACATATCTATATCCATAGGCAGCAGTACCTCACATAGAACACAGAAATATATGACATTACTCAAGTAATTAGAAATTTAACCTATGCATTCATAGGTCAGACAATAAAGTGCCAAAAAAGACACAACAGACATAACAATAGGAATACTGGTACCATATGAGACAGACAATAAGCTATTCTGTGGTGTTATTTTTGAAATACATACAATATTATACCATTAGAGGACATCTATAAGGCCAATGGTTACCTGAAGATGTTTTGTAACGTATTGGCAAACATCGAGGAACACTACATGGGATATGGCAGTATCTCAACCTCCTATATGCAGATGACACATTCCTTTTCTCTTCTAAAGTTTGTTTTCACTTCAACCCTAGTTAAAGTACTCTTTCTTTGGTTACCTATACTGCCCAAAGTTGACTTGCAGGCAAAGCGAATTGACAGTTACTTTTTCTGTTTTTTTTCTTCTTCTTCTTCTTCCTCCTCTGTAAGAAGGACAACAGCAACCCTCTGTTTCTTAACATTTATGTTAGAACAAAAAGCTCCCTAAAGTAAACATGCATGGACTTATACTATTGAGAGAGAGAGAAAGGACAAGGATTACTATACATGGACATTGAGTTACAGCAACACAAACTGCACATGCAAGCTCTTTAGTGTTATATTTTATGAAGCAATGTGGTTTTTAACTGAACCCTAAGCCAATTTTTTTCTCAAAACAAAAGCAGAGAAGCCCAGTAGAAATGAAAACAGGGAGACACGAAACTTATAGCTTCTTAGCTGTGGCCCTAAAGGAAATAATTATTAATTATAATCTATCTCAGGGCATAAAAGGCTTTTATCATTCAAGTCCTACAACAAGAGCATACTGTCCACTACATCCAACACATGATTTTAAATGCCAACCTGCTCCTTCGGCCACCCCTGCTCTCAACAAGTGAGTGGTTGCCATAGGATTGAATTTTCTGGAGCATATCAGTGTTAAAATTTTGTTTTACCCAGCTCAAGTTCACAATTGGTGGTCTAAGATCCTCGCATCCGTCAGAAAAGAGAAAGAGGAGCATCAGGCCGAGGCATCCTAGGAAAAAAAAAAAAAAAGTCCTGCAAATCTCCTCTGCTTCTTTCAGCGATCTACTCTGAGACTGGCCATGCAAACATCTGATTGACAGTTAAGTGGAGTTCAGTAAAACTACAGGGACAAAGCACACACACACAAGCATACACAGACATACATTATTATCACGTTTGAACAAATAGAGCTAAATGCACTGAGTCTTAACAAAAGCAACACTGTGGGGCAAGCAAGTTATTTAACAACAGGGCTTTTGTGCTCATTAATTGATTATGTTTTGTTTTCAAACCGTACAACCTCTTAAATCATATCTGTGCTATTTTCATGTCAAGATTATGAAAACACATGGCTTAGAGAAATAGTTAGGGAGACCCTTAAACCTCTTAACAACTGGTATTGAATCCATACCTGCAGCCTCCATTTGAAACACTTAAACCACTCAACAAGTTAACACCTGCAGTATTAAAAGCGTAATAAAACCAATCAGGGCTTTGTGTCAACATGAAAATGCATATCCAACTGGTCAAGGCGTGGAAAGGACTAATTGCTTCTGAGTGGATACATGGTGTTACTCTGTAGGTAATTGGTTGGCAGCCCGCGGAGTGAAGGTTGGCTGCCTGTCATGTCACATTTAAAGAGGCTGCAAAGCCAGTCGGACGCCTGCTGAGCCGCTCCGGACTGTTCCTTCAGGCGGCTGTGGTGTTACATCTGGAGATGACGTTTACACCTTTTAAGAGAAACACTTACAGTAGCTCATTTGTGCTGATGATGTCTTAACAGCACAACTTAAAGGGAAACACGCTCTAGATTACAGTAATTTGACCGATTCTGATGGACCACATTGTGAGCAAGGCGAAAGTCGCTGAAAGAATGTAATTTTCTGCATATGCAACTAAAACTGATCAGTTTCTTGATGGTCAACAAACTGGCTAAAGAGCCAATTCAATTTCAAGCTGATTACAAGGCATTCAAAATTAGATTTTTTTAAATGAATCTTAACTAATGGTTTTCCATCTAACTATGTTATAAACATAATGATACTTGATTAAGCACTGCACACAGTTGGTCAAAACAGGTTAAAGGGAAACTCCGGTATTTTTAAACCTGGGCCCTATTTTTACAAATTTGGGGGTTTAAATTACTAATACTTACCAAACGTTTTGGAATTGGTCCAGTAGATCGCCTCCACCGGCATCTGTGAATGGGCTGCAATGGCTGCAACGTATTCCTTTGGGGCAATTGCGCCCGTCAAAGTATGTCCACTAAAAGTGCTTGTTTTTGCCACTGACAGGCTCTGACAACATATGTAGGATCCCTACAGAGACAGAGCTTTTTGTTGAGGAGTAAGATCCTTTAGTCTTCCTGCAACAACTCAACCTCTCGCGAGATTTCAGAGCGAGACTTTCTGTTTCTGGTTAAACAAAAATGATCTCACTATTTATTTCTCATAGTATTTTAGACCCCAAAATTTGTAAAAAAAAAAAAATCAATAAATAAAAATAGGGCCCAGGTTTAAAAATACCAGAGTTTCCCTTTAAGTCACTCGTATGTCCTGTATAATCATCGCAAGGCGCATTTAAGCAACAGCAAGCATAACGCAAAGTGATGCTGCACTGAGGTCATCAGGAAGTATTTTGATTCTGATCCTTTGCAACACACTTCCACAGGCTGCTTCCAATATAGTTTAGCATTAGGATGGCTCTACTCTCTGTTTCCTATGCAATGAATTGCTATTATTCCTACAACTACTGGAGTAGTCGAATGGAATCGAGTATACCTGAGACCCTGTTTTCACGAGGACACACAGAGAAGCAAGAGGCATAAGTCTGAAATGGCAAAGAGGTCTCCGGAGGTCTACCACAAACAACAAGAGACAAAGTACACTTCCAGGAAAGAAGGAGGCCATTTTCTAGTCTAATCTTCATCTACTCACACATAGCAGCTGCTCCTAACATCGTGAGGACGCGACAACACACACACACACTTACTACTGGAAGATAGTTTTTTTTTTAAGAAGTGTACACTTTGTACAAGATATTACACAGCTAGCAAGAAAAACATGGGGAGAGACATGAACACACACACACACATTCGCAATCTCTGTCTTGCTAGCTCTCTCCTCTGCTGGAGGCTATACATATTACTGTATATGTATATATATATATATATATATATATATATATTTATATATTTTATACTTTTACTCTACTGATGTGATGTACATTGTAAAGATGGTTTTCTCACATGGATGGACAAGTTCACAACACATACAGAGATAAATACACTGTCTAAAATATATGCACAGGGTGACTGTCAGGTCAGGTTTTCGAGACTTAAAAAGGTTAAATGGCCACGTTATCACCTACTAAAGGAAGGATAGACTACTCTAGTGGTTTCCTACATCAGGAATGTGCTACTTTAGATTCTAGGATAATACAATAGAGGAGAACAGGAATACGACTAAATAAATAGACACAAATGGTCCCCCAGATTCAGAGAAAAAAATAGACCCAAGCTTCTATCATACTGCAGAGTCATCCAGGCCAAAGTGTATCTACTGAAAGTGGTAATCGGGATGCATTCGCTACACTACTGGGACGTAGGAGGCACAAATTGCAGATCTTGTAATCTATTTTTAACAAAGCAAGAGCGACTGAGCAATAGCTAGTGTGAATATACATATATACTGCTGGATAGGAACAAAATGTGATAACAGTGCATACTGTGTTTATTTTTCTTTTTTTTTTCTCTCAAGGCTGTTGATATTATTTGTATTGCCGATGGAATTTTGTACACAGATGGAACAAAACACAGATCCCCGTCGAGCTCGTTGAACCGTTGTTTCTCTGTCGCTCAATTTTCTTTTTGTTTCCCTGTGTCTGCTTGCACCAAGATGATTCATTATCTCTACACACAAATATGATGACACACGCACACACAAACGTACACACACGACTCCATAGGGAGCAGCTACAGTGAGTCTAATATTGCAAGTGCAGTCTGAGCTGTGTCATTTTATGACACAATTTTTCTCTTGGAATAAAGATCCCTGGGAAGGGTTCTGGAGTAATCAGTGGTCGTGTGTGGGAGGCAATGATAGCCCATTAACCGAGCACAAAGCAGCAGCGGAGGAGTAGACTCCACCTGGGCAGCCACTCCTCCCTGAGAGAAGAGATGAAGTGGTGAAGAAGGAGAGGAGGAAGAGGAAAGGGAGCCTGTTTCCACATCCACGATACAGAAAGGAAGACAGGAAGCAAAGAGGGTGAAGCACGGACAGGAGAAAGAGAGAGAGGTGAAAGGGAGAAGAAGAGGAGGAGGGTGAAAAAGAGGTGGATGTCGCCCTCCTCCCGGTGCCCCCTGCAGGGGTTAGAGGTGGTGGGTGCAGTGCTGCCAGGGCGGCTGCTACTGGTAGGAGCCAAGCTGGTAGTCCTTGGGCGGCAGTTTGAGGCCCAGGGAGTTGGTTCCCAGAGGGTCTATCATGTTCTTGTAGCGTTCTCCACGGTGCTTCATCAGGAAAGGACCCCAGTCGGGCTGAGGGGAGCAGACCAGCTTCAGACGCTGCAAGAGGAGAGGCAACACACAGCAGGTTTATACGGGCAGAGCAGATACATCAAGCATACCTGTAGAGGGGGTGGGGCACAGAATCGTTTTCTCTAACAGTAGCTTGCTTGTTAAAGGTATATATGAGAATTTGAATATTATATTAATATATATATATTATATATTTTGCAGCAGCGCCATACAATATTGCCCTAATGTGTGAGTAAAAACCAAGATAATTATGAATTTATCACAGTCAAGCAAAGAAAAGAAATTAAAATGTAAAGTTGGAGAATGGCCTGTGATTGAGGCTGCTGTCAGAGCTCAGCGACGTTGGGAGAGCAAGCCACAATCATCATCATCCATTAATCTGAGTATTTAAAAGGGACCCGCCGGACTCCCAGAAAAATGTCCAAATTAATACTCAGCCAGCAGCCCGTCTCTCCCTGCTAATGAGCGAAGGATGAGACTATTGATTTCTCCGACATTGTATGTATGGGACAGTGTGTGTGTGTGTGTGTGTGTGCGAAGCAGACAATAACAAAACATACGTGACGATGTCTCGCCGCGGCTTTGTCTCAATTATTACCTCGATTAAGGTGCCCGGGGCGAGGTGCATCTTAATGACGAACATGATGGGGATCCATATGACGGAGCAGATGACCATGAGCCAGCCCAAAACCATGGACCAGGTGGGGTAGGTGTAGTCCTCATACGTCATCACCTTCCACTGGTACAGACTCAGTCCCAGGATACCCTGCACAGACCAGGGAGTCCAGGAAATGGATGTTAAATGAGATGCCTTCTCTGTTACCTTCAGCAACAACTGCCATGGCGTCCTTGAGCAAGTCACTTCAGCTTCATCCAGTGATGCTGCTCAGAGGCCACAAGTGGTTGCACTGGTCGGCTCCACAGGTATAAAAACTGCCAAATGCAGTTGTGTTGTGCAGATTTTCACAGAAAAAATACCTACATTTTTCAAAAGGAGTAGATCATTTATCACTTGCAAAATGTGTTTCCTGCTGCAAGGGGACACGGTTCGCTGCAGTTTAGAGTAAACAATGTTCTAATGATGAGCTGTGTGAGGCTGTAACTTCACTTACAAGGCAAATGTGTAAAACAGCTTGTACAGCTAAGGAGCAAAATCTGTGCAAGATGTGCTGTAAGTTTGCAGCACAACCTGCAAATCTACGATAGGTTTTATAGTTGTTGCTGTTTGTACAAAAATAAATAAAATTGTTTCCTTTTGAGAACCACTGAAAACATTTGCACAAGTTTTGGCAGTTTCTTCCCACAGAAACATCTTGTAAGTTTTGTGTCGGAAGGTCCTAGTCCTGGAATCCAACCTTATATATATATCACCTTTTAAATTTAAAGATTGGTTTTGCTAATTGGGGTGCAAAGTGTTGCAACTTCATGCTGCTCATAATACAAGTACATCTACATTTGGCAATTTATTATTCCCACAGGTACAAGACGTGTGTGTTAAACGATTCAGGTATCAGCTGTGGGTATCTACAGATGCCCACAATTTCAGATTAGTTTTTTGTTTGTTTATTTACTTCTTTTTTTTTATAATCTTAAGATTTATAATCTATATTTAAATGTTTTTATAAAGGACTAGTTCAAAATTTGTGAAGGTTATATAATACTTACTGGTCACGTAGTACAAACTGTAAGTACTGGACACGCAGTTAAATTTTAGCATGAGGGAGAAGTTTGCCTTGAAGACTTTCTGTCAGAAAGATTTCTCCCAGGAAGCTTTTTGTAACATGTGAAACATTGTGAAAAGGTCGCAGTTTGGTTAGGTTTAGGCACCAAAACTACTTAGCTAAGTTTGAGGTTTGCGAAAAGATCACGGCTCAGGTTAAAGTAATAAGTTAAGTTTCACGCGGGACACGAACAGCAGTCTCGTGGGTATACGTCCAGTGTTTGGCCAACTAATCCATCCCAACCTCCTTGCAGCATGGACTTTGTCGCTCTTTATACTCACCTATATCACCTGACTTCCTAAAGGCTTTCGAGGCAAACTTCTCCCATAAGCTAAATCTTGCTGGAGTTCAATACAAACATGGCATAAAACCCCACAATCCTTCAGGGAAACAAATCCCTCTATGGTTCATCCAAAGCTAGTGTGATGCTAAACTATGAAAGCAATTATGAGTGATTACTTCAAAAGTAATTTATTACTAAATGACTTGATCACTAGCAAGTCGAGCAGTCGAAAAACTTGAGAACAGTGTAATGCTTTTCTGCACTAAACAAGGACTGTTCAGTAGATTTCTTCCCAATGAACTGTACTGAACTCAGGACACATAGCTAAAGCTGTGTCCACTGTTTCATATAAAGAAGAGGATGGATGACAGTGAAGATTAAACCTACCTTTTCACTATACTTATGTGATAATTCTACCTCCTATCTACAGCATGTGGCTGAGAGTGATTAGAATAAGACAAAGAAAAGGAAAAGAAACAGGAAAAAAGAAGGCAGACAGAAATAGATTAGCCTGGGGTTGTGCATCAATGAGCTCCCAGAGGATATCTGACCTCCCTCGAGAGCAGCAAGATGACCAGCCAGCCAGCATGACTGCTGCTCCATTTGTCACCGTCACCTATGCTTTGGAGCTACAGTGGTTTCCATTACAGTTACTAACATTAATGCTGGCCAGTGTCCAACGCCGACATGCTGGTAAACCCTGTGCATTGGAATTTACAGCTTCCACTACACAGCATATGACAAATAAGTGGCCATGTTACAGAAGCAGCAGCTGAACCGACGTCACAGTTACACACATTATTTTGGCAGTTACTATTTTGAAAAACACGAACAACTTGAGACTTGGTGACGTGAGAGGAAATAATTTTGAATTCCCATGTAACAGGAGCAATTTCTCCCCTGTTCCTTTCCAATTGCAAATCAATGAACTTGAAAGGTGGCAGTGGAAATGGAAACATTTTAAGCTGCACACATCAATGTGTCTGTGTGAGTGTGTGTGTGAGAATGAGATGAGCAAAAACAAACATACCGTCAGAATGGTTGGAGTCACAAAGGCCCAGCAGATTCTCCAGAATCGGTTTGGCTGGAAACCAATCATCATTTCAATGTCCTCGCAAAACCTCTGCAGACCTGCAGAGAAAAAAAAAAAGAAAAGAGAAATAAAATAAAAGAAGAGAAGAGAAATGGGGAAAATGAGAAAGAGCAGACACAGACAGTGACCTGTGTTTAATAAGGTCCCTTAAAAAAAGGACCAGCAAATTCAATCCATCCTTATGAGTGTGTGAGTGTGAGAGAGAGAGAGAGAGAGAGAGACAGAGAGAGAGTATCAGTTTCTGTCCCTGAGAAGAAGCGAGGGAGCAGATGGCTTCATTCCTCTGCCTTTATTGACGGATAACAGTGAGTGACATGAAGAGGCAGAGTCACACAATCATTTCAATATGTCACCTGTACTGATGCTCTGACAAACTGGAGGAGAGACGATTCCTTTGCTCCTTGGTAACAGCCTTCTGACACACACACACACACACTCACACACACACACCTGAGCTCTCTGCCTGTGTGTGTGACTTATACATTACAACAGAGACACCTAGTGGTCACGGCTGGAATAACATTTTGTACATAGCAGTGTCCAACATGAAGGACTTCTGTATGATCAGAATCTTTTACACATTGACAAAGTTAAGATACCAAAAACCAGTTGTTCTGTTCAAACAGTTTAGGTGTTTCAAATGTTTCTGTGTCAAAGCTGCAGCAGCTGGTTTAATGAGCTGACATTCAAGTTTAAGATCTTTAAATTTTACTATTTTTACACCCCCAAAAGACAAGAATTCTGTGTTTTGTCCAGATTGACCTGCAAACAATAAAGTCTAAGGATAGAAGATGTAGGTCAGTCAGTCCATCCAACATTTTTGGTCCTTGACTAGATATGTTGACATAAACTTACCAAATTACCATCAATTTGGTATGAGTATTCATGGTCCCTGGTTTGCCTGGTCGTGCACACAATACATCCGACAAACTAAGAGGTAGACTACCATGAACATTACTGAGCACATTCATGCTCCACAGAGAAATAAAGAGTAACTCAACGCCTCCTGACAATCTTGTCTTTGCTGACCTCCAGTGGTTTAACTTCTCACTTGCTGCAGTGATGCACAGGTGTGATCCAGGATGCTGTGACATCACCATTGGAGGTGCCACCGGCATGCGCGAACAGGCTACAATGGCTGCATCACCAGGTTTAAAAATACCGGAGTTTCCTTTTAAGTTACTCGTAAGCCTTTTGATTTTGGTAACCTCATAACCTTCCCTCTAATGTCACCCTCAGGACTCCTACAAAAACAAAACTGTCATTATGTTGTTTTGTTCATTTTCATATTGTGAGATGTAACTAACATTACAGCCTCTAGTGGCCACTAGCAGGGCTTCAGGCTATCAGTCTTGTTGTTCAAAGGTCACGAGATAAAACAGGATCAGCCATACTCACCATAGAGGTAGGAAATCCCCACCAGCTCGAAGATAGCAATGATGACCAAAGAGTAGGAGGCTGCGAATGTGTCCACCAACTGCAGCATGAACATCCCACTCTGTCACAAACACACACACAAACTAAATATTACAAAAACGATTCAAGGCTACATCTTACAGTGACACCCCTCCCCTCCTCACTTACTCTTTTTCCACCTCTCACTTGTCCATGGTCATAACTTGGCTTGTACCGGATCATAGGAAATGACATGTATGAATTCGACTTTAGGCTGGATTTTGTCCTCTGAAGCTGTCTGGGGGGATTTTAATAAGACTCAGCCTCTCTTGTTCCACTCACTGAGCCTGTCCTCTGAAGGCTGCAACTTTGCTATACATGCAGAAATCTGTCTGCTTATTCAAAGAAAGAGTCGCAGGGGCGCGGGGGAGAATGCCCAGGTGGCCCCGTGGTGTGGCTTCAGTGTGTTTTTGTGTCCGTGTCGTACCTCTGTGATCATGGGAAATCCCAGGATGAAGAAGCAGATGCAGCAGACCAGGGTGAAGAGCGGCTTGTGTTTCCTCAAGTATTTGGGGAACTCGTCCGACACAGAGGTCACGATGGTCTCAATGGTGGCAAACTGGGATAGAGATGATCGGGAGGAAGGAAAAAGAGCCAGAGAAAAAGGGAAAAATGTGAAGAGAGCAGAGAGAATAGGGAATGTTTAATCAGGACATTGCTCAAATTTGATTTTGCCTGAAAAATACCATGAATTAAATTAAATTCTGTTTAATTTTCTGGCTTATCAAAAAAATAAATACATCAGTTTTAAAGGCAGTTTCAACTTTAAAAAACATGTAACAGCAGATCCTGATTGGCTGTCTCCACTACCGAATTACAGATAATTATCCAATCAGGCCAGTTTGCAGCAGCGTTTCAGCTGAAAAGCCTCCAGTCAGCAGGTTTACCTCATTTGAATCAGAGAAACAGCTGCTGTCGCAATTCAGCATCCAGTGTTGTGGAGTGCAGTGTGTGCATTCGTCTTTAGTTCATCCAATAAACACATTTTTACACTGTAATTTCATTTATTTCCAAAACAAATAAAGAACATTATCCTAATCCTGAGCAGGAGAAAAGATTTGTAAACAAATCAGTATTAAGAATTTAGATTACAATGGAGAGAACTGACAGGTGGAGTCTGTCTGGAGATTAGCAAATGTAACATGATGGCAGCTGGGGTTCAAAACCCAGAGGACAGCAGTGGATTAATATACAAACAGCAAATTGAGAAAGGTTGGTATAGTGTGTGTTTGTGTATGTGTGTGTGTACTGTAGAAACCCATTGGCACCGAGCTATCTGCCACTTCTCCGCTCCTCTCCTTCCTCCTGAGCTCCCAAAACTAATTTCCCGTCAACATCCCAAGCCTATTACCGCCGAGCAGCTTTCTACAACAAAGCCACCAGTCCTCTCCTCGGAACCGCCGCTGCCAAGGCAAAGTAACATCATCATTTACCGTTACTGTTGACTTGTGTCTTAATGCGCCACTGTGCCCTCTGCTCCTCTGCTCGGCTCAGGAGCATCACAGTGCACTTGAAGGAGTTGGCGTTTTAGCTGGAATTGTTTGCCCGGGATTGTATCTGGAGGTGCTCTGGACTTTGAAAACATCCCGGAGACTGATGTGTTTGTTCACTGAATGAATCGGTGCAGTCACTGACACAATTAGAGTTAGCTTAGATGTGTAGTGGTACATGGGTTGTGCTGAAAAATGGTCACTTTAGAGCTGCATTAGCCGATTTATTTGGCTCCAATCTGGTCTCTACCAACTCCTGAGGGAAATATCTGGCTCTTTAGCTGCTAAAGGCTACATGTTCTTCATTAGCTAATTGCTAGTTTTGTCTGTTAGCTGTTTGATCCCGGGCACGTAGTGTACAGTGGGTTTACCAGAGCTGTTTTGGTAAATACAGCCGGCATGCTGCTGAAAACAAGGTTGAAGAGAGCAGCGTTTTAAAACAATTACCTGAAAGACACTAAAACAGTCTGTAGAGCTGAAGGGAACAGCAGTGTGTGGTGATAATTCACTGTGAGCAAAACCTTTCACATTACACATGCTCATGTGATCTATAGTCTTGATATAAAAATGTATAAAATGATGGTTTTCAATATATTTTTCTTAAGCATTGTGGCACTTAAGCATTATATTTTATTCTGAATTCTGGGTTTCTCACCTTTAGTTTTGCTCCATATCCCATTTCAGGAGCTTTATTAGGAATTAAGATTAGCATGCGGAACAACAACTCCAAAAATTAGACGCTGTACTGAATAGTCGACATCGCCAGTTCCTGCCAATGGATTTTTACAATGTTTAATTGTAATAGATTAATAAAGTGATCAATTTAAAACATTTCTAACCATTAATGTTAAAGCAGGAGACAAATGAATTGTGCGATGGACACAAAAAATGTCCCTTAAAAAATGTATTTTGTGATTTAATTTTAAAATACAATTATTAATTAACAATCTAAGGGCAGAATAAAGAACCAGAATTATTCATTCATAAATGTGATGATCTTTTTCTTTTATTTTTACTTTGAGTTTATTAGTGTATCATTTAAATGTAAATGTTATCAATACATTTATAATAGCATTTATTAATTTATTAAACACTGTAAAATTCTATAAATATTCTGGCACACTCAAGGCTCCATACCTGCCTCGAGCCTCATAACCAAAAACTGTGGCTAAAGCGTTTTTAAAATTATTTTCACTAATTATTCATCTCTACATTATTTTTTAGAATTGTTTAGTCTATAAAATGTCAGAAAACAGTGAAAAATGCCCATCATCCACAGTCCAAGGTGATGTCTTAAAACTCATGTTGGAACTTGGAAGCTGGAACGACTTTGCTTAAATGTAATGTACTTTAATTGTGCTTAAACTTATATTTATTTCAGCGATGTTGTTCCAAAACTTTGAGGTCAACTTAGTTTCACTCACTCCAATCACACAGACCCCCCTCTGCTCGAGTACCCAGAGAGCTCGAGCACTTCAGCTGAAATCAGTCACAGTGGGTGGCGTGTATGGGTAATTATGTTAATTGGGTCAATGTGTGAGGCATTTATACATAGCTGGATGGCGCTACTAAAGTTGAGTGTTTACTTTGGAGCATACAAAAGTCAAGAGTCTCTCGTTACCGACAAAGACTGTTGATGTTGTGAAACTCAGAGATCTTCACCAACAGAAACACACTGTTTGGAGTTGCAGCCACAACAGAGACAGTGTTTTCTCACAAACCAACATTCAAAAACATGACAGGATATACAAAAATGCATTTAGAAATACAAACTAAACACTGACACTCATTTGTAGGAATTCACTGAGTGTATTCATTCCCTTAATCTGATCTAAAAGACTAATCTTAACCCTTTAGCAAAGAATCCTATCCGTAGAGCTCCGCTTATGAATATTTTTGATATTAACATTGAATGAAATGACTATGTGTAATGTGAAAGGGGTCCACTGAGTTTTTTAGCCTCTGTTAGCCCATTGTTTTGGATTTGGGGGACATTTACTAAAGCAAAAATATCTTGATAAACCAACTGTACACTACCTGCCCGGCACCAAACAACAGACAGACAAAGTTAGCAACTAGCTGGTGATGAAAGTGGAACATGTAGCAGCTAAAGAGCATTTTCCCCCAGGAGTTAGTGGAGACCAGCACAGAAGCTATTTCTTGACAGTCCTGTCTTCATAGAGAGTTTCCACGCTACCATGAACAATTAGTGGCTAGCTTGCAGCTAACAAGACACAACATGTAAATAAAAAAAACTTAGATGTTGAAAGGAGTTTTTTTAACATTGCTAGGCTAACAGTTTCCCTCTGCTTCCAGTCATTGTGCTAAATTAGGCTAATCACATTCTGGATTTATGTGGTTTTCTCATGTTAATCTGGCTAAGATGTCAAACAAGTGTATTTACAATGGAATTTTTTTTCATACAAGCGTAATTCCTAAATTTAAACTGTAAAATATCCTTACTCTGGAAGATTTTCCTCATCTTTATTATGAGGACATATGAGCCACATAAGTATAGACATACAACAATACACACACACACACACATATTAAAGGAGCAGTGGTTACCATGGTATCCAGGCCAAGAGTCAGGAGCATGAGGAAGAAGATGATCGCCCAGAAAGGAGACAGGGGAAGTCTGGTCAGAGCCTCTGGATACACCACGAACGCTATGCCTGGACCTGACACACACACACACACACACACACACACACACACACACATACACATTAATGAAGATGCACACACACACCATCTCCACAGCATCTCAACTTGTTCAGGTGTGTTTCAGTGAGCAGCGCCGGCCTGCTGCTGCTGCCTGCTGGTTTGGTATCTTACCTTCATCTGCCACCTTCTCTATCGGCACTTTCAACTCATGTGCCATGAAACCAATGACCGAGAAGATGACAAACCCAGCAAATATACTGGTGGCACTGTTTGTACATGTCACAATAATAGTATCCCTGCAGGGGAAAAAAGGAAAGAGAGAAACAGAGGCTGAATAAGCAAATATCTGCTTTAGTGACTGAGATAGTGCAGCAATATTCAAAACATGCTACAGATATCAAGCGATATATAGTATGATAATGCTCTTTATTTGATACAGGACATCGCGGTCATGTGTACACACAGATAAGAGATGCAATGGCGCCATCTGGTGGTAGGAATAAATACTCACTGCAAATAGAGGGCTCTAAAAAGTGTTACAGAAAGTGCACACAAGGGGGTGTAGTGCTTTTTATTGTAAAATGTCTCTGTTATTTTGTTCACCCAGTGAAAATAAATAGCAGCCACACCTCAATTACAAACTGGTCCAACACATTTATTTTATTTTATATTCATGCGGAGCTGTTGTATGAGGCATGTATGCATGTAGTATTTTAATAGGTGCCGTATTGAAGGTATTTTTGTAGCAAAACACTTTCAGAGTGGAATTTGTATTTGTAGAAAATATTCACGCATGTGAAGTCACAGAGAAAAGTGATGTAGCACATGTAAGGTTGTGGATTTCTTTTCCATATTTGGACCCAACTCAACAACAAGCCCATCTCAGATCTTTGATTTGCTGAGCTGTGTTTGCATGAAAAAACAAAAGTATTTCTACAAACCACAACAAATTGCAATTTTCTTTAAATGTATTAATATACAGCATTATTTAAAAAAAAAAAATCTAATTTCACCACACAAGAGCCCAAATGTTTTTGTGTGTTCTGGTGTTTCCAATAAAAATACCTTCATATGTTTTAAACTAAATATAACATATCTATATTTCACTGATTTTAAACACAGGTGGGGTGGGGTGGGGGGGTTGCTTTAGGTGAGAGAAAGCAAAAGAAACACTGAACTGCTGGCTGCAAATAGTGACATTTATTATTGACATTTCTATCAGACATACAGATACAGTGTCATGTGTCTACGGTGACAGTTTGAATTAGTCTGCCAGAAGCATGGTTTACCTTTTGTGTGTTTACCTGTAGCAGTTATTGTGGAACTTATTGTAGGAAGAGAGAGTGATGAGGCCTCCCCAAGCGGCCGACAGAGAGAAGAAGATCTGAGTGGCTGCGTCTTTCCACACCTGACAGAGGAAGAGAGAAAGAGCTGCAGGTAAGGACAAACAGTGCAAAACACACCACGGTTGATTTAAACGAGTGGGCGTCGGGTACCTTTGCGTCGTTCAGTTTCTCCCACTTTGGTGTGATAAAGTAGAGGATGCCGTCGAAGGCACCGGGGAGAGTCACGCCTCTAATCAGCAGGATGACCAGCACCACGTAGGGAAATGTGGCTGTGAAATAAACCACCTGAGCAGAGAGGAGACAAGGTAAGGAGACATGAGAGAGAGAAGGAAAGAAAAGGAGAGAATGGCACCAAAAATTTGATATATGGAGCGACGCCTGCGAGCTAGTTCAGGCAGTCAACTCGAGCTGCACTGCTATAAACACACGTGATGTTCCTCACTCTACCAAACACACCCTCCCAATTTGGCGGCCTATTTAAGCTGCCAAAATTTCCCATCTCTCCCTCTGCCTGTCAATGCCACTGCTGCCCTGCATCAGCATTGCTACTCATTCTTTCAGCCCCACCACCACCCCAGCATCCACCTGCAGGCTCTGGCTATGGGGGTTTTAAGATATTTGCTCCCCAGTATCACTCCCCAAATATCTCTATGTAAACATATCTGCGGGGAGTGATGAGGTCGGAGCCTAGACGCCAAACTCTAACTATGTTCTGCTGCTGTAATAAACATTTCAAACATGAGTTGTCTGACTACACTAAAGATATTACTTGCTTAAGAAAGCAATACACGGAAAACAAAGGTTCTTAAAATGGGACTGTTCTGCAGCTGCATTACAATGCAATAAGTAACCCATGACACACACAAACACACCGCCCTCTAAAATAAAAAAAATATAAAATCAAAACATGTGGCCAGATGTTTCCTATGATGAAACATGCAAATCTATCTACATAGTGTAAATTTTAACTGTGCCAGCTGAGGCGTCTTAATGTTGCCACAGTGTATGTCACATCTATGTCCAGTAGAGGGCAATGTTATACAAGACTTCAATCTGAAAAATCTCTAAATCCTTGGTGCAGTCAGTACCATGTAAAATGTTCCCTTCTGCATGTTGTCTCTCCTCAAACAAGGGAGGAAAAATACATCCCCAAAATGCCCAGATGAAACATGTTTACCAAAGTTCCAATTTTGAGAGATGCAATGAGAGTAAATTAATACTGTGTTCCCTTTTTCTCTTCCCTTCCAGCAAAAGTATAAAAATGATTGCATCCAGCATGAAGAGTATCCAGCAATCCACTGCAATGCAAAGTCGCACTGCTGAGATGTTAGATGCTGTGTGTGTGCTAAGGGCAAGAACCTCTGCCCACGGATGTTAAATGAAAGGTTAAAGTCTGTTAATTATCTGCTTTCAATGCTTGTTAATTTGCACTGCCGCTCTGTGGACAGTTTGTAGTAAAAAAAAAAAAAAAAACAGGCCTGAAACATCTTTAATTGTGGCAACACTGGGGTTGGAGTTTGTTTGCGATGTATTGAATCTGAATCCTCTTGACACACATTCCATTATCTATTATCAGAACTATTTAGGTAGAAATAAAACCCTCGAAGGCTGACATTCAGAGAAATAAAGATCAGGATTCTCAATATATATTACATAGAAATGATCAAATTCAAGAATTCATGAATCTGAGCGTTTTACTAACTTACAGGCGGATCCAAAATGGAACGCACTATGAGAACCCAACCCCGGGCAATCAATTCAATTTAAACATGAGCTGAAACATGAGTTACCTACGGAAGCCGAGAATGGCCGTGCTTGCAATTTGTTTTTCCTCATTATTTCGAGCTTTGATATCTCGAAATAATGAGATAATCAACCCGTTATCATGAGATAACGTTTCCTCTTATTAGCCTGCTTATAATGTTTATCAGAGATCAGGAGTGCCATACCAGCATGCATAGATGGCGTCTTGACAAATATAGCAACAGATTTAAGCTGAAAATGTCAGATCAAGGAGTAGCACCCATTATTGATCATGGCATCAGACTGTACATCAGTGAAGGTCTAACACAGAAATTGCATTATGTCTTTCTATTAGAGATAACATTCAGATCAATCCAAGACTACGAGATAAATCAACGAGAAAATGAGCTTTGTTATCTCGTGATAACTAAATACTTAACTTGTGATCTCGAGATAATGGCATTAAAAAAAAATTGCAAGCAGTTCTCGGCTTCCGTAAGTTACACATGAGGGCTCTCATCTTATATGTTACACATTTCATCACTGGGGGGCGCTTTCATCACTGAAGGGAAGCCAAGACAATGTGCTAATATTAAACTGAAGGCACCCACAGCTTTTTACAGCTGCCCAAAGGTGCAAACAGCAGAAGAGATCAGAGCATTGCTTTGAGGAGTTTGTGTGTTTCGTTACCTTTCCTGATGACTTGATTCCTTTGGCTAAAGAGGCGTAGACGATGAACCAGGCCATGAGCAGACAGCCTGCCAGAGGCCAGCGGATGTCTCCTGGATATTCAATTCCTTTAGAGATGTGCAACACATTGTACCTGCAGGTGTGATTCGAAGAGCACAACTCAGCCAAATCTCAATAAACTAAAACATAATGCAATATACATCAAATATGAATCTGTACACTGCAAATTCTTCATTTAATCAAGTCATTTATGTATATTATTGAGTCCTACAAGTCTGCATTTCTGTAGTGAGAGAGTCTGCCAGGGCAGTAAGATCATTTCAACTTGTTTCCAACACAAATCAACTTGATTCAAGAATTTATATATAATCAGGTCTCATTTTTCTTCATTCTCTTGCAGAGGGTTGCCTTATTCTGTCTCGTTTCTAGAGGCTGCTGCCCGTTTATTGAATGAATGAATTGTTTTGCATTTTGTACTAGAGTTGTAGTTGAAGTGCTTGTACTTGACACTTGTTTTAAGAAAAGAAGATTTGTAGTACATTTTTTTGCAGAACGTTGTCAGGGGAAAACTATGGTAAAACTCTAGTTTTGGTGATTTGTTTAATCACCAAAATTAAATATTTAGTGGTCCTCTTCTAGATAAAAATATTTAGAACACATGGTTCTGTTAAACCCTTTCAAAAGTGACTGGGAAAATTTAAAACAAGAAGTTAAAAAAGTACAACTATTATCATTATGACTAAGCCTGTAAACCTTTTGCAGCTGCCAGATGACGCTGTTTTAAAGGCCCTAGAAAGCCAAACACCTGCGTGAGAAGAGTAACTTAACAGATTTTATCTCGCATCTGTGAACATAAAAAAAAAAAACTGTGAAAATTAGACCTGTAAACCAAACTGTTGTTTCTATTAAATTTAAATTCTACTTTAGACTGCTGTTTTTCATCAGCCAGAAGCTCCACTCACTTGAAGTACTCCTCACTGGGGCTGACGTAGGTCTTGTTGCCGTCCACAGTCATGTTTAGCAGTTTCGTCAGGTTTCCCACAGCGTTGGCGGACAGACAGAACGTGGAGTTCTTGATGGAGGTGATGTTTCTGTCCCGCAGGATGCACGAGTCTGTTCCAATCAGAAACCAACACACGTCAACTGGGAGAGACTGGCAGAGTGCTGCTGTGGGACAGAGCTTACTGTCTGCTCAGGGGGGTTTTCACGCTGAGAGTAAAGTTGGAGCGAACAGATGGATCTGATTTGGAGAAAGGAGGACTGACAGGACGCTGATCTAGAGACTGGATCCTCAGTGAGAACTGGACCCAGCCGTTTTAGATTTAGACTTTTTGATACACGGCCAGATATACTGAATCTCTGCCTCTTTTCAGATACTTTGGGAAAGGAAAGATAAGAAAACCTGTTTGGCTTTTGACTGCGCAATTTTTCATGCAGACACATCAGACAAAATGTGCGGACAAAATTGCTTTTTCTGGGTTTTTTTCTATGACTTACATTTTTTAAAATCCTGTTTTTAATGCATATAAAATGCAGATTATATATTTAGTTCTTTGTCTACATTCAAGACAAAATACTGACAACTCTCTGCATATTATCTTCTGACTCAACCACTCAGAGGCAGAGAAAGAGAGTTTTCTGTAACTGAGAACGATGAATAGAGGCTCCGGGTGGCTAAAAAATGGAAAATGAATTTTGTTCAAAATGTGGAAAAGGGCTTAAAAGTGGAGCATGACACTGAAAGAAAGCTCCCGGGTGGCAAAAATGGAAAACTTCACAATTTTGTTCAAAATGAGCAGTTCTTGCTCAGAAAGGCCTATGAGTGAAGCATGACACTGAAAGCAGGCTCCCGAGTGGCAAAACTGGAAAAATTCACAATTTTGTTCAAAATGTGTAAAAGGGCTTAAAGGTGGAGCATGATACTGAAAAA